>JAJJWW010017389.1:0-143939 GCA_023531295.1 Papaver armeniacum
ACTCCATCTCGGGTAGCACCATGCTAATTCCAAATGAATCACAAAGATCAAACAACAACCCATCTTAGCAACTCCAATTTTCTCCTTGTTTATCAAAGAACCCACACCGGAATAGATTCAACAAAGAATAGCCTAACTTCTGTTTCACTTCCAATTTTAGCACCGACCCATCCATCAATCACATAACCCCTCGGATTTGAGCAAGCCCTCTCTAGTTCTTCAATTTTTCACCTGTATCAACATCATTTCTTTCTCCCTTTCGGTACTCGACTAATCAGCAACATCAGTGGAACAATCGATTCTTCAGTTCTCTGATTCATTTCATCAATTACATATTCCCCTTCTTGTTCTTCTTCCCATCTCAACAGCAGGAACTCCACCTCCAAAATATAAAACCCTAACATTCATCTAAGCTTCACTTCATCCTCCCATCTCAAACTCAATTCCTTCACTCAATCAACTTCTTCCGTAATTCTACCACGAACCCATCTCGATTCAATCCGTATTTTCTCTTGATTCACTTCTCCTCTCACCATTTGATTCTTCCCTAATCCGAAGCAAGAACAGATCCCAATCAAACCCTCGGCATGAAGTCATCTTCGATTTCTTCTCTACCATCGACTAGAAAGTAGTCACCCATCTCTCGATCTCTACAAAGTCTACTCGATTTTTCTGTCTCTTTCACTCATTCAGGTGAAACCATGATTGAGAAGAATGAGAGTTTCTCGAGATAATTAGGGTTATTTGGGTGGATGGTTACACCCTAGGATATGGACCACCCCACTCATTAGATAAGGGCCATCCCGATTAGCAGACCCCTTAACCGCAGATCCACATAAACCGATTGTGTCCTTATAAAATCATATAAATTGTGCCTCTCAACAATCGGGCTTTTTTAATGCACATGTAAACCGATTGTCAAAGTTACATAACTTTTCTTCATGAAAATCGGATTACATATTCATGCATGTAAACCGATTGTAAAAGTTACAGAACTTTTCTTCATGAAAATTGGATTACATATTCATGCATGAAACCGATTCTAAAAGTTACAGAACTTTTCTTCTTAGCAATCGGATTACATTTATGTACATAAAAAACGATTCTTGGCTTCAAAAGTTAAGGAGTTTTCTTCACGACAATCGAATTTTATAAAGGTACATGTAAACCGATTCTGAAACTGAACCTCTGGGAAATTGTCAGAATCGGTTTACATATAGTTATATGTCAACCGATTCTGACAGAAAGAATGCCAGAATCCTCCATTTTTTCCACACACACTAAGTCATTCATAAACTGGAAACCAGATTAAGTCATTAATAAACTATGAGTATCACCAAACATAATTCGACAATAAGTTTAAGACAAGACATAAGTTTTGACTCCATAATTATCCCTAGTTAAAGACATAAACATGAATATAACCATTCATTCATGAACATCCCAACCACGACCACGTCCACCGCGTCCTCGTTTACTAGGTTGGGCGCTGCTCGATGCACCTTCAAACATATTTTTGGTAGGGGCTCTCTTTCTCTTCTTCTTTGGCTCCTCCTCCTCCTCCTCCTCATCATCATCATCATCCTCCTCTTCCTGCTCCCCAAAATTTGCACCAGCTTCTACATCTCCGAGACCGTTCAATTCATCAATTAGCTTTTCATTGGCCTTCACATTTTCCCTTCCCTGATTTGTAGCTTTGCCTGGGTTATCAAGTGTCCGACTCGTCTTCTCTGTTTCAATTTCAAATAACAAACATTCAATATATAATGCTAAAACCATTAACAAAATCGTAATTGAGTAACAATACGCACCAAGTAATCGAGAGCCATATCTTTGTCATATATTTTGGGCCTCTCATCTACTCGTATCACTCGAGTAGGAGAAACTTTGAGGTACCACGGTATGTAACCCGGAATTTCCTCGTCATCTGCTCGAGATGGACCATCCAAAGGATATCTGTGAAATGCTCTGTCGTCCCAATAATCACATGATGGTAAAAGCTTGTGAACAATGACAATATCGTTATCATATGATTTGGTTTTTGTCTCATGGATGTTGAACATCTTGTGCGCCTTTGGGATTTTTTGTACGTAACCGCATTGTCTTGCGACTCTCGTCGGGTTGTACATTACATATCCTCTTGGGTGAACCAAAGGCCCACAATAGTCACTTTGCTCTCTGCATCCAACCTTCTTTCCTTTTCCTTTAGCCAAATCCTGCTTGTAAGGATCAAAGACAACATCCTTCGTCGTCAAGTTGTCTAACTGGCGTCTCAAATTCAGAAAATCCTTTTTTTTGTTTCTTCGTCTTACTTCTGTAGTTGTACTTGTCTCCATAATGCTCCCCGTCCCATTCCTTGTTCTCAAAAGCCCTTTTAGCAAATATTGGAAAGTGCAAATATATCCACGCCTGCAGAAAATCCATATTCCCTCCGAGTTGGTTCCTTCTAGGCCTAGAAGCCTTTTTCAACTCCTCAACGAGTATGCAAGGATGGCAGTGCCCCAAGAGTATTCGTCCATATTGTCAAATGGTTGCAACAGCTGGATAAAGTTGGCATTCACACGGGCACCGGAAACGTCGGGGAAGATAACAGCTTCCAGGACATAGAGGACATACGCATTGGCCGTGGCGATGATACGTTGCGGCGTCACTTCCTTGTTCTGAGCACGAAGCTTCTTTGTTCCCATGAAGTTGTCCCTCAGCTTCGAGAGATGGAATATCCTCTGATTTGACTTGCCTACTAACATCTCCTTCTTGGTCTTCTCCTCATCCCATTGGAACACTTCATTAGTCCACGCATAAATCTTGTCCCAATCAAGCTCTTGCACGTACCCTTTGTGCTTCACAGCTTTACCTTCTATGCTTAGCCCGGTAATGAACTTCACATCATTTGGAGTTATCGTCATTTCTACAAACGGAAGATTAAAGTATCCGTTTCCCCATAGTATCTCTCGGCAAAGGCGGAACAAAGAGGTCTGTCGTAACCAAGGTGGTCCAAATTGTCGGTCGCAGTTACCAACCCCGTAGAATTGACTAAATCGACTACTTCATGAACTTTTCCTTCGGTGGATTCTGCAGCTATAAGTGGCCATTGCCTCATCATACTCATTGACGTTCCTGGCTTCATAAGACGAACGACATCCTTGTGATCCTATAAAACAAAACAACCACGATGGACAATCAAAACACTACACGGATAATAATGTTTACATCACATAACATAAGGTTTAGGTACTTACTATGGTATTGTAAACGACGGAGGCCCAACTGCCTTTGTAACCCCATAATACCTTTCCTCCATCACCGGGTATCCCTAAAGGTGGATCATCAGGGCCGCGAGCAAACATCTTCAGCGGGTCGGGAATGTGGTCACCTTTCTTCTTCTTTGGTCCATCTTTCTTGTTACCTTTTTGTTGAGCGTCTCCTCCTTGGTCTTGTTGTTGAACTTCTTGTTCTTGCACTTGTTCTTGAACGACTTCTCTTATCTCTTCATCATCGTTCTCCTCACTTTCTTCTTCATCACTTTCATCCTCACATTCTTCTTCATCACTTTCACTCTCATCACTTTCTTCATCACCACCTTCCTTGCCACCACCTTCCTCATCACGTTCTTCTTCAACACCTTTCTTACCACGACTTTCTTCTTCAACACTTTTCTTGCCACGACTATCTTCATCACTTTCACTCTCATCACTTTCTTCTTCATCACCTTCCTTGCCACCAGTTTCTTCTATATTTATCTCCTCCTCACCACCTTCTTGTTCAGTCGGTATATCAGAATCAAATTCTTCATGTGTTGGTTGCTCCGCTGGAGGTGGTAGGTCATTGATGCTAATCCCTTTGGATTTACTCCCCGTGCCCCTTCGATGGGAAGCATTCAAAGTTTTACCGCCTTTTCGACGAGGTTCCAAAGGCTTAAGAGTAGCATGGTCATGTTTCTTCTTATATTTCTTTTCGGCTTGATTTTTTTGCCTGTAGAATACAGATTTAAGCGACAAAAAACAATGGAATAGAATGCATTTTTAAAGTCAAGGTACATAATTGGTTTACTCGATATACATATAAAACCCGATTCCTAACATAAGAAAATTCACAATCGGATTTTGTTAAGTGCTAATGTAAACCGTTCCAAAATTCGGTTTACTCGATATGCATATAAAGTCCGATTATAAACTACACAATCGGTTTTTGTGAAGACATATGTAATCCGATTCCAATAAAATAAAGATCCAGGAATATTGGCTATAACAATCGGGCTATTTATACATTAACGTTCACCGATTCCATTTCACATGCAGCACAATCGGTTTATAAGTTTTAGAACATAATCCGTTTCTAACAAGCATCGGGTTACTTCGTCATTAACGTAACGTAACCCGATTCTGTGAATACAGAAATTTTTTGATTTCAAAATTATCGATTTCTAACCTAATGCATGTTACTAAAACCTAGTTTAGAGGGTTGGGTTTATAGAAAAGTACCTGATTCGACCCATTTCTTCCTCTTGTGCGATACGAGAGGCTTCAAATTGTTCTTGCACTTCCTTCGTTCTATTTCGAATCGCTTCAACAAGTCCGGGATTGTCGGCACTAGAATGATTCCTGTTAGTAGCATACTTAGTTCTTGGTTTCGACATTTTATAGAAGAAAGAAACGATTAATCGTTTTTGAATCGTCGATCATCGACGATTTTTAGTTTCAAAAAAATAAAAAAAGAGGGAGTAGAGGAGATGAAGAATCGGTTTTTAGGTTAGAAATGAAAACTGATTTTTGTTAGTTATGTTTATTAAGGATTGATGGGGGTAATTTAGTAATAGTAATATTTTTTTGAGGGTAATTTTGGTAGTATACATAAATATTAGACACCCCTTATCATTGTGTATTAGGTAGATGAAGTACTCTATAGGCCCCAAAATAGCCTCATTTGATTGGGGGCCGGACATTTTAATTGGGGGCCAAGCACTAGAGGACAAAAAAGGTCACCCAATCCTAATTTGGGTCACCCCTTATAAAAATATTTTCTAAATGGCTAAAATGTCCCTGAGTGATTAGTATTAAGATTTAATTAAGTTGATTAGTGTGATAATTTTGTTTAGATAAAAATCAGGTTTTGGGATTAAAATTTGGGGAAATTTTAGTTTTGGGTTATTTTTTTTTGAGAAGAAGAAGAGTAGTTTTGAGAGGAAAAAACTAGGGTTTTTAGAAATGAGTGATTCAAGTGAAGGGAATGAGGTTGGTGAAGGTTCAAACAATAACCATGATTGTGTTGATGGTGAGATTTTCTCTAATAAACCTATGGATTGGATGTTTGATGAAGAGATGTTAATGGAGGAAGCCATGAATAATGGTGGAAATGAAGATCCTATCTTTTGCTCAAAATGAAGGAACCAATCCTTAAAATGAAGAACCCGGAGCTCAAAACAATCAGATAAACTTCATATACTCTTCAAATTGTCTGAATGGTGCTCCAAGTGGTCGATTCATGGTCACTATGGAACTACTCAGAGTGAGGGTCGTTATAGTCGGGTGTTGTATACGCCAACGACCCTAAAGAGTCGTCATACAGTTGACACACATGGCGACGACTCTAACCTGCAACTTTTAATGGTGATGAAAAATCGTCAAGGTGGTGTGTTAAACCATGATGACCGTTTATATTGTTCACCTAGAGTCGTTAGTTGATTCGTTTAATACCTGCAGACGACTCTCGAATCCAAACTTTCTCGTATAAAAAGGCCATTTTTGTGTGTTTGAGTCGTCATAGGGATATTCGATGCGCGACGACCCTAACCAACCATTTATAATGTTCACCTAGAGTCGTTAACCAATAACAAAGGGTCGTCAAAACAGGGTCGTCATTTTCAACCTAATACGGTAACGACTCTATTTTAGGGCAAAAAATGTTGAAGTAGCAGAATTAGGGTCGTCATCTTCATCCTAATACACTAACGATTTTTCATAGAATCTGCCTGCAAATGAAAAGTCGTTAGGGGTTTTCATTTCGATACTAACGACTCTTACACTGAAATTTCGATACTAACGAATACAAGGTAGGTTTAAGTTCATATACCTTCTAATTGGAGCCATAACTTTCTTGGGTTTTGATTTTTGGCGACGATTACGCCATGAATCGGTTGAAGAAAAAAATTTCTTCAAAATAGTCGTTAATGGTGGTGGTGGAGAAGAGAACGGGAGGAGAGGAAGATGAAGAAGAGAAGCCTAATTAAGGTTTCTAATTAAGGTTAACTGATTTTTAATGTTTAGTTTTAGATAAGGGTAAAACAGTCTTTTCAATATCGGATTACTACGCCCCTCAAAAAATTGGGGTGCAAATAAAAAGTTGTGGCCCCTAATTAAAATGGTTGGCCCCCAATCAAATGAGGCAAAATAGCTAGGCAAAATAATGGGTGTTTATTTATTTTTTTTGATTCAAGTGTACGACTCATCTGATTCTAAATTATCACACCAAGTCTAATTTATTACATTTAATTCAAAAATCGTCAAATAATACAGGGTTGCAGAAAACTTTTGAATCAAGTAACGTATATGTCCAACGATTGTACCTACCTTAAGTACTTTTGAGTCAGAAGTACAAACAGAGTCAGGCTTCAAGTAAGACATCGGAAAATGGAAAAAAATGAGAAAAAAAATAAACAATTTGACATGTGATTTGGGTCAAGTCAGAGGCAGGGCCAGATTCAATTCACGAGTCAGCAAAAAAACAAACACGTCATTAAATACTAATTTTCTTTCAAATACACTTAGATTTAGGCTGAGTTTGGTAATGCTTATTTTTTTTCAAAAACACTTTTAAAACCTATATATGTCAATAAATTTTGAAGTTGGTGTTTGGTAAAAAAAAACTAAAGTGCTTTTTATCCAAAGCACTTCCCAAATTCCTAAATTTTTAAAAGCTGGGGAGGACGAGCTTTTAAAAGCTACAAAAGCATAAACTGTGGTCCCACATAAATTTAATGCCTGATTTATCTTTTTTATCCCTACTTTATTTTATAAATGACAAAAGTTACCCTTAAATTTATATACAATCAATTTTTTCCTATTTCTTATATTGCATTTTTTAAATATTATTATTTTTTATTATTTCGAACTATTTTATATACCATTTAATTAATTTTTCAGTAATAAAATAAAAACAAATATTAAATAATTACTTAATTTTACAGAATAAAAACAAATATTAAATAAAAACATTTAATTACCCCCATTTAACTAGCCCGAGAGAATATATTATTCTCATAATAACAAGATAATTTACAGAATGCGACTATTTATCCTAATAAATAAAATACTAAAATTGATAAATATCCAAGATTTAGCCAAATCTTGAATATATGTGACTTGCCAAAATACGTCACGCATCAGCTAGACATGTTGGAACACCTATGGACGAAAATACACTTTGTAAAGTCATTATTACCACTATATAAGTTTATATCTTGTTATAGTTCTAAAACACAAGGTTGAGGTGTTAGATAGCAGACGTAGAAGTGTTTCTACTTCTCCAGAAGGAGAAATCAATCTTAAAAGTTATAACAAAAAGTTATATTTTTGGCTTCTAGAAATCATTTTAAAATTGTGCATCCAAATTGATTTTTGACTTTTTTGTTTCTAGAAATCGAAAAGTAACTTCTTAAGCCTTCCTAGTTTGGGGCCTAAGGCATTTATTTGGAGTCTATCAAATTCTTCTCCCAACTTTTACAAATGGTTGTGTGGTGCCAAACTAGCTAAAAAGACCAATCTAGCCTCAAATAATTTCTAAAACTAACCCATATAAATACTAACCCATTACCATTTTCAGTAAAAAGCCAAAAATATAAAAACCTAAATAAAAAAAACTTTTTATTCTCATCTAATCCTTCTAAATTCCATTAACCCTAATCATTTTTTTTTGATCTTCTTCTCCAACGATTGTCGATCCAACCAAGAAAAGGTAAATCTCCATCAACCC
Organism: Papaver armeniacum; assembly: GCA_023531295.1. Classification (NCBI taxonomy): domain Eukaryota; kingdom Viridiplantae; phylum Streptophyta; class Magnoliopsida; order Ranunculales; family Papaveraceae; genus Papaver; species Papaver armeniacum. The sequence goes on from JAJJWW010017389.1 coordinate 7,969, forward strand.
TTTCTATTATTAGCATATATTCATTAATTTTATATGTTTAAAACCACAATTTTCAAAATCAATATCTCTGATATACCCAGAATCGGTTTATGTAGATCTATCGTATCAACTGATTCTAGGTTTTGTTCTTCGTCCATGAAGAGCATGCAGAGGAATCAATTTATAGGATGATTAACATCGACCGATTTCGGGCTGAAACCAGAATATGAAAAGACATCACCAGAATCGTTTTATAAGTGCATTAGCATAAACCGATTATGGGTAGTAATTTTTTTTGAACTTTGCTCTCCTATAATCGGGTTTTATTTACGTGGTAATGCACTGCTTGTGAAGTGTCTCTTCAGAATTCCGTTTCACAATCGTTTTTTATATATGTATCACATAAACTGATTCTTGGTGTTTAAAATTCATGTATGTTTTTCTTATTAGAATCAACTTACATATGTTGTCCCATGTATCAATTGTTGAACTAGATTTTTGTATTTTTTGTAGATATGGACTTCGGCCACCTAGCAGTTTATTCTCGAGAGCTCAACCAGGAGGACGTTCAAAGGGTGCCACAGGCCATGGTACCTAAAAGCCTCTACAAGTTTGGGTATGGTTGTGAGACCCGTTTGGAGCAGGCCCTCGCACTGGCATACAAGATTGCACTGGAAGAGATCGTTGAGCTCATCAGGTTTGCAAGGAAAAGGAGGGATGCGATTCAAGCTAGGAGGGCACCCGATAGTCATTTGGATGGTCTGTTTGAAGAAATGTCTGCAGCTCAAGCCTTTGTTGAAGCAAAAGTTGTTGCTGCTCCTGCTCCTGATGCTGGTGCACCATGATGTTGATGATATCTTTTAAATATTTTAAGTTTTTAATAATTTGGGTGGTTTAAGTCTTTAACACTTTTTTGGATGATTAAGGTTTGTTTTTTTAGATAATCATGGTTTTAATTATAACTATGTGTATAAATGGGTTTATGGAAAAACAAGTTTATGTATGCTCCAAACTCTGTTTTGTAAATGCAGGAAAACAATCGGGCTACACGACTGCACCTATAAACCGATTGTTGAGGCTCCATCATGGAATCGGTTTATGTGAGGGTCGGTATAATTCGATCCTTCATGCCTTAGAAATGCAGTTTTTCTGCATCTTTTTCTAGTCAGAATCAGATTAAATGTGCAGCTATATAAACCGATTACTGTCGGTGAAAATTCAAATTTTTTACATGCGCACAATGGGTTTATGTTTCCAAACATAAAGACCGATTCTATAAGGCATAAAAACATAACCATTTTTTTTTGGACAATCAAGAATATCGATTGTGCTAAATTATTTCATTTTTTTTTTTTTTGAAAAAACTAGTCAATGAGTCTTTCTCTATATAAAGAGACCTCATCCTCAGACCCAATTTGCCGCAAACTTGCTCATTTTAATCGCTCCTACTCCATATACTTCACAACTATTCATTTCATACCTCCACATACAAGAAATGACATCGTTTGAGATGATTGGCAATCACCAAAGCATGGTACACCGAAAGTCGAGTTCTAGATCACTCCTCGTCCGACCAAGACCTTTTGGGCGAAAATATATAACAAATCTACCAAGATTATGGGAACCCGAATAGAAGAAGTTTTCAACAAATCCATAATAGGCACCAAGTCATCCTTGATGTGATAGTTGATTTTATAGCTATCCAACAACGGATTTTAAACGCTAGCCACTTTAGCTTGTCCGTTCAACAGTTTGTAAGTATTTTTTATGGTTTATCAATTTGTAACTAACAAGTTAATTTGTGTTGTGTTTCTATAGCACGAAGCCGTCAAAGCGCGCTAGTTGGAGAAAAAGGGGGAAGCATTCACATTTGATGAAAGCTATCACTTCATGGTATCCAAAATTTTGGAGTACAATCGGACTTTATGGTGGGTGAATCGGACTCGGATTCCTTCGACGAAGATTGATAGTTTTAGGAGTTTTTATGTGTAGATCTCGATGTAATAAATTCTCATGAAACTATAACTCGTCCACTAGGGTCGCCTAGGGGTTCAAAGGCTTGATACACGTGCTAAGTGCATCCGTGATTCCTACTAAAAGGAGTAGATTTGAATGAACGAATTTTTTTTTCTTACAAATATGAAACAATCGGTTTATATATGACGCAAAAAAAAAAAAAAAAAAAAAAAAAAAAAAAAAACTATTATGAGAATCGGATTTTATCTATGCATACTTTAACCGATTCTTGATGCTCTTCTTGAATACCAAAGAACATTACCCACCGGTTTAGCGTGCATGAACGTAAATCGATTATGGATAGTGTTTTCGAAAAACAAATCAAAAATTTTCAGTTGTTTGATGTTTTGAAGATCAATTTACATTAGTTGATCTCACATCTAACACAGCTAATTAACACCAAAAATGATTAATTAACACTAATTAATTAGGGATAAAAATAGGTAGTAAGAGAATAGTTGGTTAGGGGCAATTCATACGGCAATGTTCAAATGAAATTTTTTGTTGAGCCAGGTGGATGGTCAAATATGATTTTGCACTATGGAAATGAAGTGGGTGGTTGAACGTTAAGCGCCCAGACGAAGTTGTGGCACTGGCGCACGTTGTTCAAACGCTGGCGTCCGTAGTTTCGGCGTTGGTGCACCTGGAAAAAACGCGAGCGATCGCAGCAGAGCCGCCGACGTTTGAAGCAAGACCGCTAACAACTGCTTTTAAACGGTCACCGAAACGACTAGTTTCTAGCTCCATAAAGACAGATCGAGTTTGATCTCACAAATTCACAACAATCTTCATCCGATCAATCTCTTCTTAATTTCAATTGCTTTCAATTTTCAACCATGAATTCTGATTTTGGTTCTTCTGAGGAAGATATGGAGATGGATGAAATATTGTATGAAGAAGAGAAAAAAGTGTGTATGGAGTTTTTGCGTCAAATGGACAAAGATGCAAATCAAGATAGCAGAAGGCGAAATTTTATGTTGCAATTACAATCCGGGATCATACCAAAGCCTTTAGAGCCACATGAAGTTGCGACTAGAAGATGGACGTGGCGAGATCGACATTTTTACCACGAAAAGATGATGCATGATTATTTTAATCATGATTGTATCTATTCCGATTAAGATTTTCAGCGACGATTTCGCATGGGCCGCAACTTGACATAAAGGATTATTGCCGAGCTTTGTCAGGTACAACCTTTATTTAATTATCAGTATGATGCACGACATGTACGAGGCTTTAGTCTCGAAAAAAAGGTCACCGTGGCCCTCCGTATACTATGTTACGGGGTACCAGCGGATTCCACGGATGATTACATCCGTATTAGGAAAACAACTGACTTTAGGTATCTCAAATTGTTTTGCGAAACAATAGTCGAGCAGTTTGGTCCAATGATGAGTGCCAAATATTGCATATTTATACACCTTTTTATTGGCATTTAACTCATCTTTTGTGCTCAGAAATCATATATTATCCCAGATTCTGTATTTTCTTTGTTTTCAAGAATAAATTTTTGTACTAATTAATTTTGTGTTTTTAGGTAATAAATAAAGCTCGAAGAAATTGAAGGAGCCAAGCGTCTATGGAGTAGAAAGCCAAAGCCCACGCGCGCATGCAACCCAACAAGTAGCAACTCACCTACAAGACATGGGCTTGAGCTAGCCACGACCCGGATCCGAACCCGTTCCCCCTGAGCCGTTCAGATCTCACCCAGCTGCATCCAACGCTCGCTCCACCTTGCACATCATTTCTCGCTGCTCCCGCTCAACACCAAATCTGCCGGATTCTTCCTAAGCCGTTCAGATCTCCCTCAGCGAGATCCAACGCTCGCTACAGCCTCTTCATCGATCTTTGCTACACCCGCTTCACAACAAAACACCCTATACCTATACCCATCGACCTCTACCCATTTTCTCCCCCATCTTCTCTTTCTTCCTCTCTCGACTTTAATCAGAGAAACCATCCCCTTCACCTTCTTCTCCATACCCATGGCAGAGCTACCCCATCACCACCTCTCCTTCTCCTGTCGCCATCACCACTAGCTCCTGCAGCCGCCCACGTTTTAACCATCTCTACCTGTAGCTTCTCCCATAACCTAGAAGCTAGGGTTGAGATGATTAAAATTAGGGTTTTCTCGACCAACAACCCCAGCATGGAGCTCAGAGTCGATTCAGAGCAAGATACGAGTTTGGGTCAGTGTAGTTGTTAATAAAAAATGTTTTGTGAGTTATAAATTGAGGTTTTGATGAGAAAGGCAGTCTGTTTTTAGGATTCATATTTTTAGTTAATTTTCAGTTGTACCATGTTTATGATGTTCTAAATTAATTGCTAGGATTACAATGAAACCCTAGCTCTTTTGTTCTGTTGTTCAACTGTTTTTGAATTGTTTTTGGCATGCTTTAAGTTATAAGATAAGCTCAATTTTAACACCTCAATGCCCTGCTCTCACAATGAATGCCTTGTATCCATTGTAGTTAGGATAACATTGTGTTGAGTGTGTTTCAGCTCTTGTTTTAATTATTATTGCTATTTCTTTGACTAGTTGTGCTTAAATAGACAACTAGTGCTCTGTAGTAGTATCCTTAGCTGATTAATTGAGTTATCCCATGGTGAAACCTCCTAGATAAGTGATAGAGATGACATACTATCCTTACCTGCCACGGGGACAAGAACAATCAAATTAGTTGAATTACATAACTTGAAATAGTGGTGGATTTGATAATCCTAGTGCCTGTAACCTCAACATTTATATTTCATCTTACTTTTAGCTTTGAAACCTTCATCTCAGTCGTAAAGACTATAAACAAACCTCCATATTTTTGTGCTACCTCCCCTGAAATCAGTTAAGAGCTATTAGATCACATAACACACCACAGAGTTCACGTGGAATGACTCCGTGCTTGCCTTCGCCTCCAAAGGCACTGTGCACTTGCAGTTTAAGACGTAGGAAATCATCTTTAAGCTCCTACCAAGTTTTTGGCGCCGTTGCCGGGGAACTGGTAGTGTGCTGTGTAGTTCATAGTGTTTTCTTTACTGCATTTCAGTTTATTCTTGTACATATATGCTTTAATTTTTGCTTTTAATCACTTGCATCATTGCCCTGTCTTAGAGTAACTTAGTTGTGTACTTTTTAACCCATACTCCATCTGTATTCTCATTTGCCCTGTGTTGCATCTTTACATCTTTACTCCATCAGTTGCATCTGTATTCTCATTTGCCCTGCCCTAGTACTTTTGTGAACTTTCCCTTGTGTTAACATAAGTTTTGTTTAGATTAGAGTGTCTGTAATTTAACCTGTCACTTTTTAGCTATAAATTTTGTCTCAAAGTTTCTTTTGCATAGCTTTTTATCTTGCTGTTTTTCCCTCAGTTCAATTTTCTTGCTGTTGTCTTCATAACTTAGCTAATCCATCTGTCCATAAATCATGCACCTTAGTTAGTTGTAATTTCAAGCAGATCATTTGCTTCTCTGTAACTTAATCTGTTGCTTGTCTGTAGTGCTCTCTTGCTTTAAATTGTGCAACATTGAAAACTAAAACTCACTCTTGAGTAACAGGTGCTTGCTGTGGGCTGTACAACTAAGGAAGAGGAGAAAGGAGCAAAGCAATGAGTGGATTTGCCTAAACCCAGTGTATACTGGTGGTATCATCTTCTACCCTGTCTTACATGAATGTTGACATAGCATGCTGAATGAATGAATGTATGTGAACCATAAATGAATGAATGAATGAATGCATGATAACTTGAGCCTTGCTAGCCCCCTGAAGCTGCAAGTTTTGAGTCACAACTTGGAAACCCAAGTTGGCTGTAGCTGCAAACCCAGTGGAAGTCAACTGAGTGAGTTGACACCACAAACCCTGTTAGCTGAGTACTTTTATTGCCCTGTCACATGTGAGTTTGAGCAAACCCTGAGCTTACCCAAGTGTATTTCTCTACCCTGTTGACTCTGTCATCCATTGGCTCATATGTGCATCTGTGCATTTGCTAACCTGAGCTTGCTAAACCATCTGCCATGATAATATTTGCATACTTGTGAGCTTAAATTCTGCTAAAATTGTTATCTGATTGACTGTTGAATCAACCTCTGCATTGTGTGTGAGATCTTGGGTGCTTGAATGAGTTTTTAAGTAGCAGAGTTTGAGTTGCATTAGCATTTAGATTGTTTTTCAAACAACACTACCTAGCACATGCTTCACCATTGAGTGAGCACAACCTTTCCCCGTGCACTTCACACGTTTTTACTCACATCTTGTGTTGTGCTCATCTCGCCAATTTCGTCAAGCATAGCTTGATCTTGTGTCAATTTGTGTGAATTTGTGTTTGCTTGTTTTGCTCGTGTATAAGAGTTGTACTCAAACCTGTGTGGTGCTCATTTGCAACCTGTGTCTTACCAGGCTGTGCACACAGCCAGTGCTTGAGCTTGCCAATCTCTACACCAAGTGAACCCTGTGCCAAATAGCTGGGCTGAAACAAACCCTTGACAACTAAGCCCACTTAACTGAACCCAACCACTGGGCTCAACCTAATCTGGGCTGTGCATCTTCACCCAATCTGGGCCGTGCAACAAAACTGAGCCCACATCATCTGGGTTGAAATCAAACCTATTCAGTTGGGCTTCATAACTTCAAAAAGCCATCTTTTGGGCTTGAGTCTTGTATTAGTGGGTCTTTTTTGAGTTTTTGCTTTTCTGTGTTGAACTTGATTGTGTGTTAACATGCTAGATGCGCTAGCTAGGCTATGATTGTGTCTTTTAGAGACCAAACAAATCGACTAGTTAGAATCCGCCCGGACGAAATCGTTAGCATACCCAGTTCTTCAACCGAAAACCCAAGCCTGCACCTATCTCGAAAATGTAAATCATGGGTGATGAACCAAACCCACCCCGTAGTCTCAAGGACTACATGTACCCAACTAGGGCAAGCCAACCCTCTTGCATCATTCTGCCAGCTGATGCTTGTCAGTTTGAATTGAAAGCAAGCACCATACACATGCTACCCGTGTTTAGAGGGGTCGATGCTGAGAACCCCTACCATCACGTGAGAGACTTTGAGGATATTTGTGGGACTCTGCGTTTTAACCAAATGACAGAGGAGTCCCTCAAATTGAGATTGTTTCCTTTTTCTCTGAAAGACAAGGCCAAGTCTTGGCTTCATGCCCTACAACCACAGTCCATTAGAACCTGGGATGACCTCACAAAAGAGTTTTTCAAAAAAAAATCCCAAACCATAAGACGGCGACAATTCGCCAAAGTCTAAATGGTTTTGTGCAATTAGAAGACGAAACTCTAGCAAAATACTTGGAGAGATTCAATGAATTATTACTCCAATGTCCCCACCATGGTTTTGAAAAATGGAGACTCGTCCAAATCTTGTATGAGGGTCTAGATGTTAGAACCCGTACCACAGTCGAGTCAATGTGCAATGGTGCATTTATTGACAAGAGTGCCGATGACGCTTGGACTTTCTTAATCGAAGTCGCTGAAAAGACTCAACAGTGGGAGTCCATCCGTGATCCAAGAAGGACTACCCCCGCAAACAATGTTCATAGAATAGAGTCTGACTTTGAGGGAAATGCAAAAATGGCATCTTTGGCCCGGAGAATAGAAGTGCTTGAGTTGCAAAAGAATGTAAAATCTAATGCCCCTACTCTCCGTGACCAAATTGATATGGCCACTTGTGCCGCATGCCATAGTTCTGACCACTTAGTGGACAGCTGTCCAGACTTGCACGCATTTCAAGAGTCCAAAACCGAGCAAGCCAATGCATTGTACCATAGGCAAGAGAACAATCCTTATTCTCAAACCTACAACCCAGGGTGGAGGAATCACCCTAACTTCTCATGGTCCAAGGGACCTGTACAAGGGGGGCCAACAAATAACAACCAAGGATACTCATATCCTAGAAACCCCCAAGTACAACCACATCCTCAGTACCCCGTGGAGAAAAAGACTAGCTTTGAAGACTGTGTCGTCATGTTAACCCAAAATCTTTCAAGACTTGAGAAAACCACCGACCAACGTCTCACAAACCTAGATCATAAGATAGGTCAAATATGTGATGCATTGAATGAGAGAGAGAAAGGAAAATTCCCTAGTCAACCCCAACAAAATCCAAAGAATGTGTTTCAAGCAGGCCCCTCTACCTGCAATGAAACTTCACATAGTCAAGCGAATGCTGTCACCACTCTCCGTAGTGGTAGAATTGTTGAGAACCATGTAGGTGTACCACCTTCAAGCGAGTCTACATCAGACTCCCAAGTACACACAACACCACAGAAAACATCTACCGTAGAGAAAGAATCTGATCCCATTGATAAAACCAAGAGTCCTACTAATGTAGATGTTCATTTGCCAAGTCATGTACCTGTTGCTCCATTCCCACAGAGGTTGGTACAACAGAAGGGGGGTACCCAATACAACGAGATTTTGGAAATGTTCAAAAGAGTTAACATAAACATTCCATTTCTCGAAGCAATCAGGCAAATACCCGCCTATGCTAAGTTTTTGAAGGACCTTTGCACACAAAAGCGAAAGCTTCATGTGCATAAGCGTGCCTTTCTCACCGAGCAAGTAAGTTCAATTATTCAAAACAAAACCCCGCCTAAGTTTAAAGACCCAGGTAGCCCAACTATCTCTTGTACTATAGGTGAGCATACAATCAGAAAAGCTTTATTGGACTTAGGAGCTAGTGTGAATCTACTGCCATATTCTGTGTATGTGCAGTTAGGTCTTGGGGAATTGCAACCCACCTCTGTCATGCTACAATTAGCGGACAGATCTGTGAAAGTCCCTCGGGGAATCGTTGAAGATGTGCTAATTAAGGTTGATAAATTTTATTTCCCCGTGGACTTCATTGTGTTAGATACACAACCTGTGCATAATCCTGAAAATCATATTCTCGTTATCTTAGGACGTCCCTTCTTGGCAACGTCAAACGCTATCATAAATTGTCGTAGCGGGATATTGAATTTGTCTTTTGGCAACATGACTGTAGAACTGAATGTCTTTCATGTGAACCAACAACCCATAGAGTGTGATGATGATGAATTGCACGAGGTTAACATGATTGAGAGTCTGATTCAAGACTCATTGCCCGACATTTTGTCAGTGGACCCTGTGCAAGCATGTTTAGATAACTTTGACTTAGATCTCTTTGAGTCTGAGTACATTGGTGAAGTCCACTCTTTGCTAGAATATGTGCCACCCATGGATATTGCTAAATGGCAGAATGCAGTGGAACCACTTCCACTCTCTGATACCAAATCTGCCCCACCTCTTGAGACACCACCTAAGCTTGATCTGAAGCCATTACCTGATACCTTGAAGTATGCTTTCTTAGGTCCTTCTGACACTTTACCTGTGATTATTGCATCATATTTAGACACGGAACAGGAAAGTAGACTCTTAGAAGTACTTCAAGAACATAAAGGAGCCTTAGGTTGGACCATCTCCGATCTTAAGGGTATAAGTCCCACAATTTGCATGCATCACATAAACCTTGAGGAGGACACTAAACCATCTAGGGAAATGCAAAGGAGACTTAACCCCAACATGAGAGATGTTGTCAAGGGTGAGATTCTCAGAAAACGCTTGATGCGGGTATCATTTACCCCGTCCCTGATAGCCAGTGGGTCAGTCCCATTCAGGTAGTACCCAAGAAGTCTGGCATTACTGTAGTTCAAAATGAGATGAACGAGCTTGTTCCCACCCGTGTGACCACAGGGTGGCGAGTCTGCATTGATTATAGAAAACTGAACACATTAACCAAGAAAGACCACTTTCCCCTTCCCTTCATTGACCAAATGCTGGAAAGGTTAGCAAAACATAGTCACTACTGCTTCTTAGATGGCTATTCTGGCTACAACCAAATTCACATAGCACCCGAAGACCAACAAAAGACCACATTTACATGTCCTTATGGAACTTTTGCTTATCGTCGTATGCCTTTTGGGCTGTGCAATGCACCCGCTACTTTTCAACGTTGCATGATGAGCATATTTTCCGACATGGTAGATAAGTTTCTTGAGATTTTTATGGATGATTTTTCGGTGTTTGGTTCTTCTTTTGATGAGTGTTTGCATCACCTCACTTGTGTGCTGATTAGGTGTAAGGAAAAGAATTTGGTCTTGAATTGGGAAAAATGTCATTTCATGGTTAATTCAGGATTTGTTTTAGGGCATATTATCTCGGAAAAAGGCATAGAAGTAGACAAAGCCAAGGTAGATCTCATTCAACACTTGCCTCAACCTCGTTCTGTGAGGGATATCAGATCATTTCTAGGCCATGCGGGTTTTTACCGCCGATTCATCAAAGACTTTAGTAAAATTTCACGACCTTTGTGCAATCTTCTTGCAAAAGATGTTGCATTTGTCTTTGATGATGCTTGTAAGGAAGCATGGGAGCAATCGAAAGCTCTCCTTACATCTGCCCTATAGTCGGACCTCCCGATTGGACATTACCATTTGAGATTATGTGTGATGCGTCTGACTATGCTGTAGGAGCTGTTTTGGGCCAACGAGTAGACAAACTTCCATATGTGATCTACTATGCTAGTAAATCACTTAATGTCGCTCAATTGAATTATTCCACTACTGAGAAAGAGTTACTAGCTGTTGTGTTTGCATTAGATAAGTTTAGATCTTATTTGATAGGGTCTAAGGTCATCATTTACTCTGACCATGCTGCATTGAGATATCTTTTGTCTAAAAAAGATGCTAAGGCTCGTCTAATTCGATGGATACTCTTGTTACAAGAGTTTGACCTCGAAATTCGAGATAAGAAAGGGTCGAGAAAATGTTGTTGCCGATCACTTGTCTAGGTTGAATGTCGAATCTGGCGATGAATAGGTGTTGATTAGGGAATCATTCCTTGATGAGCAATTGATGCTTGTGTCTGAAATGCCTTGGTTTGCTGATATTGTGAACTACCTTGCTACAGGTAGAATGCCCTTGCATTGGTCTAAACAAGACCGTTCTAAATTCTTGGCTGAAGTTAAACACTTCCTTTGGGATGACCCATATTTGTTTAAGTACTGCCAAGACCAAATCATTAGGAGATGTGTCCCCAATTCTGAATAAAGGGACGTCATCTCTTTCTGTCATGACCATGCATGTGGAGGCCACTTTAGTGCCAAGAAAACTGCTGCAAATATCTTGCAAAGTGGTTTCTATTGGCCAACACTGTTTAAGGATAGCCATGCGTTTTGTGTTGCTTGTGACCGATGCCAGAAATTAGGAAGTATCACTAAGAGAAACATGATGCCCTTACAACCTATTTTGATTGTTGAGCTGTTTGATGTTTGGGGTATTGATTTCATGGGTCCATTTCCTAATTCTGAAGGTAATTTATACATTCTTGTTGCTGTAGATTATGCCATTGCATCCAAAACCAACGACCATAAAGTTGTTCTTTCTTTTCTTAAGGAGAACATTTTCTCCCGTTTTGGAACCCCTAGGGCAATAATCAGTGATGGAGGTAGTCATTTCTGCAATAGACCCTTTGAATCACTAGTGCGCAAGTATGGAATCACTCACAAGGTCGCAACACCTTACCATCCTCAAACCAGTGGCCAAGTAGAAGTTTCTAATAGGGAAATAAAGCATATCCTTGAGAAGACCGTCAATCCTTCTAGGAAAGATTGGTCTTTGCGCTTAAACGATGCTTTATGGGCCTATAGAACTGCATACAAGACTCCCATTGGGATGTCTCCTTACATACTTGTGTACGGGAAAGCATGTCATTTACCTGTTGAGTTAGAACACCGTGCATATTGGGTCATGAAGAAGTTGAATTTTGATCTTGATAAGGTGGAACCCGTAGAAAACTTCAACTCAATGAGTTAGAAGAGTTGAGAAATGATGCATATGATAGTGCCAAAACGTACAAACATAGGATGAAATTGTTTCACGACAAGCGCATTCGCGCAAGTCTTTCACCCAGTCGTCGAAAGTTTTATTGTACAACACTAGATTGCATTTGTTTCCGGAAAGCTACGTTCTCGATGGTCGGGACCATTCTTGGTACGTGCACTGTTTTTCCCCATGGAGCTGTAGAAGTTGAAAACCCAAACAAACAAGAACATTTTCAAAGTCAATGGTCGAGATTGAAACCATTTCGGAGCATCTTCCACCGAAGTTGAGACCGTCGACTTGGAAGACCCCATCTATGTGGACTGATCTAGTTCACTTGTGTATATACTCATAGACTAACAATCCATTCTCTTTCCCTTTTCTTTTTCTTTTTGCATAGTTTTTGATGTGTGCTAATGATGAGTGCCAAATATTGCATATTTATACACCTTTTTATTGGCATTTTACTCGTCTTTTGTGCTCATAAATCAGATATTATCCCAGATTCTGTATTTTCTTTGTTTTCAAGAATAAATATTTGTACTAATTAATTTTGTGTTTTTAGGTAATAAATAAAGCTCGGAAAATCTGAGGAGCCAAAGGAGCAGAGAATTGGAGACGAGCGTCTATGGAGCAGAAAGCCAAAGCCCGCGCGCGCAACAGTTGCAACCCAACAAATAGCAACTCATCTACAAGACATGGGCTCGAACTATCCATCTCCGACCCACGATCCGGATCCAAGCCCATCATTCCCGAGCCGTTGAGATCTCCCTCAGCTACATCCTACGGTCGCTCAGCCTTGCACATCAACGTTTGATGCTCTCGCTCAACAGCAGAATCACCTGCTCTACCTCAGCCGTTCAGATCTTACCTGCTAGATCCTACGCTCGCTGCATCATTCCCATCATCCTTTGCTATGCCCGCCTCACACCAAAACCACCAACACCCTATACCCTAATCGAGCAAACCTATTCTCTTATTCACTTTCTCTTTCTTCTCTTCTCCTCTCCACCCGACAGAGCAGAGCTCTGCTCTTCTCCATCTCCTCCCTCTCCCTGACAAACCACCACCTCACCACCTCTCCTGTCGCCATCACCACTGGCTCTATCAACCACATCCGCACCCTCTCTAGGTCTAGGTTTTCTCTCTCTTAGCTTCTCCAACCCTAGAAGCTAACTTAGAGAAAACTAGAGCTAGGGTTAGCCAACAACCGATGCATGGCGTTCTCAGAGATGACTTGACAGAGGAGAGCACGATTCAGAGTATGGGTGAGAGTGTTTTTGGTTTATTTTCTATTAAATTTCGATTTTGAAGAAGTTAGGGTTTGGGATATTTTCACAGGTATAAATAAGAGGTGTCTGTGAATGTTTTTGGGCATGCACAGGCTAGCTGTGAGCACCATTTGTAGAGTTATTTTTGTTAATTGTTGTTTTATGATGTTCTAATTTAGTTTTCTAGGGTTTCAGTGAAACCATAATTCCATATTATGTTTTAACTTCTGTTGAATTTTTCTTGAGTGTTTAAACTATAAAGATGTCTTCAATTCAAGTACCCAAGGCTTTTCTCTCACAATGGATGCCTTGTATCCATTGTAGTTAGGTTACAACCGCTTTGAGTGTCTTCTGACTCAACCCTTAGACCCAAATGCTGATTCCCTTGACTAGTTGTACTTAATTAGACAACTAGTGCTCTGGGTTAGCACTTTAGCTGTTCTTTGAAGCATTACAGGGAGAGATAGGTGGTGGAATTGACACCCTGCCCTTATCAGTCACAGGACAAGAAGAACTCAATCTAGTTGAACATACAATAGGAGTTAGTGGTGGAAATTGATAACCCTAGCATCATTTTATCTCACTTGTTTCTATTTCAGTTTTATTTCATTATAACAACCTTCAACTCGGTCGTGTATCGACACCAAAAACACCAACTTATAGTTCTGTTACACACTTGCTTGAATTCAGTCTAGCATAGCCATAGATCACTCATACGGCACCACAAGTCTCTGTGGTTCGACCTGTACTTGCCGCGTCTCCGATAGACGCCGTGCACTTGCGGTTTATAACACGTAGGCATAAAAACATACACATTTCCAGGCCTACCAAGTTTTTGGCGCCGCTGCCGGGGACTTGGCGTGTGCTAAACTGATTTGATAGCTTGCTTCACTGTTCTTCAACTCACCATTGTATATATGCACTTGCATCTTAGCGTAACTTAGCTGCAACTTGTTTATTTCTCGCATCTTTTATAGCTTTCGCTATTCTCGCAACTTGCATTCTATTTTTCGTAACTGTTCTTTCATTTAACCCTGTACATATTTGCTTATAACCTTGTATTAGAATAAGTTAGTTGTAACTTTCTTGTTTTTCTTTTCTCTTCTTAGTTTTTATCTTATTAGTATAACATTAATAATATCTGTAGCTTAGTGTGTCACATTGCATGTTGTTAATTTTGTTCATTGCTCATTGCCCATTGAATCTTGTTCATTCAGTGTGTCACAGTGCATTTTGTTCAGAGCATTTTGTTCATTGCACCCTAGCTGATAACCTTGGCTAGCTGATAACCTGCCTAGCATTTAGCTCTGTTGCTTAGCCCTGAGCTCTGAGTGCTTAGCTCTGTCATTGTAGCACTATAGCTCTGTTGCTTATTGTATAACATTGGGAACTAAGTTTTGATCTCGTTGAGCTCACAGTGCATGTTACAAGGCCAAAGGAAAGAAGACAAGGAAAAGCTTAGGATTTGAGGTTAGTATCTCGAGCAATATATTGCCACTGGGAATGAGGTAAACATAAACTTCCCATGTATACATTGAAGCCTGTACTTGTGTGAACTAGCCTGTGATAAGCGTGCATAACCCCCGAATGCATGCTTGAACCCCGCAAAACCCCGAACTTTTGCTAGCTAAGAAAGCTATAACTTTGAGCATGACTGTGAACCATGTTAGGTTAGCATTTATCCGTGACCTTGCATGCTAAACCTGTTGAGCAGATACCTTGCATGTTAAACTCCGTGAATGTGTGAGCTGTTGAGCCAGTCACTTGCCAAACTCCTTGCGTGCTCAGTCCCCTGTTCAATTTGGTAAGCTCATTCCCCTGTGCAAGCCCTGAATCTGTGTGTTGAGCCATCACTTGGAAAGCCAGATTAGCTGAAAATCTCAGCTGAAGTATACATTGAAGCCTGTACTTGTGTGAACTAGCCTGTGATAACTGTGCATAACCCTGAATGCATGCTTGAACCCTGCAAAACCCTGAACTTTTGCTAGCTAAGAAAGCTATAACCTGAGCATGACCTGTGAACCATGTTAGGTTAGCATTTATCTCGTGACCTTGCATGCTAAACCTGTTGAGCAGATACCTTGCATGTTAAACTTTGTGAATGTGTGAGCTGTTGAGCCGAGTCACTTGCCAAACTCCTTGCGTGCTCAGTCCCCCCGTTTAATTTGGTAAGCTCATTCCCCGTGCAAGCCCTGAACTGTGTGTTGAGCCATCACTTGGAAAGCCAAATTAGTGAAAATCTCGGTGAAGTCAACTGGAATAGTTGACATAAACCGAGCTTGTTGAATGACCTGTGCATAACCCCGTGGAGTGAGATGTGTGCATAATTCTAGTGGCTGGCGAGTGAGTTGTGTGCATAATTCAGTGCATGACACATTTGTCTTTGTGTAAATTCTTGTCCGAGTTGAGCTCTGTCTTTGTCTTTGTCTTTGTCTTTGTTACTCATTGGTGATTGCTCTGTGCTATACTCAAGTTGTGCTCTCCTTGCTCCATCTGATTTTGTGCAAACTAGTGCTGTGTTGAGACTTGCATTTAGACCTGCCCTGTGTTGTGCAAACTTTCTAAGCTGTGTTGTGCACAAGTTGTGTGCTCTGCCCATATAAACTGAGCTGTCTTTGTGTCTGACTTTTGCTTAACCTTGCCAAACTCAAAGATATACCTTGTCTTTGTGCAATCATTGAGCTGCACACAACCAAGGCTGCATAAGTGAAACCCACACAACTGGGGTATAAGCTCGACCAAAGCGTGCAAACTGCAACAACTGGGTTTTACACAACCAAAACTTCCCACAACAACTGGGCTCTGCAAAACAAACCAGCCCAATTAAACCAAACAAACTCACCTAAACTGGGTTGCACCTAAATCAGCTGAAGCCCAACCACTGGGCTGAACCGTTCCATTTAGACTTGCATCTGGGCTAGAACCCAGTTTCACTAGGTTTACCACAACTGGGCTGTGCAACAAAACTTTCACATACCTGGGCTCTGCTCCCTTGCAATCAAGCTGGGCTGAGCATAATTGAAACCCACAGTTACACTGAGTTGTACATTCCCAACAAACCAAAGCCCAAACAAACCAAATGAAACCCAATAAACCAAAGACCACAAAAACCAAACCAATCCCATCAAAACCAAACTGAACCCACTACAATTGGGTTTTGAGTTCAATTTGAGTTGCTAAATCATGTCAGGATTTTGGTCTGCAACTGAGGATACAAACAAATCCATTAGAGAGCTTGCTTACGGGCACGCTTCACAGTATGAACTCCCCACATACCATAGTGATTTTAGGGAATCTTATGAGCCTTCTCAGGGCCCTGAATTCACATACCCTAATCATTATGAGCACATGCATCATCCACCACAAGTTGAAAATGAACAACTTTCTCATACCCAGTCATCACTTTTAGATCAATTAGAAGCTCGACTATCTCGCTTTAGAAAGGCAATTACATGAGCAACTGTCGAATCTAATTTCCCTAGGCAATATGAAATGTATGCTTGTACCTTATGTGGTATCTTAGACCACCCTGTCGAGAACTGCTATATTTTGCATGATTTTAGACAGTCTAGGGAAAACCATGATAATCTAATGTACGAATTGTCTAGAAGTGACTATGCTTTGGCAACTATTGGGACCATAATCAACCTGCGCACATGCATCATTCACCACAGTGGGGAGATGAACAATTTTATACTCCCCCAACTCCTAGTTTGCAATCAATAATGGAAACACTCATGGAGCAAAATGCTAGGCTTGAAATGAATGCAATGCATGACCATCCACATAGCAACATGTCTGAATTTCCCTTCTCTAGTGAACCTCATGCACAACCATACAGTGAATATCCATATGAGGAATGCATACCCACTAGTGAAGACTCTCCTTCAATAGAACAACTCACTATGATTCTTCAAAGGAACCTGATTGAGTTACAAAATAATGTTGAAAATAGTGTTTCTAGACCTACTCATGCAACTAACACTGAATATGAACCTAATCTAGAGGTAGATGAGTACACTAAAAATACTACCATTTTGAATGAAGAGATTAATTTTTGTTATGATGATGATGATGAATATGAAGAGCATGTGTATTTTGAAAATGTAGTAGAATCTTTAGGTTCAGAGACATTAAGTGTCTCTTCTGTGAACCCCATGAATGATGCTTCTTCTAATATTCATGCATGTGATGTTGATTTGGAACCTGTGAAATTGTCCTGTGAAAATGAGCATGCTATACCACCTGTTTGTGACCTAGGAATAGCTGAATTGTCTGTTGACACGGATGATTCAATGCATGTGCCTAACTCCATGCCTAGGCTACAACATGATATCTCTCCTGGTTATGTTATACATGAGAATGATGATGAGTATGACCTGGAGATTGATGAATTGTTCTATGCAGGTGAACATGATTTACCCTCTTATGACTTTAGGAAAGTGTGTGATGGTGCAAATGATTTTATAAATGAACACAACTTAGATGTACCTAACCCCTCTCCTGAGTCATAAATTGAAACTCCTCCACCAAACCTAGGTGTAGTTTGTAACAAAATTGCAAAACCAACTTTTCTGAAAATGCCTAATTTAGGCCTAGAGCTTTGTGCTTCCCAAGTCCTCTTGGACTATTTTGCATCAAAGTATAACACTTTTAAGGAACAACGGTTGGAATATGTATGTCCACTTTTGTTCTTAGCAAAACTCATTTTGAGTTAGACCTTTTGCATGACGTACCTTTAAAATTGCAAGATTTTGTGCTCCCAAACACACCCGTTCACAAGTTTAGGTTTGGGGGAAACTCATTCACATATGCAGTCTTACTTGCACTCTCATATTATATTTGTGTAAGACTGTTGATGTTTGTACATATTTTCTATTGGGTTGATCCTCAACTCTTTAGATTGTTAGTGTATGGTAAATTTTCATTGTATATAATCCAGTAGGACTTGTTAAATTTTTCTTTCTTGCATCGGTTGAGTCTTCTTGCACATATTGATATGATCTCCGCTGAGAATGTTGGATACTAGCCTTGACTAATGAAGCTCTAACCTTGCTCCTGCCGACATCCGGTAATCTCTTCCCTTTTCTCTTTTCAGCATAGTTCTCATGGTATGTGACTGTTTAAATTTTATCATCTGTCGACACATTGAGGACAATGTTTGATTTAGGTTTGGGGGTGCATTTGCATTTAGAGTTTTTAGTCTTTTTAATCTTTTATTCTCAAAAAAAAAAAAAAATAAATAAATAAATAATTAAAACTCTTTTTGTAAAAACCTCCAACTTTTAGAGATTTTAGAGTCACTAGCATGCTTCTAGCTATGTTGACATAGAGAATCTGACCGAAATATCAGAAGTTAGAAGTACCGGAGAACACAATCGGGTTCCTTAGTTGATTAGAGCGTTAAAGTTGGATTTAACCATACCGGAGAGCGAATTAGGTGCTTTTTAGATATTCGGTAGTAGAATTGTGATCACCCATAGTGGAGACTACCCATTTTACATCAAGTGAGGCACCAACCTTCAATTTTTGCAACTTTCTAGAAAAGTTGTTAGAGTGTATGTCACCGTACGTCAATTCCGGGTAGGAATGGTGAGCTACCCAACTTCGCACCAATTTCAGCACTACTTTTGATCTCTTGAGTGCTAGTTTTTGTCAATCATGAGGGTGACGTTTAAAGATGAAAACTCCTTCTAAATATCGATTTGCAGTTAGCATCACTCTCTCTCTCAATCAACAGACCCATAGAAACACATCATCGTCAGCAAACGGAGCATCATCAGAATATTGAAAGAAAAGTTGATATAGTCCAAGGTTTACGTGCAACAAAGAAAAGAAAAGAAAATAGGATGAGAATTAATGAAGTTTGTGAAAAATTGAGTTTTATTATTGAGATACTTAAAAAAAAAAAAATGTGTGTGTTGTATTATTATTATTTTCATTTCATGCACTTAAAAAAAAAAAAAAAAAAAAAAATTGTCATTTTTTTGTAAAGTTCAGAAGTTCGTCATTAACAGTTGAAGACCGAAGACCGAAGACCGAAGATTGAAGACGTTTCTATGGTTTCTTATGAGAGAGTGATATTAATTGCCGATCGGGTGAGAAGGTAAGTGAGTACTTCCACCCTTGCTAATGGTTGATTTCCTTTCTTAGAGATCATCAGAAAAAGATTCTTTTTATCCACACTTTTGTGGAGTCTCCAGATTTTATTTCGGAAGGTTATCCTTCTTACCTACAACGCGTGCAGGATTTCTCTCTTTATTCCTGCCTGCACACATGAGAGACTAAAAAAGCGATCTTTTTGAGTGCAATTATCATAAAACCCTAATGGTGAGGCAGAAGTCGAGGCTTATGATCACAATCGAATCCGAATTCTTTCATATGGTATGGTTACTTCTCGCTCAGCACTTAAGGATGAGAATGCGTTCTTTGGTAGTTCTAACTTCTATTACTAGCATGCAGAAACTCTATGTCCTCATAGCTTCTTGGATGCTTGAGACTCTTTACACTCGAAGTTGGAGAAGGTTTTGTGGGTACACGGTAAACCCTCACGAGACTACAACTCGTCCACTAGGGACACCTAGGGGTTTAAAGGCTTAGTGCATACGCTAAATGCATTCGAGAGACCTGCGACAGGGGTATAGTTAGGATTTCTTCATTTCTGTTTCACTTGAGGACAAGTAAAATTCAGGTTTGGGGGTATTTGATGAGTGCCAAATATTGCATATTTATACACCTTTTTATTGGCATTTTACTCGTCTTTTGTGCTCATAAATCAGATATTATCCCAGATTCTGTATTTTCTTTGTTTTCAAGAATAAATATTTGTACTAATTAATTTTGTGTTTTTAGGTAATAAATAAAGCTCGGAAAATCTGAGGAGCCAAAGGAGCAGAGAATTGGAGACGAGCGTCTATGGAGCAAAAAGCCAAAGCCCGCGCGCGCAACAGTTGCAACCCAACAAATAGCAACTCATCTACAAGACATGGGCTCGAACTATCCATCTCCGACCCACGATCCGGATCCAAGCCCATCATTCCCGAGCCGTTGAGATCTCCCTCAGCTACATCCTACGGTCGCTCAGCCTTGCACATCAACGTTTGATGCTCTCGCTCAACAGCAGAATCACCTGCTCTACCTCAGCCGTTCAGATCTTACCTGCTAGATCCTACGCTCCCTGCATCATTCCCATCATCCTTTGCTATGCCCGCCTCACACCAAAACCACCAACACCCTATACCCTAATCGAGCAAACCTATTCTCTTATTCACTTTCTCTTTCTTCTCTTCTCCTCTCCACCCAACAGAGCAGAGCTCTGCTCTTCTCCATCTCCTCCCTCTCCCTGACAAACCACCACCTCACCACCTCTCCTGTCGCCATCACCACTGGCTCTATCAACCACATCCGCACCCTCTCTAGGTCTAGGTTTTCTCTCTCTTAGCTTCTCCAACCCTAGAAGCTAACTTAGAGAAAACTAGAGCTAGGGTTAGCCAACAACCGATGCATGGCGTTCTCAGAGATGACTTGACAGAGGAGAGCACGATTCAGAGTATGGGTGAGAGTGTTTTTGGTTTATTTTCTATTAAATTTCGATTTTGAAGAAGTTAGGGTTTGGGATATTTTCACAGGTATAAATAAGAGGTGTCTGTGAATGTTTTTGGGCATGCCTGGGCTAGCCAGAGCACCACTGTAGAGTTATTTTTGTTAATTGTTGTTTTATGATGTTCTAATTTAGTTTTCTAGGGTTTCAGTGAAACCCTAATTCCATATTATGTTTTAACTTCTGTTGAATTTTTCTTGAGTGTTTAAACTATAAAGATGTCTTCAATTCAAGTACCCAAGGCTTTTCTCTCACAATGGATGCCTTGTATCCATTGTAGTTAGGTTACAACTGCTTTGAGTGCGCTGCAGCTCAACCCTTAGACCCAAATGCCGATTCCCTTGACTAGTTGTACTTAATTAGACAACTAGTGCTCGGGTTAGCACTTTAGCCGTTCTTTGAAGCATTACAGGGGAGAGATAGGTGGTGGAATTGACACCCCGCCCTTATCACCACGGGACAAGAAGAACTCAATCTAGTTGAACATACAATAGGAGTTAGTGGTGGAAATTGATAACCCTAGCATCATTTTATCTCACTTTGTTTCTATTTCGGTTTATTTCATTATAACAACCTTCAACTCAGTCGTGTATCGACACCAAAAACACCAACTTATAGTTCTGTTACACACTTGCTTGAATTCAGTCTAGCATAGCCATAGATCACTCATACGGCACCACAAGTCTCTGTGGTTCGACCCGTACTTGCCGCGTCTCCGATAGACGCCGTGCACTTGCGGTTTATAACACGTAGGCATAAAAACATACACATTTCCAGGCCTACCAGCTAACCAAACTTTTTGTCTTGCGCTCTTGATTGTTTGCTTTCAAAGCATTCATCTTTCTATGGTTTAGCAACACCCTCTTGCATCCGGTAATCTCTTCCCTTTTCTCCTCTCAACATAGTTCTCATGGTATGTGACTGTTTAAATTCTTTATATCTGTTGACACATTGAGGACAATGTTTGATCTAGGTTTGGGGGTGTGATTTGCATATAGAGTTTTTAGTCTTTTTGTTTTACTTCTTTGTATAAAAAAAAAAAAAAAAAAAAAAATCGAAAAACTCTTTGTAAATATTTGCATAAAAAACCTCCAACTTTTAGAGATTTTAGAGTCACTAGCATGCTTCTAGCTATGTTTACATAGAGAGTCTGACCGAAGTAACAGAACTTGGAAGTACTGGAGAACGCAATCGGGTTTCTTAGTTGATTAGAGCGTTAAAGTTGGATTTAACCATACCATGGGGCGAATTAGGTGATGTTTAGATATTCGGTAGTAGAATTGTGATCACCCATAGTGGAGACTACCCATTTTACATCAAGCGAGGTACCGACCTTCACTCTTTGTGACTTTCTAGAAAAGCTTTTAGAGTGTGTGTCACCGTACGTCAATTAGGGTAGGAATGGTGAGCTACCCAACTTCGCACCACTTTCAGCACTACTTTTGATCTCTTGAGTGCTAATTCCGTCAATCATGAGGGTGACGTCTAAAGATGAAAACTCCTTCTAAATATCGATTTGCAGTTAGCATCACTCTCTCTCCCTCTCAACAACATCAACACTTTCATAGAAACACATCGTCGTCAGCAAGCGGAGCATCATCAGAATATTTGAAGAAAAGTTGATATAGTCCAAGGTTTACGTGCAACAAAGGAAAGAAAAGAAAAGAAGATGAGAATTAATGAAGTTTGTAAAAAAAAATTGAGTTGTATTGTTATTTTCATTTCATGTAAGTTCATAAAGTTAAAAAAAAAAAAAAAAAAAAAAAAAAAAATTGTAGTTTATTTTATGTGTCTAGTTACCACCAAGTCAATTCTAAAAAAAAAAAAAAAAAATGTTTGTCAAGTTTTTGTGAAGTTCAGAAGTTCATCATCAGCTATTGAAGACCGAAGACCGAAGACCGAAGATTGAAGACGTTTTTATGAATGCTGAGAGAGTGATATTAATTGCCGATCGGGTGAGAAGGTAAGTGAGTATTCCCACTCTTGATAATGGTTGATGTCCTTTCTTAGTGGGCCTCAGAAAAAGATTCTTTTTGTCCACACTTCTGTGGAGTCTCCAGAAATTATTTCGGAAGGTTACCCTTCTTACCTACAACGTGTGCATGATTTCTCTCTTTGTTCCTGCCTGCACACATGAGATACTAAAAAAGCGGTCTTTTTGAGTGCAATTATCATAAAACCCTATTGGTGAGGCAGAAGTCGAGGCTTATGATCACAATCGAACCCGAATTCTTTCATATGGTATGGTTATTTCTCGCTCAGCACTTAAAGATGAGAATGCGTTCTTTGGTAGTTCTAACTTCTGTTACTAGCATGCAGAAACTCTATGTCCTCATAGCTTCTTGGATGCTTGAGACTCTTTTACACTCTGAAGTTGGAGAAGGTTTGTGGGTACACCTACGGTAAACCCTCACGAGACTACAACTCGTCCACTAGGGACACCTAGGGGTTTAAAGGCTTAGTGCATACGCTAAATGCATTCGAGAGACCTGCGACAGGGGTATAGTTAGGATTTCTTAATTTCTGTTTCACTTGAGGACAAGTAAAATTCAGGTTTGGGGGTATTTGATGAGTGCCAAATATTGCATATTTATACACCTTTTTATTGGCATTTAACTCATCTTTTGTGCTCAGAAATCATATATTATCCCAGATTCTGTATTTTCTTTGTTTTCAAGAATAAATTTTTGTACTAATTAATTTTGTGTTTTTAGGTAATAAATAAAGCTCGAAGAAATTGAAGGAGCCAAAAGAGCAAAGAATTGGAGACAAGCGTCTATGGAGTAGAAAGCCAAAGCCCACGCGCGCAACAGTTGCAACCCAACAAGTAGCAACTCACCTACAAGACATGGGCTTGAGCTAGCCACGACCCGGATCCGAACCCGTTCCCCCTGAGCCGTTCAGATCTCACCCAGCTGCATCCAACGCTCGCTCCACCTTGCACATCATTTCTCGCTGCTCCCGCTCAGCACCAAATCTGCCGGATTCTTCCTAAGCCGTTCAGATCTCCCTCAGCGAGATCCAACGCTCGCTACAGCCTCTTCATCGATCTTTGCTACACCCGCTTCACAACAAAACACCCTATACCTATACCCATCGACCTCTACCCATTTTCTCCCCCATCTTCTCTTTCTTCCTCTCTCGACTTTAATCAGAGAAACCATCCCCTTCACCTTCTTCTCCATACCCATGGCAGAGCTACCCCATCACCACCTCTCCTTCTCCTGTCGCCATCACCACTAGCTCCTGCAGCCGCCCTCGTTTTAACCATCTCTACCTGTAGCTTCTCCCATAACCTAGAAGCTAGGGTTGAGATGATTAAAATTAGGGTTTTCTCGACCAACAACCTTGACATGGAGCTCGTGAGTCGATTCGAGCAAGATACAGGTTTGGGTCAGTGTAGTTGTTAATAAAAAATGTTTTGTGAGTTATAAATTGAGGTTTTTGATGTAAGAGAAAGGCAGTCTGTTTTTAGGATTCATATTTTTAGTTAATTTTCAGTTGTACCATGTTTATGATGTTCTAAATTAATTGCTAGGATTACAATGAAACCGTAGCTCTTTTGTTCTGTTGTTCAACTGTTTTTGAATTGTTTTTGGCATGCTTTAAGTTATAAGATAAGCTCAATTTTAACACCTCAATGCCCTGCTCTCACAATGAATGCCTTGTATCCATTGTAGTTAGGATAACATTGTGTTGAGTGTGTTTCAGCTCTTGTTTTAATTATTATTGCTAACTCTTTGACTAGTTGTGCTTAAATAGACAACTAGTGCTCTGTAGTAGTATCCTTAGCTGATTAATTGAGTTATCCCAGGGTGAAACCTCCTAGATAAGTGATAGAGCTGACATACTATCCTTACCTTCCACAGGGACAAGAACAATCAAATTAGTTGAATTACATAACTTGAAATAGTGGTGGATTTGATAATCCTAGTGCATGTAACCTCAACATTTATATTTCATCTTACTTTTAGCTTTGAAACCTTCATCTCAGTCGTAAAGACTATAAACAAACCTCCATATTTTTGTGCTACCTCCCCTGAAATCAGTTAAGAGCTATTAGATCACATAACACACCACAGTTCTCTGTGGAATGACCTGTGCTTGCCACTGCCTCCAAAGGCACTGTGCACTTGCAGTTTAAGACGTAGGAAATCATCTTTAAGCTCCTACCATCCAACCTTTTTAAGAAAGCCTACTCAGGAAGATGTTCAAAGAATAACTGAAGAAAACATCGTGAGGGGTTTTCCAGGAATGCTAGGTAGTCTTGACTGCATGCACTGGACGTGGCATGCGTGTCCGGTTGAATGGGCGGGCCAATATAAGGTTCATTATCCAAAACCAACTGTGATTTTGGAAGCTTCATCTAGCTATGATTTTTGGTTTTGGCATGCCTTTTTTGGACTCCCGGGTTCAAATAACGATCTCAGTCACCATTGTTCGAAGATCTTAAGAATGGGATCGGGCCACACTGTAATTTCACCATCAACGGTCATCACTACACTCGGGGTTATTATCTAGCAGACGGAATCTATCCAGAATGGTCAACTATGGTTCAAGCTTATAATCAAGTAGGTTTTGGACCGACGACTTCGAACGATATGAAGTACTTTAACACCCAACAAATGAAATGCAGAAAGGATGTTGAACGCGCTTTTGGCATATTGAAAAGGAAGTTTGCCATTATAACTGGGCCGACACGCTTTTTTGATCTTTAAGAAATGAACAAAATTATTCTGACTTCTATCATTCTGCATAACATGGTCATTAAAGAATCCAGGCGTGACCCAACCTGGACTAGTTTTCCAGATGAAGATTTGAGGCCGAATCTTGTGGTGGAGCATGGGCGTCCGGTAAGAGAATACAGACTTGCCACTGACAGACTCCAAAACCGGGGAATCTATGGACAACTAAGACAAGATCTAACTAAGCACATTTGGGCTTTAAAAGGAGCAAGAGACGATGCGCGAGAGCGAGGCAGATGGAGAGGCAGATATATGTTATTTTAAATTTAGTGTTGTTTATTTTAATTAATACTAGAAATAACCCGTGCCGTAACGGCACGACAAGAGACGAAATAATTTGTTTATAATAACTACTGCGAACTGTGGTAAGACTTATTTTGACCAATGTGGACTTGCTATGAAATTCTTAGATATTTGTCATCCAAATAATTATAAATTCGGCTACACTTCCAATTGAGTAAAATAATAATTTATGATTAAAATGGTAGGAAAAATGTTTTATTTTAAAAAGAGGATCTAAAGTTCTTTGTTCTTTCCAGGTTGAAAAGATATAAGTCAAAGCATTTTCTTCAATTTCTTAATAATAAAATATAAATGTAAAAATATGAGTTTTATATGGTTGTAATATCTAATTTTTCACTTTTTTTGGGTTTCACACATTGTAACTCTAATGTTATTTATGTTTTCCAAGTTGATGAGAGTTGGCTTATTCGATTGCTAAAATTAAAATCAGGCCTATGACAAAAGAGTAAATTTTGGTAAGCATTTTTGGATATGTATTTGTTTTCGATTGTTCCCTTTATATAATGATGAGTATGACGAAAATTATTCTTTGTATTTTAAAAAAGAATATGTTATTTGTATTTTGCAGATTGGTAAAGGCTAGCTAATTTGATCTTTTAAAGAATGGTTCAAAAATATTTCTTTATTTTCCCATGGTATTAACATCTAATTTTTCACTTTTTTTTTAATGACACATTTACTTTTTTAATTGATGAGGGACTAATTAAGAGGAACGCGCAATTGGGGATACTTATATTAATTGGGGGATAGAGGAAAAAGACAAAAACGGGATATAAATAGTAAATCAGAGTCACCCCTTATCCATGTATTTTAACTAATTCCTAATGTACTATTCACTAATCATGTTTAGTGGTTAAATATAATTAGGTAAGTTAATAGATTAGTCTGATAATCATTAGAATAAATCATTATCATTGAATTTGTTGATGCAACAACATTTAATCAAGATATTTATGATCCTGAAGGTTCCGGTGAAGAACCAACCCAGGAAAGTAAACAAGTTGAATATACAAGTGCTCTAATTAGTCATATATAGGTATTAATGTATTGAAATTTGTTTTTTTTCCCATCGAATCCGCCATTGTTACGCCTAAAAAACTCAGTGCCGGCATGGTAAAAGTATGAATACCATGCCGACAGGGACCAAATCGGCATGGTATTCATACTTTCACCATGCCGATACACAATATCCCACAATTTTGAAATTGTAAGTACACTGCCGGCAGAGAAAGCTCATTATCGAGCATGCCGGTAGTAGTGCCGGCATGGTCGATTTCCAAGTGTACCGTGCCGGTTTGAGGACAAAAACATACAAAAAATCTGTCTGAAATAGCAAGTATCAGCATGGTATTCATCCTGAAAAACCATGCCGGCACTAGATATCGGCATGGTATTCATCCTAAAAACCATGCCGGCACCAGATATCAGAATGGTATTCATCCGAAATCTTCAATTAGGAATCAGACTGAGTCACGCTCTGCGAATCGGGCGATCAACTTAGGAGAATTTTTTCTTCAATTTTTTTTTCAGTTTTCTCGATCTTTTCAGTTGATTTTCTTCATTTAATTCAGGTGATACTGATGATTGGTGTTAATTACTATGGTGTGTTGGAGTATTAATTCATAAACCATGTCGGAAACACCCCAAATTCCGATTGGAGAAAATTTTGTATCTCGTTTTAGATCTAAAATTTCTGATTTTAGGGTACATAATATGGATTCAGAGGAAGGATTGAGCAGTTCTTCTCCTTCGCTTTTTATACCTGATACTGTTATTGATGAATGTTTAGATGAATGGCGGTTCAGTTTGATTGGCAGATTGGATTTAGTCAAGCTTAATGCTCCATTAAAACAACAATGGCATCTCAAAGGATCAGTGCAGTTGATTCCTTTAGGTAAGGGTTTTTTAATTATTAAACTTGATAATATTGATAATAGAACTTATATTTGGAAAGGTCTTTGGACTGTTGAATCTCAAAATGTCAGTTTAAGAGCTTGGGAACCAAATTTTAATCCGGCTGCTCAAAAGACAACTTCAGCTTTTGTTTGGGTTATATTTCCTGGGTTGAGTATTGAATACTAGAAGGAAAATATTCTTATGGAATTGGGAAGAACTTTAGGAAGAGCCATTAAAGTGGATGAAATTACTTTGAAAAGAACTGTTGGATATTATGCTTGTGTATTAGTTGAAATGGATATCTCCAAATCCATCCCTAATTCAATTTGGGTGAATTCAAAGTATGGAAAATTTGAACAATCTGTTCACATAACTAATATTCCTAAATTCTGTAGTCATTGCAGGTCTTTAGGCCATTATGCAGTTGACTGTAAATCAAAGAGGAAACAAGTCCAGTCTACTGATTTTGTTTTTAATAAACCTAAGAAACAATGGATGCCAAAAAAAATTCAACCCCATAAAGTTGGTTTTGATATATGTGGAAATGATTTTGAGTCATGTATGGATCAAGTTGTTCAAAATATTAATAAGAGCAGTGGAATTTCTACTCCTAATTCTTCAGCTTTACTTCAGAAGGAGCATTCTTCAGGGAGATTTCATATTTTACAAAATAATTATGAGGAATTCAAGAATGATTTACAATCTCAAGATGACTTCCCTCCTTTAGTTTCTAATGTCATTCACAGTGAAGTTGGTGAAACCAGTGGAGTAGTTAAAGAAATTCAATGTTCTGATACTTCAATTCAAGCAGCAGTTACTTTTTCTAAAAGTGATCATCCAATAATTGAAAAAGATTCTAGTGACTCTGGTTCTGAAGATGGGGAGATAAAAGAGGTTAGTACTACTGTTTTGCTTCATAACAGCTCTATTTCCTCTCCCATTATTATTTTAAGAAATGAAAATAGTATTTCTAGCATTCTTGTGGTTACAAAAAAAATTATTGCTGAAAGGAAAAAGGCTCCCACAAAGCCTACAAAGCCAGCTCCTATTACTAGACAAGCTAGCAAGGAATCTCAGAAATTTTTGAATCAAAAGGGGTCTTCTCCCCATAAATTTTCTAAATGAGAGTGGTCGTTTGGAACATAAGAGGTCTTAAGAGGATTAAGGCCAAGTTTAAACTGAAAGCTTTAGTTCAATAAGTAAACCCTTCTTTAGTTTGGATTGCTGAACCAAAAATCCATTTTAATTCAAAAAACAGAGTTAAGCTTCCTGGTATGCATCATCAAGTAATACATAATACAAGTGACCACAAGAAAGCAAATTTATGGTTATTTTGGAATTCTTCAATAGCTACTCCCACTGTTATTTTTACTTCTAGACAAAGTATCACTGTGGAAATTGGAAATGTTTTAGTTACTGGAATATATGCTGATGTTTTAACTATCAATAAAAGAGAATTATGGTCAGATTTGCTTTCTATCAGTAAGCTCAATAAGCCATGGATGGTTATTGGGGATTTTAATACAATTACTTCTATTCATGAAAAAAATGGAGGTAGAAGTCCTCTCTCTTCAGCTGTTAATGAATTCAATGAATATATTGATCAATGTCATCTTTTACAAGCTCCCAAGAGTGGTTTGCAGTTTTCATGGTCAAATGGAAGATGTGGGAAGAAAAGAATTCATTGTAATCTTGATAGAGCCTTATTCAATCTACAATGGTTAAATACTTATAAGGGCTGGAAATATCAGGTATCTTCAAGAGGCATTTCTGATCATAGCTTTTTAGTGGGCACTGATTTGGATATTCCTAAACCAAACAATTCTCCTTATAGATTTCAAAAAATGTGGACAAATCATCCTGAGTTTCTTCAAGTGGTTGAGAATTCTTGGAAGGAAGTTATGACTGGTAATCCAATTTTCATCTTCATGAATAAGCTAAAGAGATTAAAACTAATTCTGAAAAAATGGAACTGGGAGGTCTTTGGTGATGTTCATTTAAACTTGAAGAAAGCAGAGGAAAAAGTTACTGAAACAAATTTACTTTCTGATGCTGAGCCAGATAATTTAGAACTCCTAAACAACTATGTTACTGCTAGAGGAGTTAGGGATCTGGCTGCTCAAAACTATTATACAATGCTGAGTCAAAAGGCAAGGATTAACTGGATAAAATTTGGGGATGCTAACAAAGATTTCTTTCACACTTCTATCAAGTTAAGGCAAGCAAAAAATAGTATAGCTGAAATTGAGGATGAATCTGGGAATATTGTAGCTAATCAACAGAGCATTGCAAAAATTCTTATTGATTACTTTCAAGCTAAATTCACAGCTCAACCTGTTCAGTTTACTGAGAATTTATTTAAGGCAATACCCCATTTAGTTACAGA
Source organism: Papaver armeniacum (assembly GCA_023531295.1). Classification (NCBI taxonomy): domain Eukaryota; kingdom Viridiplantae; phylum Streptophyta; class Magnoliopsida; order Ranunculales; family Papaveraceae; genus Papaver; species Papaver armeniacum. The sequence goes on from JAJJWW010017389.1 coordinate 38,007, forward strand.
TGAAGACAATATTTTCTTGGAGCTTCTGCCTTCAAATGATGAAATCAAACATGCTGTTTTTGATCTGAATCAAGATGGGGCACCTGGGCCTGATGGATTTACAGGTATATTCTATAGAATTACATGAGATATTATCAGTGAAGATCTTACTATTGCTGTTCGGTTGCTGAAGTAATCAAATTATCCCTGTTGGTTTAAATTCCAATTTCTTGGTTTTACTTCCAAAAGTCAAAGGAGCAAAAAAGGTACACCAGTTCAGGCCTATTGGATTGAGCAACTTTTGTTTTAAAATCTTTACAAAGATTCTTACTATAAGAATAAGCAAATTACTGCATAAATTGGTATCTAAACAACAATGTGCTTTTATCAAGGGAAGAAACATACATGAACAAGTCCTCTTAGCTTCTGAGCTAGTAAATGAAATGCAAGTTAGTAGAAGAAGAGGGAATGTGGGTTTGAAACTAGATATTTCTCAAGCTTATGACACTATAAGCTGGGACTTTCTAGTAGCTGCTTTAAAGAGTTATGGCTTCTCAGTAAAATTCTGCAATTGGGTTATGGTTCTGCTAAAGACTACTAAGATTTCCATCATGCTAAATGGAGGTCCTATTGGCTATTTTGGTGTAGGAAGAGGAGTTAAACAAGGTGATCCCTTATCTCCCATTCTCTATGATCTTGCAACTGATGTGCTTAGTAGAAACATACTTCTGTTTATCCAAGAGGGTAAAATTCATCCAATGGTCATCAAGAAAGGTATTCACCCTTCACATATTTTTTTTGCTGATGATATCTTTATGTTTTGCAATGGAGGAAAGAAAACACTCACTAATCTCAAGCAATTACTCATGAATTATCAAAATGCTTCTGGTCAAGTAGAGAGTGCTGCCAAAAGCAAATGTTTTGTTGATAGGACTTCCACTCTTAGACAAAATCAAATTGCTGATCTTATGAACATAAAACTCTCTACCTTTCCAGATAATGGGAGTGATGTTAGTACATGGAAGAATAAAAGCTGAACATCTTTGGTCTTTTGTGGAAATGTTGCAAAGAAGATTAGCTACATGGATTGGTAAATTCCTCAATTTTCAAGCTAGAGTAACTCTCATTAAATTTGTGCTAAGTAGTATCCCCTTATATAATATGTCAATTTATAAATGGCCTAAAAAAGTTATTGAAGCCTGTGAAAGAATTTTAAGAAATTTTTTGTGGAGTGGTAATGCTGAAGACAGGAAATTCATTACAATTTCATGGGATAAAGTTTGTGTGCCTGTTGAGGAAGGTGGGTTAGGAATAAGAAGATTTGAATACATTAATAAAGCTCTTTTGATGAAATTATTATGGAGGCTTGTTACAACTGATGAAGAATGGGCAAGATTTTTCTTAGCCAAATACCAAGATAAAAATAGTTCTTTGGATTACAAACTACAAAAAAACTTCTATTTGGCACGGGATCAAATGGGTGCTACAAGAATTTCAAGATAATACTAGATGGCTGGTGGGTAATGGACAACATATTTCAGTTTGGAGGGACAATTGGATTCTGGAGTCAAGCATTATCAAATCTTTCCCTGAAGATTAATATATTCAACAACACATTAATATGAAAGTGGGAGAATTAATCACTGATAACACTTGGAATATACCAAAAGACATGCTCAAATTCTTTTCAGCTGAGGATTTACCAGTACTTTCTGCAGAATATGACAAGCTAGTTTGGACTGCAACACAAGATGGTTCCTTCTTAGTGCAAAGTGCAATAAATATAATTAGGCAAAAACAACCAAAGCTGAGATGGTATAAAAGAATATGGAAATCATGTGTGCATCCTTCAACAACAGCAAATGTATGGAAAATCTCCAGAGTTGCTTGTACAACTGATGAAAATGTGAAGAAAAGAGGTATAAGTATTGCTTCTAGATGCTATATATGCTCTAAAGACCAAGATACCATTCCTCATTTATTGTGGTCTTGTGATTATAGGAAAATCCTTTGGAAATGGATAGGGGGAGTATTTGTTTTTAAAAATCCCAAGTCTTTTGATGATATCATGGCTGCCTGCAAAGATAAAAGTTCAGTAATCCAGGAGCTTTGGTATATATCAGCTTTTAACATTTTAGTAGATATATGGTTCACCAGAAATAAATCGTTTTTGAAGACATACTTCCTGACAATAGAAAGGATAAACAAAGGATAGTTGGGATGGTCCATGATTGTGAAGTCATATTGAAAGGTAATATAAATAACTCTGCTTATGACCTCTAAATCTTGAACTTCTTTAATATTGGTTGCAGAAGAGTGAAATCCTTCAGCGCATTGGAGTATACTTTTTCACTGCCTACATCAGATAAAACTTTGCTATGCTGTGATGGTACATCTCAAGGGAGCCCTGGATGTGCTGGTTATGGGTTCATTGCTAGAGACAGTGAAGGTAAATTCATTTTTGCTGAAAGTGTTGGTCTTGGTATTTCAAATAATTTCATAGCTGAGGTTCTGGGGATCATTGGTGCCTTGGAATGGGCTATACTAAATGCTAAAGACAAGGTAAACATTAACTCATATTCTACAGCTGCCATTAATGCTTTCATAAAGAATAAACTTCCATGGTTTGTATGGGCCAAATGGTTGTTTATCTGCAAGAATCTGAGATCGATCCATTTTAATCATGTATACAGAGAAATAAATTTCTCTACTGATTTTTTTGCTAAGAAAGGAGTGTATCTAATTAAAGGGAAGGTAATGAAGTTCTCTAATAGGCCTGCTAATATGCACAGGATGGAGATGCCAGACAAGATTTATTACAGATTTTAATGGGTTTATGTCATGTAGTTTTTCTGTTTTTGATTTTACGTTGGGCTTAAGACATGTTGTCTACTTTTGCTTTTTTTGTTTCATTTTTGGGCCAGCTGGACATGTTGTCCTAAAAATTGGCTCATTATGGTTTTTGCAATTCTTTTGGTTTATCAATAAATTGGTTTTCTGGAAAAAAAAAAAGAAAAAAAAAAGGAATGGTATTCATCCTATCGGCATGGTTTTCATCCTGAAAAACCATGCCGTCACTAGTATCGGCATGATATTCATCCTGAAAAACCATGCCGGCACCATATATCGGCATGGTATTCATCCTAAAAACCATGCCGGCAAAAAAAGCAATAGGTATTCATCATGAACACAAGCCAGGAGTGGATTGAAACTGAAACTGAAAAGTTTCAGTTTATGATTCTAACCCAAGCGAAGTTTTAAAACAACAACAACACTTTAAATATGATTGGGTATCATGTACCTTCTCAATGAAGCCATTTCTTCTTCTTCTTCTTGCTCAACAACAATTCAATTTAACATATCTTTAAGAAGTTGTTAGGATTTGATTTTAATTTTGAGTTTTAAATTTTAATTTAGATGGAAGGGTATTTTAGTATTTTCTCCCCCAAAAACACCCCTTAGTGGACATTATTGGATGGGGTTAGTAATTCATACCCCCCAATTAATATAAGTATCCCCCAATTGCGCGTTCATTAAGAGGGTTATCAATATCTCAATAATGAAAGGAGGTTACAAACACCACGGACGTTAGATGTCTTTGGTTAGGATGAGACTGGGATGGTCGGATCACCCGTTTGTATCTCAGAATGTTATCCGTCTGTCCAAGCTCAAAAACCCCTTCAGTTTTGTATTATAAATGATTTTTAATTTAAAGTTATTTTTTTAAATGACGACACTTAAAATCGAGGCAATTATATTAAAAGTAATTTTAAAATGAACGAGTACAATTAAATTAAACTTAACTAAACAAGAATTAAAATCAGTTATCAAGACTGTATTCATCTTCGTTTTCTTCCGAGGCATCATCTTCGTTTTCTTCCATATTCACATACTTGCAGTTCGTTGAGGGACTTGTTCAGGGACTTGTTGTTGTTCGGTAGCGACTTGTTGTTGTTCGGCCGCGACTTGTTGTTGTTTGGCTGCGACTTGTTGTTGTTCGACCGCATCAATTTCCTTCGTCCATGCAACAAGTTGTCGTTCATTCATTATTAAAGTGTTCAAGGAGAGTAACTTGTTTAGCTTACAATCCCTATAGTATTGTTCTCGCAAAAGACGACCTTTTTGTTGATTATTTATAGCAATGCCACGGTCTCTTGCTCTATCTGCTTCTATCTGCATCTCGAATTCCTTGTGATCAGCATACTTGAACTCGCTTGAAACTCCTTCTAATGCTCGTTGGGCTGCGTCTCTCGCTGCTTTTGCAGCTTTCTGACCCCCTCCTCTTCTTCTCTTGACGTTGGTGTTAACGTCTAGATTAGTGTTGTGTTGTTCCTGATTACTTGGAGATCCAGTTCCATCAGGTGAGGAAGCAGGCCCTCCATTCTGAAAATATTGCGAGATTGGACCATGTGGTGATCTTGCAGGCACTTTATTACCTTCCAGTTGTTGGGGTTTTGTTCCGTGAAGATTCCGGAACTTACCGGAACGGAACTTGGGTATTTCCCAAGTTATGTGGTTTCCTAGTTTAGGATTTCCTAATTAAGGTGTGAGTCTATTTTTAGGAGTTCTAAGAGTTGAGGAGCAAGGATTTGTCTACTATATAAGAAGGCTTATATTGTGAGTAGAAAACCATTCTCTTGTAGAATCCTCTCAAGAAAGAGAGTGATGGGGGGTCACAACCATTGTGTCCTACAATGGTTGGTGATGGGGTAAAATCTATGTGAGAAGAGAGACTTGTAGTGAGAACGGGTATGGGAGAAATCTAGGGTTTCTAGGGTTCGTATGGGAGAATCTAGAATTCATGATGTTCTTCATGTTCTTGTCTAAAGTCGAAGCAACCATGTCGGTGGAAGTTTATGGAAGAAGAAGAACAAAGGAAGAGGTAAACTCTTTGTAATATGTCTTGTTGTTTCTAACGTTTAGCGCTAGTGGGTTATATAACTAGTTGATTATATGATGTGTGACGATGTAATAACTTGTTATGATAATGAAGATTCTCGGGGTGGTTTTGGTCGTGGATGTAGCCTACAACGGCGAACCACGTAATCTTTGTGTCGTGTGTGATTGTCAATTATCGTATTGATTATATATTCGTGCTAGTATTATCCAACCATGCTAATCTAAAGATGTAAGTGGAGGATTCGAGCTAGTTATCTAAAGTATGATGTTTCATGGAATTGACTTCTATGGAAGCATGCCGGTTCGAGATGAACGTAACCTTGGTTTCCCGACACCAGCAAGTATGGATTAAACTTGTTAAGCACCCTCAAAATGGTGAAACAAGTTTCATGTTGGAAGCTCGATTTGTGGGATCTTTTCCACTCTTCCCGACATCTTCGTTCCATATCCGGTCGGCCTTCACCACTTCTTCTGTTGTGGCACGTTTGAGTGATCAAAGCTACATATTCACTAACGGTTGCTGAAATTGCGTGAAAACGATGGCACAACCCATCGCATCACGTCTATTGGTGTTACCAGTTTCTTCACAAATTTTTTGTAAAATCTTATCATAAAAAGTTTGTTTTTCTTGATAAATACCATTGATTTCATCTAATGTATGTAATAGATAATTTCTGCAAAGTGACTCGTCTTCATCCATCGTATACTTGACACCCGAATTCTTGTGTTTCTTGGTTGTGATTGTGGTGTATTTTGTTGTGTTTCTTGTAGTGATTGTTGTTGTGTTTGTTGTGGTGTTTGTTGTTATGATCGTTGTTGTGAGGATGCCATATTTGTTAGAAATGAAATTTATAGAGATGAGATTTTTTCTGGTATATTGAGTTGATATGAATAGTTTTGTTTGAAAATAAAATAAAATTAGAGATGGTATGAAATTGTGAAATTTTGAGGTAGTGATGAAGAAGGTGTGAGTTTTAAGTCTGGAGATGAACTGAATTTATAGGGAAACAAAAAGGAGGAACAGCCGTTGGATGGAAGGAGCCGTTTGCGCTTTTATGAAAAACGTTGGCGTTTGAAGTAACAACGGGGGTTGGAAAGACAAGCGTAGCGTTTTTGGGTCACGCGCCAGCGTTGGTGCCAAGCTCGCCCGGCTTCCTTTAGGCGCGCGCTACATGTTCCATCTCACTCAACAAATCCATTTTTCATGTTTGTTGAGTCCATAGTGGAATCAAAATCAACAAATCCTTGTTTTGTTAAGTCCATAGGAAGTGCTCTTAAGGGGTTATGAAAATTACTTTCCAACGACCCTTTTCGTCTTTTAGTTGTTATGGTATCGAAACCAGAAACAAGGTATAGCCTATAAGTTTTTTTTTTTTTGTATCCTATGTGTGTGTGAAGGCACGGTAATCCTCCATTCAGTGACCTAACGTGATTGTTGCGTAACTTTCCGCAGGGGGTGTCATTATATTTTGGGAGACAGTCCACAGAACTGTGAGCCACATATGCAGGGACTGAGTTTGTCTTATGGACAGTGTCCAGTACTCAAAAATAAGTGTATAACCTAGAAATAGAGATGATTTGATTCGTAGGTTTTTCAACAAAAAAGTGAAAAAGAAATCAATGTTGCACGGACACTCCAAGAAAGATGCCGTAACCGTGTCGGACACGTAAACGGACACGACACGGTTACGACACGCCACATCATTGTCGCGTAAAAATTGTTATTGGACACTTTGCGGACACCAAATGGACACTTTTGGACACGTCATAAATGAATTATTTTGGTTTGGAAAATCAAAATAAACTAAATGTGACGCTAATTTATTCTTGTTTTAGTCAAATCCAAGCATTATTCATGAAAAACTTTACCATTATTATATTATTATTAATTTTATATAATTAGTAATCAAATATTTTAAAAATAAGAGTAATTATTTTGTTGTGTAGATTGTAGTAATATTTTATTTTAATGATGTGAATAATATATATAACGTGTCCCCGTAACCCGTTTTTTTGAGATTTGACGTGTCCCCGTAACCGTGTCGTGTCGTAACTGTGTCCTGTGTCCGTGTCCGTGCAACATAGAAAAGAAAAAGAAGAAAGTGAGATGATTTTTGTTGAGCCAACTTTGAAACACGTGAGCCGCAGGCAAAACACTATAAACTCACTAGTGGGAGACGTATGGAGGAGTAGAGCGCGCCAAAATGTCAATTTGTTGTAATTTTAAGATATCTACTGTCCTCGCCTGTTCTTATTCACTTCCGATTTTCATCAAACACCTGACGTCCATAAAAACAACAACAACAATCTACAATACCAATCTATCTAATAAGAAAACCCTAACTACTTGCAGAAGTTCAATCTCTACAAACCACATTGAAACCCTAACTTCCCCACAGAAACAGCAGATTTCTCTTTATGTTGATGCTCTTTTGGAATGGAACCAGGTATCTCTCTCCCTGATATATGTATATACATTTTGCTTGGAGTCTTCTTTACTGAATTTGGGATTTTGATTTTGCAGAAAATGAACCTAACCGCTGTCACAGAGAGAAATGAGGTGATGGACAGGCATGTTGAAGATTCACTTGCAATAATCCCTCCAATCCAGAGTTTTTATCTCTCTCATTGCAATTCTTCATGTGATAATCTCAACCTGGTCGATGTTGGAAGCGGTGCTGGTCTTCCTGGACTAATATTCGCTATTGCTCGCCCAGGTCAGCCTTTTTTTCTTTATAGTTTGTTAATTTCAGTTGTTTGTTTATGTGTATCCGTGAAAATTTGTTGTCATTCGTAATGGGTACTGAATGTTTGGTGATTTTTGGAAGATTGGAAGGTTACGCTATTGGAATCCATGAATAAAAGATGTCTCTTCTTGGAGCATGCCATTAGTGTTACTGGGTTGTTGAATGTGGAAGTTTTACGTGCAAGAGCTGAGGTATGTTTTTATTTGCAGCCCTTTTATTTGCAATTGCATGTAACTGCATTGCTAATGTACTTTTTTTCGAACAAATGAAGTTATAAAATCTGTTTGTAAAGAAGAGGGCGCTAAATCCTCTTTGAATATGCGCTGAATTATTGATGCTGCATAACACGGTATTCGGTTTTGTTGAGCATCCCCACCCATATAGGTTGAACGGTTCTAAAAGCAAGTACCCAATACAAGAAGGTGTGTAGCCAAGTTGGATCAGAAACTTACATGATGAGGTGTGGTGGGATGTAGCACCTATGGACATCACCAGCCTAAGATTCAATCATGTGCATGAACAATCACCAATTTTTGGATAAGCTTTTGCTTAATGGTGTCTAGGATGCTGCATATATATTACATACTCAACTGGTGATCAAAATAGAGATGCAATTCAATCTAGTAGTTCGGTGTAATTGACACATTTAGAGTTAAACTACTAGGTTGGGACTCACAGTTCGTCAGTTACTTAAATGAAAAATTTATCTAGCATATATCTTCTTTTGCTGAGTATTTAGATCAAACAATCGAGTACGGAAGTACTATTTCTCGTTCTCTTTTTTCTTTCATTGTTTATTTTGAGCTACTATATTTCATAACTTGATATAGGACAGAGTGCTGGCCATAGTCCTGAGTGCAGAGAGGTGTTTGATGTAGCAGTGGCAAGAGCTGTCGCAGAAATGCGAGTTTTAGGTAATTCGTAAATCTCAAATCTGATTTTCCAATTGTGTTTTATTGTACATAGCTTAAGTGTTTTCTTTGGTGCTTAGTTCCTGAGATAGTTCCCTTTTTGGATTTTAGCTGAATACTGCCTTCCCTTGGTTCGCGTTGGTGGTTTATTTGTAGCAGCAAAGGGTCATGATCCGCAGGTACTACGTTTTTCTCTATTAGTGCTTGTAATCAATGAAGTATTAATGAAATTTTTGTGATTCTATCTGATTTAAGGAGACTCTATGGATAATACTGTTCTATTACATGTTTAGCTGTAAATGTTGGGTTGTTCCTCCTTTCATTAGCTCAATGAAATCGCGAAATTCCTTCTTTACAATCGTTATATTTCAAATGTAAAACCTTCTGATATCTTTCCCATTACGATTTTGTGTTATTTAATATTCATGCAGGAGGAGGTTAAGAATGCAGAAAAAGCAATTGGGATGTTAGGAGCTTCCATGTTACAGATGCTCCCAGGTATTGTTCGCCATATTTCTATTTTTTACAAACTACTTAAGTGGTTTATGAGGTAGTTATTAACATAAGGTTATTTATACCCAGTGGAATCTCACAGCCCATATGGACAAAGAACTGCGGTTTTTTGCTCAAAAGACCGTCTTACTCCAAAGAAGTATCCACGGGAACCCGGAACTCCAGCTAAGGTACCACTATGAGTGATTCATTCATTTTGTTTTTTAGGCAATTCTCAGTTTCTTGCAAGTGTAACACAAAAAAGGAATTAAACGTAGCTCCTGCCTGTTTGATTAAATGTGATAAAATCATTAGGATGTAGCTCAACTCTTGTAGATAACCGGAAAATGTGCACATTTGAATGAAAGAGTTGTTGTTGTATTCCACAAGGTTTATGCTATGTTAATAAGTTGGTATATTAACTTTTAAGTTTTTTCAATTTGCTCGGATTCACGAAACAGTTACCGATTTGAAACACTAGTCAGTTTAGTTGCACTGTTATTTACAATTAGCAAGTCACATCAAGTTGATTACCACAGATAATCATCATTCAATTACTCTGTGGTCAAGTTTGTGATTGCGTTGATGATTAATTTTGGCAAGTATGCTTTTGGTTGACACGACTGCTTTACAGTTTATTCTTTAATTCCTTTGTTCTGGGTGATTCTTTTGTGTGCAATGGTCGGTAGTAGTTTTTTTCTGAAGTATGTCTGTATGCGTAGAACTTTAATGTTTAATAATCTTGACATGGCCAATTGTGTTAACCTCTTGCTGGTAGGAAATTGCTAACAGACTCATCGAGAAGAAACAGAGAAATGCTAAACCTTCTTGGCAACTACGTTATGATAAAGTTTTATGACCTAAGACATCGATTTGTTTGATACGCCCTATTTTAAATTCAAAAGACATCAGATTAATTAAGATGTTTGAGTTCCTTTACCTTTTCTTCCACTTCTTTTAAATTATTGTAAATTTCTAATTCACACTTCAGTGGTTTCACGTGGCTGAAAGTTATACGGCCAGTATCATGAGAGTTGGTAGAAATTAAGGTGTTTATTCCCTAGTCATGATAATTAGGCTCATAACCTTTTGCTTTGAAATCTTCAATTTGGGACAAGGGATTGGATTTTGGGTCGCTTATCGCTTAATTACAGAATTAGATAATCTTGACAGATCAAGGGAAGAGTTCTAGTTTAACACAATAATGTAAACTATTACAGAGTACAGATAATCAGATTGACTTTAACCTAATTTCTACCCCCACTTTCAATTTATTTAACTTAATTATAATACCAAGCATCTACTTAATCAAACATGAGTTAAACTAAAAAATAAAATATACAAACAAAATTATAGTGTGACATTCAGTTTCAGACATCCTTATCTTGTTGGTCCATTTGATTTGTGGTGATCTTTTCTGCTACTTAAGTTGTTTTGTTGATCCTGAGCTACATAGTGGAATGGAAAGTAGATGGAGCTGTTGACTTCAGTTTCCTTCCTGAATAATGCATGAGGTCGGTAAGGAAAAAACAAATGGTTAGTCGAATAGCTCACTGTACTTGACTTGTTATCTTGCAGCTTCAGAATTGTGGTGTAAGGCTTCTTTCTTACATTTTCTAGTTCCATAAAAACCTTAGTGTTGTAAAATCAAAGTAGAAGAGAAAGAAACTGGTCTTTGGAAAGAAGATCCAAAACAAGATCGAAGAAGTTTCTAATTCTTCTTCAAACTAGATTAGAGTATTAAACAGTGCATTATGTGATACCTTTAACTTTCCTTAATGTAATCATTCAGTGTCTTCATTTAGACGACATTAGTATGATATGTATTTTGGGTGTAAAGAAGGTCCAGGAGAATTTATTTCTATATAGTCAAGGTACTGGTCTTTCACATGTTTGTTGTTTTGAGATTGCTTTTATTTTCCTATTCAATAATAACTCTCTTTTCAGTAATGGTGCCAGATGGTTTTAGTTAACCTTTGTACACACTGAGTGATATTATTAGGTTTCATTGTCTTCATGACAAATATAATTAAGAGTAATAAAGTTTAATTCTAAATAAATTGTTTAGTATTTGCCACTTTCCCCACAAGTTGTCATTACAATATTCAGAAAGACAAATGAAACCCTTGATGTGTTTCTCATTTGATTATGAATATAGGTATTCTTGCTTTAGTGTCAAGCGGCATCTGAAGCTATTGGTGCTTATTTATACAGGAATATTGTTAACAATTAAAATGCTTTCTTGCATGAACTCTGGGTTAAGAAAAACAAATAGCAGTGACTAAATGACATTTACCTTATAATAAATTTATTAAAGATACGAGCAACTAGGATGTGGCGGTGTTACGATACCTAGTACTACCTAATCTTTAGATTGCTTTTTAGGTAATTGATTGCGGATCAGCTTTGAAGTCAATTAGAGACAAATCAGATGGAATAATAAACCTTAATCACCTCTGTTTTTCCATAGGCCTAACTTAGTCTAACATAATGACTAAGATAGATATGCTGTATGACACTTAGCTGTTGTACATCTGTTTAAGCTTTCTTAGTTGTTTCTCGTCTTTTACAAAAGTCACAGTAAACCAAATTATGTAACCGACTAATTTGAAATGTTTAACTTACTCTCTTAAACAAGTCGAATCTTGCATATTTAAGGAACCGGGGGTTGAGTATGACAGAACATGGTTAAACTTCATTTTGTTGATCGCCTCTGTTTAAGTTTAAATGTGTATAAGCTGTTCTAAAGACCCTATGTCCGTAACTTCTGGTTGAAGATCACAGTCATTGATCAATAGGGTTTCTGATTCTAAAAAAAAGAGGGTCTTCTGACTCTTATTACTACTAGACTTCCAAGTTGAATAATCTAAGTTTTGAGATTTCTAGTTGATAGAAAATTATGCCTTGTCTCCTTGGTAGGGTCCCAGTTCCCAAATTTCCCATTAGGTAAAATATATAAGAAGTTGAAAGGTGATGGAATTGAAACTTTTTGTTATAGAAGTTCTTGGCAAGAGATTGGACTTCTTTTCAACAACTTTGCAATGCATTTTAATAGGCAAACATAACACTTAAATCTTATTTAAAGCATCTTGTTAAATACAAAGTTGTAGAGAATAGAACATTCTTTGCCCATTCATCAATCAACTCAATCTACAGTAAAGCTTAATAATTTGTGGCTTAGTTGGGAATTACTCATGGTTAAAGCTTAACTATGCTTGCTAATTGCTGTGGTTTAGCTTAACTTCCTTCTCTAGTTCAGTTTCTCCATACATCTGATGTTTGTTACACAAGATCTTCCAATGACTGCTGGAAGAAGACCTAAATCTTGCTCCCGGATTGTCACTTGCCTTGCCGGGTGAAATCTGGAAGGTGTAATTCCAGGATATCCACTAAAAAGTAAAAGAAATTTGGTCACAGCAGGTGTCTCCAGTCCATTGTTCTATTTTTTAAAATATAGGGTGATCCGGAAAATCACTTGCCAATTTGTGGATCTTAACTTGCCAGGTCCATATAAAATTTCATTCTACGAAAAACTCCATTTTCAAATTCAAACAACACACCTTAAATGCTTACACTGATAATTAATCTTCATTACAGAGTCTCTCACACACTTGCTGCTTCAAACTCTCGAAAAGCTTAACAAATTAATGGGAACTCTGCTTCTCAAAAACCAAAGTAGACTTTCCCTAACATCAATTTACATACCTCTCAAAACATTATGTAATAAGTTCATAATTTTTTTGAAAATGGACCTCCAATTTTCTATTTACAGATCCAAAATAATAAAAGTTTGAAGGTTAAAACATATTGGCACACAAAAAAAAAAAAACTCTATATTGACACACACCTTCTGAAACCTACTAAAGAAAGGGAACAGAAATATGCCAAACTTTGATATCAAAGTCTAAGCTGCCACTATAAACAAGATAAGAGCCAGTATTGTCAGCTTTTGAAGATGAATTACCATGGTCAATAGTTGCAGTCAAGCATTTGACTGGTCTATTATGTCCCTGTAAAACTGCTAAACATGAATAACCATTATTCTCAGAACACTTTCTCCAAATTCTAACTGTTTTATCAGCAGATCCACTAAAAATCATGTCTGATACAATTGCCAAACACAAAATTGCTTTAGTATGTCCTCTAAGAGCACCCACAATCACCATTCCATTACCACCAGTACCATCCTTCTCCCAGACTACAATTGATCTATCACAAGCACCAGAATATAAAGTAGACCCATCACTACTAAGAACCAAAGCATTGACTGATGATTTATGTTTTTCTAATGTCGCCATTAATGAGTGTTTCTTTTCTCCTTCAACTATACCCCATACTTTGATTTTCTTATCAGCTGATCCAGTGTAGACTAAACCATCATTAGATACCGCAATAGCATTTATGGCATCATCATGTGCATCTGCTACAGACTCTAAACACTTGAAATCCGATGTTCGCCAAATTTTAAAGGTTCTATCCCAAGAAATTGAGTACAGAAGAGACCCATCTCTTGATAAAGCTAAACCAGATATTGCATCGACATGATGAACCCAAGTGCATTTTTTATGTCTTCTTATCCGAATTTGATTCTTTGGTAAGACTAACTTTGATAAACGGTCAGAAAGTGTCGGAAGTGTTGCTAACTGTTTGTATTTCTTGAAATGAGTCGTTTCGCTGTTATCGATTAACCATACTCGAATCTTATGATCTTGATGAGCACTAAAGAGTTTATTACCATAAACTACTAAAGATTTAACACCACCATTACCAATCGCAACTGTGTTATTCATTGAATTCTCATCATCTGATTTTAGCGTTTTATAATCATGACTCCATACCCGAATTTCTTTATTAGAATCACCACTGTAAAGATATTTACCAGAAAGAGCAAGAGAAAAAACATAAGAAGAATGACCTTTAAGAGTTGAAATACATTCATGAAAGGTTGTCAAGGATTTCTGGATGGAAGATTGTGAAGTTAGTGATGGAACAGTTGGAAGACTTGGTTGAGAAGTGAGTGATGAAATTGATGAGTCTGATGAGTTATTAGAGTGAGACATGGATTCTCCTTCCTTCTCTGGATGACAAAGTATTGGACATGAAACAATTCCCATCTTTTCTAGAGACAGAATGAAATAAAGAATGAGAGACAGAGTAGGCAGAGCAGGGAGAAGGTGAGTTGCATATATATAAAGGAGAGAACAAGATGGTGCAAAAAAAGGGAAAACTACTGGGCCAGATAGATTAGTCAAGTTGGTTAAAGGTATGGGCAATGCAGAATGCATTTTAGCCAGGAGATGATGCTAAGTGGTTACTCAGGCACACCTAACCTGCTTTATTTTATAATACTCTCATCCAATGCGTGTGTGTGTGAGTGTGCAATTTGTTTCTCAACCTTTCTCTTTTGGCCACTTGGGAACAAAGAGATAAAACAGTGTCTGAAATCTTTCTTCTTTTTGGCCACTATGTATATATAAAGTGGATGTGCAAATTGCTTTAGGTTTACTGTTCAGTTTAAGTCGGAAAGGTGATTACCCAAAGAAAGCAATGGAAGGAACAAAATGAGTTCCCAACATATTAGCAGACAACCTTTACTCTTGTATGGGGCTGGATCTGCTCCAGGGTTCACATGGTGAAGTCATTGACAACAGGAGGATTTCAACCGAGGGTCCGAGAGGTTCCCTCTGCCAATAAACTAAATAAATGTTGCTGTTGTAATGATTACTTACCCTGTTTAAATCTGATTAGATAAGATGTCGACAACAATGTTCATACTGAAAATTTATTATCAAGTTTCAACAAATTGTATCACATTGCCAGAAACTTTGCATGTCATTTTGGTTATGCTTTTTGATTAGTCAATGAACCCTGATTAATTTTCATAAGTGGCAGGCAGGAAGGGATTGCCTCTGCAGTGACGTTGAAACTTATAGAGGGAATAATAATTATAAACTCTTATCTCGTGTAATCGTCAACAGTGCAGGGGATACCCTACAAAAAATGTCCTTATCTTAAGGTTCCGAGCACTTTTTTTGTGTACAATTATGGTATGGGTAGGGTTACAGAGATTGAAACAACTTTGTTTATGGGAAAAGCAAGAAGTACGAAATTTGCTTACGACCTATATATTCTAGTATAGCATGTTTAGGCCATCAGGATTCAAAACCTTAACATACTATACTGGTCACGTCTAAGTGGGAAGTAGATGGGATAACAATGGGCTGTAATGCATTGGTCACTCCAATCAATTCTTAGGGTATTTAAGGTCAGTGGACAGTGGAGAAAGGGTCCCTAGAACACTGTTCTTAATATGTTCATTACTTGTGGGTTGTTTGTTATTGAGATGACATATTAAGGATATTTCATTTTTCATTTTCTTGTTTTTATTGTTTTTTTTGTTTCTAAATGTTTGTCAGAAGGAGTACTGATGCACAATCTTGAACAACTTGGGGAAAAAAATGACAAAAGTTGTTGTGTAGGTAGCACAATTTTGACAGTGGAAGAATACATGAAAATAAAATGGTTTGTTAAGGTTTTGAATGAGTTCAGCTGCAAATACTTCCCACTCATTAGACCTTAACATCAGGTGTCGTAGACCGATCAAAATGAGTTCCGCCGACCTTTGACATAATCTGATGAATTGGTGTTCAGCCTGCAAAAAAGAGTTCAGCCTGTGTTAGGTTTTGCTTTCTAACTTCATGAATCCCTATAGTTTATAGATACACTGTATTGCAGGTTGAATTAGATGCAAGAATTCACCGACCTTTCGTAACACAAAATGTTCCGGTATGGTTTATCACCAATTGTTGCTGATATTCTTCTTCAAGTACAATTTGGCAGCCAAAATACAGTACCTCGTATTCGGCCATACTTGCCAACTTTTAGGTATCATGTACGTCTCTTGTTATAATCAAAGTAAGATATTATAGTCAAATCCAAGATAGAAATTTGGAATAAAAGAAGAAGAAACAAAACTTGAAAAGTAAAACTAAAAAAGGCAATCCAAATAGTAGGCTGAAGAACCATAATTCATAGCAAAATATCTAGTTGAATGGAGGATAAGCAACTCATCCATCCACTAGTACCAATTCAGTGACAATAGAGCATATAAAAAAATTTGTTCATTTTATTAAAAGGTAAATCCAAAAAGTTAGAAAACAAAAACAAAGAAAAAATATCTAACACCAATCATCATTAGTCTCGGAAGATTTACTCACATATATGCAGCTTTCACAATGAAAGGAAGATTTAAAGGTCGGTAAGATTTATTTTTTGTTCAACATTATGGTTTTAGCATTTGGATAGAGTTTGGAATCTTTGGATACATCTTGAGAAATAATTTTTCGCTTCCGAGAAGCAAAATATCAGAAGTTATTTTTAGAAACAAAAAAGTTAACATTTTGCGAAGCCAACTTTTAGCTTGTGACTTTAGGATTGACTTTTGATCTGGTATCCAAACACATCCTATAGATTGCCTGTATCGTTCTTGCATGGGATGAAAGAGTTCTTATTATGGGCAAAAATGTGGTCCTCCAAAGTCTAAATCTTCGTTTATATTCTTTCTCAAGTATGGAAATCTGACAAAGCCTAGAGACTATAGACCTCATATGCTCATAATTTCTCCAAGGCATTGGGTCGCTATTTGCATGATTTCTACGAAAGGAGCAACAAGAAAGAAAAAACTACTTATCCACATGTCTTAATACTTGTTTGGTTGAATTCAAATTCAGACATCAATCCAAAAAGGAGTGGGAGTTTCTCTTTGTCCACCAAGAAAAAAGAGTGCAAAATATGCTTTCCTAACCAACTTGCATTAGATGTAAATCCTTTGACCATAGTGATGTACGGACAGAATATGACCAAAAGTTACTGATGAGAAGAGAGGATTGGGATATGAATCATTATGATCTTCTTCTTGCCCATTGTTTGCAAGGAATCTAGACTCGTTGGGCTATGCTGTTGTCCAATACGATGCCAACTGTAATACCATCAAATATTATCCTTCGTGATCATGAATTGATGGAAAAAAAGCAACCGTATACATACTAACAAGCGAGTTAACATATATTAGGAATTATAGCAGTGTATTTGTCAAGTCAACATCAGTTGACTTGACCAGTCTTGGTAATATGTAAGTTTGTGAAGAGTCTGTGTCTATGTCTGAATACTACAGGATGATTGACTCATAAATACTCAATCATTCTCCCTGTAAGAGTTATCTTCTTCAATACAATCTTTACAGACTTTCTCATGGTATCATTCGGGTTGATCCAGAGATCCTAAAATTTTTCTTCTGCTTCATCAATATTCTTACACAAACAAGTTTTCCAGCAGATCACTGAATTATCAATACAAATTTTTCAATAATCTTTTCATAGTTTCATCAACTTTTTCAACAAATTTTTCAAGAACAAAATTAGGGTTCTTGTTCCAGATCGACAAATTTCTCTAATAATCTTTCATGTCACTTCTTGTCTACACTAGACGAAGAAATATGGCACAAACTTCCGCTGCTGCTCAGGGTAATTTTACTATACCGTTTACAAATATTGCTAATTTTGTTTCATCAAAATTAGATTCATCAAATTTTCTCCTATGGCGAGATCAGTTCGAGTCAATTTTATATTCTGCTTCTTTATATGGATATGTTAATGGGGAAGAAGTTGAACCAGAGAAACAACTTATGATTGATGGTGTTCCTACACTAAATCCCAAATGGGTGTATTGGAAGAAGGCAGATTCCTTTGTTATGAGCTGTCTAAAAGCTACTTTTACTCCTTCTGTTTCTGGAGATGTATTGGGTCTGTCGACTGCAAGAGAAATTTGGTCCTTTCTTGAAGTAAGTTTCAAGAATCAATTCATGGCTAGAAAAAGTATGTTGAGGAATCAGTTACATAGTTGCAAGAAAGGTAATTCTACAATACTTCTTTACCTTCAAAATTTAAAGTCTATTGCTGATTCTTTAGCTGCCATAGGGGAGAAAGTGGGTGAATCAGATTTGGTCATGTATGTGTTGAATGGACTAGGAAGGGAATATGATGCTTTTGTGATTTCTGCTCAGAATAGAGAAGTTCCCTTTACTTTTGCTGAGTAAACCAAGATTACTAAATCATGAACAATGGTTAGTAGATCAACACCAAGATACTAGTATGTTCTTTGATTCACAAAACTCTTCTGCTTTATATTCAAGAAATGGTAAAAATAATGGAAATAATGGATATGAGAGAGGAAAGAATAAGAACACAGGAAATAGTAATCCAAATAATAATAGAAATGCTCAAAGTTGGAGGTCAAATGGGTCTAATGATGGTAGTTGGAGGTCAAATGGGTCTAATGATGGTAGTTGGAGGTCAAATGGATCTAATGATGCTTCTTCTTATGGTACTGCAAATGGAAGAAGAGATTTTTCTCACATTGAGTGCCAGATATGTAGAAAGAGAGGACATTATGCTAGTAGATGTCACTTTAGGTATTATCCACCATCATCTTCTTCTGGCAGTAGTTCTGCAAATGTGGCTCAACAACAAAATTTTACGTCTATGGGAGAAGATATACATCTTTCAAATTATTCTGCTCCTTCAACATCTGAGACTCCACAGTGGCTTGCTGATTCTGGAGCTACTGCTCATATGACAGGGAATGATGGTCTTCTTCAACATTCTTCTACTTACAAAGGCAAGGATACAATTCAAGTTGGCAATGGTAAGTCTCTTACTATTTGTTCTACTGGTTCTTCTACTATTCAAACACCTAAAACTAGTTTTAGGCTCTCCAATGTTTTAGTGGTTCCAGATATGAAACATAATATGTTATCCATAGCAAGATTTACAAGAGAAAATCATTGTTACTTCAAATTACATCCTTATGGTTATGAAATTAGGGATTTGAGAACACATGCTTTGCTTGCTCATGGAAATGTGGTTAACAATTTGTATCCTATTTGTCATTCTGTTTTGTTTTCACCCTCCAATCTGTCATTGTCTGTTTCTTTATCTGCTCCTTCACAAGTTTGGCATGATAGATTAGGTCACCCTTCTAGTGTTATTGTCCAAAAGTTACATTCTTCTAAGCATATTGTTTTGTCAACTCCTCTTCCTTCTTCTCTTTGTCATCCTTGTCAGCTTGCTAAAAGCAAGAGATTACCTTTTGTATTATCTGCTTCACATGAAAATAAACCTTTGTCTCTTATTCATTGTGATGTCTGGGGTCCAACTATTCCTTCTTTAAAAGGTTATAAATACTATATTGTTTTCATTGATGATTTTAGTAGGTTAAATTGGATTTATCCAATGGAACTGAAGTCTGATGCTTCACAATGTTTTGCTCACTTTAAAAAGCACACTGAAAATCAATTTTCTACAAAAATTATCTCTTTTCAAGTTGATGGTGCTGCTGAGCTTGTAAAGGGTCCTTTTAAAGCTATTCTTGAACAAAGTGGTATTTCTCTTAGGATTTCTTGTCCTAAAACCCCAGAGCAGAATGGTCTAGCTGAAAGAAAGCATAGACACATTACTGAAATGGGTAATACTTTATTGTTTAATGCTTCTTGTCCTAATGAAATATGGTATGATGCCTTCTTAACTGCCACTTATCTTATTAATAGAACTCCTGCAAAAATTTTGAATTTTAAATCTCCTTTTGAAGTTTTGTTTGGTACTATTCCTGATTACTCTTATCTTAAGATTTTTGGTTCTGTGTTCTATCCTAATTTGAGTTATGCAAGAGTTGATAAACTATCTCCTAAGTCTGTTAAATGCATCTTTTTGGGATATAGTTCCTTTCATAAAGGTTATAAGTGTTATAATCCAGAGACTAAAAAGTCTTATATTTCAAGAAATGTTGTTTTTTGATGAAACTCAGTTCTTTTTCCATGATTCTGCTTCTCCAATTCAAACTTCTATTTCTTCTTCTTTGCCTATTCAAGATCCTTCTTTATCAGAACCAACATCTACTTCTAATATGATCACTAGGTCTCAAAAAGGAGTTTCTAAAGCAAAATAATTTCCTGATTATGTTGCTCATTGTTCTATTAAATATCCTATTTCCTCTGCTTTTACATCTTTGTTAACCACAGTTTCTGAGCCAAAAACTTTTAAGCAAGCAATGAATGATCCTAAGTGGCAAGTTTCAATGAAAGATGAATATGTAGCTCTTAGAGACAATGATACTTGGGAATATGTAGCACCAGAACCTCACATGAATATTTTGGGCTGTAAATGGGTTTACAAGGTGAAACAAAAATATGATGGTACCATTGATAGATTTAAGTCTAGACTTGTTGCAAAGGGTTATGATCAGCAGGATGGTGTGGATTATACAGAAACTTTCAAGTCCTGTAGTTAAAGCCACAACTGTAAGAATTGTTCTTTGTATGGCATTAACATATAACTGGCAGATTAGACAATTAGATGTTAGTAATGCTTTTCTTCATGGATATTTGGATGAGGATGTTTACATGACACAACCACAAGGATTTATTAATCCAGATTTTCCATCAAATTATGTTTGTCATTTGAAGAAAAGTTTATATCTGTTGAAACAAGCTCCTAGAGCTTGGTTTCATAGGTTCAGTTCATTCTTGATTGTTTATGGTTTTAAAAAGGCAGTGTCAGACAATTCTATGTTAGTATATTCTTCTACAACTGGAGTGCTTGTTCTTTTGCTTTATGTGGATGATATTTTACTTACTGGTAGTTCTTCTCTTATGCTTGATACTTTGATTACTGCTTTGAAACAAGAATTTGCAATGAAGGAATTAGGTGAATTGGGTTATTTTTTGGGTATTGAAGCACTGAGAAGTTCAGATAGTATTGTTTTAACACAGAAAAAGTATACTTTGGAGTTATTAGCTAAAGCACATATGCTTGACAGTAAACCTTGTGATACTCCTGTTACAAAAGGAGCCAGAGTGTCTTTACATGATGGAACTAAGTTGGTAAATGCTAGTGAGTACAGGACAATTGTAGGTAGTTTTCAGTATTTAACTATTACAAGGCCTGATATTTGTTTTGGAGTGAATTATGTTTCTCAATTCATGCATTCTCCATCAGATACTCATTTACGGTTAGTTAAAAGGATATTACGATATTTGAAAGGCACTGTTGGTTTAGGCATTACTTTGAGGAAAGGTAGTTTACAACATTTGAAAGCTTATACAGATTCAGATTGGGCTGGTAGTCCAGATACAAGGAGATCTACTTCTGGTTATGCAGTGTATTTGGGTAATAATTTAGTGTCATGGTCTTCTAAAAAGCGACCCTCATTGTGTCTAAATCTTGGTAGAGGCCGAGTATAAATGCATGTCGATTTATGCAGCAGAGTTAAAGTGGTTGTCGACTTATTATCTGAGTTAAATATTAAAGTTACTACTCCAACATTGCTACTTTGTGACAATACAAGTGCTCTGTCCTTAGCATCTAATCCTGTTTTTCATGCTAGGACAAAGCACACAGAGATACAATATCATACTAAAAGGGAGCTGGTGGAGCAAGGTTTTCTGAAGCTTCAACATATTGCTACTGAAGAACAGGTTGCAGATATTTTTACTAAAGGACTGTGCTTTCCTACTTTCTCAAGGCTTCTGAAGTCACTCATGGACACCAGCTTGCAGGATGCTTCTCAAAGTTCTTGCACACTTACTGATGGTGTTACTTAGTATTGTTTTTCCTTCAGTTCTTTTGTTTACTGTTTTACAAACTGCTAATGTGTGCTCTTATCAGTTTGAGAGGGTGTATTAGGAATTATAGCAGTGTATTTGTCAAGTCAACATCAGTTGACTTGACCAGTCTTGGTAATATGTAAGTGTGTGAAGAGTCTGTGTCTATGTCTGAATACTACAGGATGATTGACTCATAAATACTCAATCATTCTCCCTGTAAGAGTTATCTTCTTCAATACAATCTTTACAGACTTTCTCAACATAGACCAATAATAGATAGAGAATGAAATTATGAGCGTAGGGGAGAATGTCTCAAGTCTCATCAATGAAAACTCTCATCCATATGCAAAATCCCCTTAGTTTTAGAATCCTATTATTGGGGCTGTAGGGGATGGGACTTTGGGGCTTAAATTACTAAGTGGAACCTAAATGTTATATGGGAGATCAGATTTATGTAAAAGTTCAAAAATACCCTCAATTATTTTCACTTATTACCCTTCTACCCTTCCATTAACTAATTAATCTAATAAAAAAAAACTTGAAAATAATTAAATAAAAAAAAAACTGAAAATCATTAAAAGAAAAAAACTGAAAATCATTTGGGTTGGAGCCCAGCTTGTTGCTAGGCTCCCGACAAGGTTTTTGTCAGATGAGTTTTCTTTTGAATAATGTTATTAGTTAATTATACTAAAAAAAAAAAAAAAAAAACCGTCTCCCTCACTTATTTCTTTCTTCATCTTCTCCTCACTTTCTTTTTTTCTTCTTCTTCTTCTTCTTCCTCCATTCTTCGTTTTTCAACGATTAATCGTCGATTCAAAAAAAAATCATCGTCGATTAAATTCATTGTATAAAACCATGAAACCTAAGGAAAATATAGGTCAATCTTCGTCGAATCCACCTCCTTCTGAAGCAGAGAAACCAACTTCATCAAATGAATATGAAAATGGAGATCAAGAAGAAGTGAATGAAGGAGATGCACCAGCCGCCGAGACTCCTGATATGACAACAATAAGGTATGAATTGAAAAACCCACTCTTTATTTAAGCGTTTTGTTGATTATTCAGTAGGTTTGGAAAATTTTAGGTCTGAAAAAATAGTTTCTGAAAATGCTTACGGCTGGGAGTTCTTGTATTCCCAACCGTAAATAGGTCTCACGGTTGGGATTTATTGTTTACCCAAACGTGTATATGTTATACGGTTGGGATATCTAAGAACTCCCAGCCGTTTGTAAGATTTACGGTTGGGATATCTAAGAACTCCCAGCCGTAAAATAGTCGATGCGTACGAGATGTAAAAATCCTATCCGCAACAAGTTGTAGACGTCTAGGTTAGCCGTATATTCTCCTGTGTTCGATATTTTTGTTCAGCGGTAGTGTTTACGTCTCGGTTTTTCTGTCCGTAACTTTGTTTCCTGACAGTAATAATTAGTTTCCTAGCCGTTTTTGTATTACGGCTTGGATTCCTAGCCGTATGTGAGACTTTGCTGAATAATAACCAGCAGTATTTCCACGTATAGGTTTTCCTATCCGTAATAGGAGTAACCAAGCCGCAAATTATGCTTCCTAGACGTTATTTGTGTTTCAGCTAGGTCGATTACTAAATTTCCCATCCGTAACTTCGTTTGCGTCTGGGACAATCCATTTTCCCTAGCCGTTTTCAGTGTCACGACTTGGTTGTTTCAAAATTTCCCAGCCGTTTTTGCTTATCCACTTTTGGTTTTTGACCTTGTTTGTCTTTGAACAGAGTAAAAGAAAAGAAGAAGAAAATATCACAAGAAGTAACACCTCGTAGTGACCCGACTCTGCAACCTCGCCACGCAAAATCATTGGGTGCAAACGCAAGGAATACAAGTGGATTTGTGACTGCTGGAGAAAAATGTAAGGACTCTCAAGCTCATCAACGCTATTAGACCAGTCAAGAGACGATTTACCGCTAATGACTCGACTAGTTAATGTAGATTTTAATTAATAGGAATTAATCTAACAACAAACTAGATACGAAACTAGTATCATTGAATAGGTCTCGAAAGTTATGCAGAATGGACTACTCGAACGTGTCATTCGGATATCGGACGAAGAAGATATCATCAGATTAGCTTAAAGGGCAAAATAGTCATTTTGCAGTTAGCCGACTTGGCATCCCTTATCCAAGTTGTTGTGCGCCTCAGTAATTTTGGTCGGCCTTATCCCTTGATGAATCGAGAAGATAAACTCATTCTCTTTTCTTTTATTCTTCATTCTTCTTTTCTCTTCTTATTTTTCTGTTCCTCTGGCGATTCTGAAATTTGAGTCAGAGATCGTAATATCGATGGAAACTTAGGGGAAACTTTAAGAACGGATTGTTGGTGATGGTGTTGATGTTAATTGAGCTCGGGAGAAGGAAGAGTGGATGATGTTGTAGGTTTAGAGTTAGGGTTCTCTGTAAATCGATGAAGATGAGGATGATAATGAGATTGAGACTGAGAAATGAAGAGTAGAGCAGATTCGAGAACAACTAATGATGATGTCCTTGATCCTGGTGTTGATACTAACACGTGAAATTCAGGAAGAAGGTAATTAGGGTTTGTTTGTTTAATTTCATTTAATTGGATATAACTGATGAAATCTTAGATGGGTATTGCTTGAATTGAAGTTGTGTCAATTATGAGAAGTTTAATTTTAATTTCATAGAGAATTAGGGTTTTCCACTGTTCTTCCCCAAATTAGTAAATTAGGTTTCATCTTATTAGGGTTGTCTGATATGGAAGTGAGTCTATGGTGAAGTAATTGAACTCAGAGAAGGGGGTTTGTGTGAATTAGTCTTTATTTTTAGAATTCATGTTGGAATGTATCGCAAGAATGTAAATCAGGTAGTATTGGGGGATTTGGGGTTAAGAGAAGGATGAACTGCTGTTTTTGAAGACTTGAGTTGAGATGGAGTGTTTGATTGTAAGTGTTAGTGAAATAGAATGAAGCTAAGAAGATGATGCTGAGAGTGTTGCAGGGAAGATGGTGATGTGGAAAAAGTAATATGTATTGAAGGAGTTATGACAGAGATTGTAGTTTAGGTTTGTATTGGGTTACATGGGACACCAATGAATGGTGGAGGTCTGGGAAGTGATTCTGGTGGTATGGGATTGATCAGGTTGTGGCTGAGATGGGTGTTAGGGTTTTTGTAGTAATGACGAGTATAGAATTGAAGTTGTTCAGTTATGTTGTGTGGGTTGCAGTTAAGGTTGGATGATTAGAGTATACTGATGTAGTAGAAAGTATATTGAAACAATTGCATGGGAATTGGAATGTAGGCAGGTGATGGGATTAGGTCACTGCAATTGAGAGTTGAAGTGGAATTGCAGTGGTGGTGAATTTGCAAGTGAACTGAACTTGGTGGTTGAACTGCAATATGCAAGGAAGAGGCATGAGATATGTTTCGGAACAAGTGATTTCAGAGAGTGAAAGAATGAAGCTGAAATGGGTGTTGCAGGTGGTAATAGAATTGTTAGTTAAGGGAAGTTGGAAATGCATTACTTTGTCATAGGCTATTTTGTGTTGCATCGTGAGTGTGCATTAGGAGCAGTGGCCTAAGCAATGGCTTTGGCCAGTGTGTATTCAACTTAGCTGACTCGATTTAGTGTTCCTGACTAAATGTAAATTTGTCTCACCTGAATTAGTCTTGTTGACTGAGTTAACTCACCGAGTTTCCTTATCTTGATCGAGTTGACCTTGACCGATTCCTGTTTAACTCAGTTGACCAGGACCTTGACCTTGACAATAAACGTTGGCTGTCAGCTGGCCCTTTGACCGTCAGTGACTGTTAGTTGACTCATATGGACCAAGCCTTAAGTTAACGGGCTTGTTTAGTGGACTTGGACTTAGAGATAGTGTTCCATTGAACATGAATTGGACCCTTATGGTCCGAATTGACCTTTAATTCCTTCTACAAAGTTGGAGATCTTTTTAAGACTTATCTAATGGACTATAGAACCAACCTAATTGGATTAGTAAACCCTTAGATATGCTAAATGTAAAGAATGAAAAGATGTAAAACCATAATTGAGTTTAGATACATTAGATAGTTCACTTAACCTAAAACTAGAGACTTGTATGAGATTATATTATGAACATTGTGTGAGTTTATTGGCTAAATTCTTAGCATGCTCGTGTGATTAACAATTCCTCTTTTATTAACAACGAACGATTCAAAGGATGATCTGGTGGATCGCGGATCTCGAGGTAGGAGTGGTTTGCCTTCCAAACAGGTGGGAACTCTGTAACCTTCTTGTAATCATTAAGCTTTCTTTTATCTGCGAGCATGATGAGTCTTTACTATTTGAGTGCATGATAGCGTATACTGTGATATTCTATTTCCTGTATCTTGAGTATGACGTATATGTTGTATCTGTATGTACGGTGTTGCTACGATGTGTTGTGTTTGTTATGCATTGTGAGATTTCCCTGTGAGGAGTGTCTGTGTTTCCCCACGGCTCTTAGCTAAGTTAAGTAAGGCGGTAATTCATCCGTCGACAATATTATTTAGTAGGGCGGTAATTCATCCATTTAAATATTATTATATCTATTTCATTAGTAAGGCGGTAATTCATCCGTTATAATATTACTGCTTATTAATATAGTAGGGCGGTAACTCACCCGTTTGAATAGTACCTTAGTAGGGCGGTAATTCATCTGTTATGATATTATATATACTATTTATTTGAGGGAAATCACTCGGGTGCATATTATGCTTGTTTGACTAACTTTCTGGACTTGATGGTAATATTCTGAATCATGGTTTGTATGGGCACTCTTTGTGGACGATGTTATTATTATTGATTAGGGTTGCTCTCGCGTCGTCTTCTCCAATGAGTTTGGTGAGGTTAGAGTGACACTTGCTTCTTGATGCATGATTCGCTGAATGATTAGTTTCTTCTGGTTCTTTCAATTTATATTCTTTTAGAACTGTGGAGCATATTAGTGATTACATGAGAGTTATATGTTCCATTGGGCACCCCTTTGGGGATGATGTGCTCACTTGTTCCCATTTCAGTTTCAGTAATTAGAAGAAATGGAGCGCTCGAAGATATCTCTTTCGTAGCTTAGAGCCTTATCAAATCTAGTGTCGTTGTGTATGTTTTACTACATGTATTCTTTATTTTTTTCTGTAAACAACACATTAATATATTCTTAGAACTCGGAAGACTTTCATTTATATAATATCAGAGAGTTGGGTTTTGTTATTAGCACATTTTGTAATTATGATTCTTAAAATCGGTAATCTAGGTTTGATGCTTCAATTAAGTTGTAATCCTATCAGCTAAGAAGGTTTAGTATTTGGGGCATCATAAAAATGAAGGTGGAGGAGATGGAGTTGGAGCTGGAAGTGCTTTAGGTAGTGAAATTGTAGCTCCCACAGATGGATTTAGTGAGATTGGAGTTGTTGTTACTGGAGGAACTGAAGTCGGAGTTGGTGGAGGAAGTGAAATTGGAGTTGCTGTTACTGGAGGAACTGAAGTTGGAGTTGCTGGAGGAAATGAAGATGTACTTATTGTTAATGGAGGAACTGAAGTTGGCACTTCTAGTGGTGCTGCTATTGATAAAGGTAAATCCGTAGTTGAGGAGGACATGAAGGAGGGAAAGAAGAAGTATCCACCAAAAGAAACGGCAAGACAAGTAATTGATGCTTTGGTGCCTTTACCTCCCAAGAGGAATGGGAGACCTTGGGGTGCGCCAAGTAATCGTTCCGTCTTGATTGGTTGCCCGTCTTCATGGGCTGCTAGTGTTTGTGACACAAAGGTAATAAATCAAATTACATATATGTTATTTTCATTTTATTATGGATTATTAATTATAACAACCATTTTTTTTTTGTAGTTCCCGGATAAAGCGGTCCCTAAACTAAAGCACCAACAAGGAAAGTTTTGGCCGTTGGACAATGAACATCCTGATGTGGTAGCTTTGGTAAAAGCTTTGGGGTTATGGTCTGGAATCTAGGATTTGCAGAAGACATATGATGTTGTGACAGTTTGTGGTTTTAGAGAATGATTCTGGCCCGAAACTATGACTTTTCATCTCCTGTTCGGCGAGATGACTATCACTCCGGATGATGCAAAGCAAATCACTGGTCTTGCTTTGGAAGGAAAGGATGTGTTTGAGGGTTTCAATAATTCTATTCCTTTTGATCATCTTTGTGTCTTGGCGAAGGACTGTCTTGGGTGGGGCAAAGATGAAGCAGAAGAAGAGTTTGAGATAGGGTATGGAGCCCAACCTAGAGCTAAAAGGCAATTTAGTACACCGGGTGAACTTAGTGAAACAGTTAATATGGCAAGGAAGATCAATTTGGTTCGTCTGAAGGATAAGTTTGGGGATTCTGACCGCAAGGCTGCTAGGGGTAGGTCTGTATGGCAGCGCCTTGGAAGTCGCGTTAGCCCGCAAGCTGCATACCGAAACAGAGAAGTGATCGATCTTGATCGGCCAGATAAATTTTTTTTGGTTACCGGAGAGACGTGTACGACCCCGGCGAGCAGGGACCCGGCCAGCTGCAACTCAGAAGAGTGCGTCCAGAACTTCCACCGGTTCAAAACGTCTCAAGAATGATGAATATGAGGTTCGAGATCGACACGATGAGAGAGAATTTCGCACGATTACTATGCTCGTTCGGAGCACGACAGAAATGGAAGAGACCCACTGGCCCCCGAAGGAAAAAAAAATGAGATCTACATCTCATATTCCAGAGGACCGAGATTATGGGCAGGAAGACAGTTCCTCAGATGGCGATGTAAACGCAATAACAGAGGCTCGCCTTTGTAAGATGATCGAGAAAGTAATATCGAAAAATAGTCTTGAGAAGAAAAGATAGACCGGTTGCATCGATCTGCAGGAGCCCCTTTCAAGCTGAATATCAGAGAATTCCGACCGCCAATGAATTTTCAAGTTCCGAAACTGCCAGAGTTCGACGAGAAAATAGGTGATCCTGATCAGCATGTGTTACACTATGAGACTGAGCTGTGAGCAATCTGCCCTGAAATCCCTGTGCATACATCTCTGAGAACTGAGGTCAACTAACTTGATTGACATAACCGTGTTAGCATCATTGGCTATAATCGTAGTATAATCTGGGCTAATTGACCTGTGCTGTGTCAATTCTTATGTGAGTATGTGATTGCTCGGTGCTGTGCTGTGACCAGGCTGTGCTGTCAATCTATCCTGTGCTGTGCTGTGTTTAATTTTGAGAAATTAGTTGTCTTTTCTTTTGTGAGTTGTTGCTTTCTTGTGTTGTGCACAACTTTGTGCACTCAAGACCGTCTTTGTGCAACCACTGCATTTGCACACAACCACTGAGCCCTGACATTTAGACTACACTTTCAACTAAATCCTCTTACCCAACCTAAGCTGATCTGCTGGGCTGTTTAATCAGCAACTGGGCTGCTTAAATTGAACCCTTACCAGCTGAAGCCCACATAACTGGGCCGTCCAACAACTGGGCTCTGGAATAACTTGAGCTGTGCATTTGCACAAGACCAGGGCTGTAACCAAACCAAAAGCCCACACAATCCTTCATCCCACATAACCTGGCCTTCATAGCTGGGCTGTGCAAAACCGAAGCCCATATAAACCAAACAGCCCACCAAAAACCAAACAACAAGCCCACATAAACCAAATGAAACCCAATAAACCAAACTGAGCCCACTACAATTGGGATTTGAGTTCAATTTGAGTACTAAATCATGTCAGGATTTCGGCCTGCAACAGGGGATACAAACAAATCAATTAGAGAGCTTGCTTACGGGCACGCTTCACAGTATGAACTCCCCACATACCATAGTGATTTTAGGGAATATTATGAGCCTTCTCAGGGCCCTGACCTCACATACCCTAATCATTATGAGCACATGTATCATCCACCACAGGTTGAAAATGAACAATTTTCTCATACCCAAATCATCACTTTTAGATCAATTAGAAGCTCGACTATCCGCTTTAGAAAGGCAATTACATGAGCAATCTGTCGAATCTAATTTCCCTAGGCAATATGAAATGTATGCTTGTACCTTATGTGGTAGCTTAGACCACCCTGCTGAGAACTGCTATATTTTGCATGATTTTAGACAGTCTAGGGAAAACCATGATAATCTAATGTACGATTTGTCTAGAAGTGACTATGTTGGCAATCATTGGGACCATAATCCACCTGCACACATGCATCATTCACCACAGTGGGGAGATGAACAATTTTATACTCCCCCAACTCCTAGTTTGCAATCAATAATGGAAACACTCATGGAGCAAAATGCTAGGCTTGAAATGAATGCTATGCATGACCATCCACATAGCAACATGTATGAATTTCCCTTCTCTAGTGAACCTCATGCACAACCATACAATGAATATCCCTATGAGGAATGCATACCCACTAGTGAAGACTCTCCTTCAATAGAATAACTCAAGATGATTCTTCAAAGGAACCTGATTGAGTTACAAAATGATAGGATTGAAAATAGTGTTTCTAGTCTTACTCATGCAACTAACATTGAATATGAACCTAATCCAGAGGTAGATGAATACACTAAAAATACTACAATTTTGAATGGAGAGATGAATTCTTGCTATGATGATGATGATGATGATGAATATGAAGAGCATGTGTATTCTGAAAATGTAGTAGAATCCTTCGGTTCAGAGACATTAAGTGTCTCTTCTGTGAACCCTATGAATGATGCTTCTTCTGATATTCATGCATGTGATGTTGATGTGGAACCTGTGCAATTGTCCTGTGGAATTGAGCATGCTTTACCACCTGTTTGTGACCTAGGAATAGCTGAATTGTCTGTTAACACGGATGATTCAATGCATGTGCCCGATTCTATGCCTAGGTTACAGCATGATATCTCTCCTGATCATGTTGTGCATGAAAGTGATTATGATTATGACATGGAGATTGATGAATTGTTTTATGCAGGTGCACATGATTTACCCTCTTCTGACCTTAGGAAAGTATGTGAAGGTGCAAATGATTTTATAAATGAAAACAACTTAGATGCACCTAATCTCTCTCCTAAGTCACAAATTGAAACTCCTCCACCAAACCTAGGTGTAGTTTGTCACAAAAATCTTAAACCAACTTTTATGAGAGTTCCCAATTTAGGCCTAGAGCTTTGTGCTTCCCAAGTCCTCTTGGACTATTTTGCATCAAAGTATAACACTTTTAAGGAGCCACAGTTGGAAATTGTATGTCTGCCTGTTCTTAGCAAAACTCATTTTGAGTTAGACCTTTTGCATGATGTACCTTTAAAATTGCAAGATTTTGTGCTCAAAACCGCATCCGTTCACAAGTTTAGGTTTGGGGGAAACTCATTCACATACACAGTCTTACTTGCACTCTCATATTATATTTGTGTAAGACTGTTGATGTTTGTATATTTCGTCTTTTGGGTTGATCCTCAACTCTTTAGATTATTGGTTTATGGTGAATTTTCATTGTATATAATCCAGTAGGACTTGTTAAATTTTTCTTTCTTTCTTGAATCGGTTGAGCCTTCTTGTACATATATTGTGCTAATCCGATATGATCTCCACCGAGAATGTTAGATTCTAGCCTTGACTAATGAAGCTCTAACCTTGCTCCCGCCGACATCCGGTAATCTCTTCCCTTTTCTCTTATCAGCATAGTTCTCTCGGTATGTGACTGTTTAAAATTTTTCTATATGTCGACACATTGAGGACAATGTTTGATTTAGGTTTGGGGATGCATTTGCATTTGGTTGATTTCCTTTCTTAGAGATCATCAGAAAAAGATTCTTTTTATCCACACTTTTGTGGAGTCTCCAGATTTTATTTCGGAAGGTTATCCTTCTTACCTACAACGCGTGCAGGATTTCTCTCTTTATTCCTGCCTGCACACATGAGAGACTAAAAAAGCGATCTTTTTGAGTGCAATTATCATAAAAACCTAATAGTGATGCAGAAGTCGAGGCTTATGATCACAATCGAATCCGAATTCTTTCATATGGTATGGTTACTTCTCGCTCAGCACTTAAGGATGAGAATGCGTTCTTTGGTAGTTCTAACTTCATGTTACTAGTATGCGAAACTCTATGTCCTCATAGCTTCTTGGAGGCTTGAGACTCTTTTACACTACGAAGTTGGAGAAGGTTTTGTGGGTACACCTCTGGTAAACCCTCACGAGACTACAACTCGTCCACTAGGGACACCTAGGGTTTAAAGGCTTAGTGCATACGCTAAATGCATTCGAGAGAC
The DNA here is from genome assembly GCA_023531295.1 of Papaver armeniacum. NCBI lineage: Eukaryota > Viridiplantae > Streptophyta > Magnoliopsida > Ranunculales > Papaveraceae > Papaver > Papaver armeniacum. Next base: position 69,922 of record JAJJWW010017389.1, read on the forward strand.
TGCGACAGGGGTATAGTTAGGATTTCTTAATTTCGTTTCACTTGAGGACAAGTAAAATTCAGGTTTGGGGGTATTTGATGAGTGCCAAATAGTGCATATTTATACACCTTTTTATTGGCATTTTACTCATTTTTTTCACTTAGAAATCATATATTATCCAGATTCTGTGTTTTCTTTGTTTTCAAGAATAAATATTTGTATTAATTAATTTTGTGTTTTTAGGCAATAAATAAAGCTCGGAGAATCGAGGAGCCAAAAGAGCGAAGAATTGGAGTCGAGCATCTATGGAGCGAGATAGCCAAAGCCCGCGCGAATCGGTTGCAACCCAACAAGGAAGACATGGGCTAGAGCTACCCACGACCCGGATCCGAACCCGCTCATCCCGAGCCGTTGAGATCTCGCCCCGGATGCATCATACGGTCGCTCCTTCGCTCACATCTATTTCTCGATGCTCGCTCAACACCAAATCTACCCAATACTTCCTCAGCCCTTCGAGATCGCTTTTGACTTCATCCAACGCTCGCCGAGGCCTCCTCATCTTCCCACGATGCACATGCTTCACAGCAAAATACCCTAACCCTATACCCATCGAGCAAAACCAGTTTTCCTCTTCTCCTTCTCTTTCTTCTCTGCAGAAACCATCTCCTCCACCTCCTTCACCCGTACCCTGTTGCGAGCCATCCCCATCCCCGCCACGACCACCTTCTCCATCACCACCTCCTTCTCTTAGGACACAAAGCAACAACCAATCCCAACAGCCGCACCCCTCTCTAGGTCTAGGTTTTCTCTTTCTTAGCTTCTCCACCCCTAGAAGCTAACTTAGTGAAAAACTAGAGCTAGGGTTTTCATCACCACAGTCGAAGCATGGAGTTGCAGAGCGATTAGACAAGAGGAGAGACGATCAGAGAGTATGGGTGAGAGTTTATTTTATTATTAATTTCTATTTTAAAAATAAATTAGGGTTTGAAGTTTTGGGTATTTGGGCATGTATAAATTGAAGGGAGTTGTGGGTGTGATAGTTTATGCCTGGGCTAGCCAGAGCACCAACCTTGTTTAATTGTAGTTTAATTGTTATTTTGATGTTGTAAATCAATTTGCTAGGGTTTAGATGAAACTCTAATCTACCACTGTGTTTTTCATACTTCATATGTTTTTCTTGAATGCTTAACTATTTTTAAGATAAAATTTGATCTTAGTATGTCTACACCTTGCTCTCACAGTGTATGCCCTGTATGCATTGTAGTTAGAATCCCTCTGTGTTGAATATGCTACAACTCAATCTTAACTAGACTATTATTGATTCTCAGATTAGTTGTGCTTTAGTTAGACAGCTAATGCTTGGATAAATACCTTAGTTGTGATCAAAACTATCAAATGGAGAAACACCTTAGAGACAGGGCAGTTTTGACACTTCTCCCCTGTTTGTCATAAGGACAAGAATAACATCTTTAGTTGAAGACATAGTGTAGGTTAATGGTGGATTTGAAGACCCTAGCATCCCCATTATCATTATATCACATCTTGTTTTACTGTTTCATTATCACAACTTTCAAACTAGCCGTATCGGCAACAAAACCATCCGTTGTTACTTGCACTTGTTAGAATTCAGTAGAAGAAGCCTTTAGATCACCTTTACGGCACCACAAGTCTCTGTGGATCGACCCGTATTTGCCACGTCTCCGATAGACGCCGTGAACTTGCGGTTATAACAAGTAGGCCATAATATAAACCCTTTTCCAGGCCTACCACTTAGACTAGTCGGTCCTTGAATATCGTATTGCATGTGATGAACTACATGTAAAGTACGAGATAACATGTGAAGTACTACATGTGAATAGTTGTACCAAGGTTTTATCCCACTGGGTTTTTACTTGTCAAAGTTTTAATGAGGTGATTGATTTCGGCACAAGCCATCAAGGAGAGGACGTCATTTGAAGAAATACATTCGAAGCACTATATGTGAAGCACTATGTATAAAGTTTTGTTATTGAACCGCACAAGGGGGAGTGTTACAGAACCTACATCCCATGGATGTGCGGTCCATCTAGTTACCCCTTTATATGTATATAATGTAACCTATGTAATAGAATGACTAATCCCTCTAATATGATGGTTCTCCTTCTTATCTCTACATCTCTTTCCTTCATCTATGATTGTCCTCAATCAATATCTTAATTGTAAGTCAATTAATAGGAAAAAGTTTAATTAAATTACCTAACCCACACTATAATTTGTTTTTAATTTCATAAATCTTGTCCGAATATGCAGGATGAAACCAGATACATTCTGAGGAAAATATATATTTTTCGTCAAAAACGTATGACGTAACTAGTTTCATCGAAGCCAAAATTATCTATTTCAAAGTGTGCAAAATGGATGTGTTTTTTTGTATGAATATGCAGGATGAAACCAGTCTAATCCTGCCCAAAAATATGTTTTTTTTTTTGTTTCAAAAAAAAAGGATGAAACTGGTTTCGTCTATGTTTAATATGTGATCTAATTAAGAAATATGTTTTGTCTAGAAACATAAATCCTAATACCATAAACATGAAACCAAGACCATTACTGGAAATCAACTATGGAAAGACAAGAACATACAAAATAATTGTGAGAATGTGACGAAACAAATACTAACTGCAAAAAAAAAAAAAAAAAACTACTTTGACTCATTGATTCAACCAAATCAGTTCCACTTCCTTCGCTTGGTACACAACATCCATTACTAAAAATTCTTTGGTTGCTTGGCAGTCTACCCGAATAAGAAATTCCTGATTTAACAAATCACCTTCAAATTTAGTAACACAATGAATTATAGCCAGAATTTCTTTTTTGATTGTTGAACAATTTTGTTGTGCTGATTTCCACACACCAGATGTATGTCGAACTAGTTTTTCTTTTCCATTAACTAGTTGTTTAAGAATTCCTCCATAACCAATATCAGAGGCATTTGTTTCTACTATTTTATAAGTTGTGGGATTAGCTATATTTAGGCATGGTAATTCTTTAGCCTTAGCTTTTATTTTTCTAACGGCGCTAGTATGTTCGCTAGTCCAATTAACATGATTTTCCCTTAGTCTAGCATATAATGGTTTACTATCTTTTGCTAGATCTTTGTAGAAATCTGTTATGTAATTGAGACTTCCAAGGAACCTTTGTAATTGTTTTCTATCCCTGATTTCATCTGGGAATTTATCAGCAAAGGCTATAGCCCGATCTATAGGTATAATAGTACCTTTATCAATATTATGCCCAAGAAACCTAACTTGGGTTTGAAATATTTTCATTTTCTTTGCAAATATCACCAATCCGGCCTGCTTCACTATTTTAAGGAAAATTAGTATATGTTTAAAATGTTGCTCAATAGATTCGGAGTATATCAATACATCATCGATGTAAACAATTGTAAAGGTTGAATATGGATTAAATATATTATTCATGATATGCTGAAATTCTGATGGATCATTCTTTATCCCAAACGGCATTACATTCCATTCATAATGTCCGAATGGAACTGTAAATGTTGTTTTGTATTTTTCTTTTTCAGCAATTTGAATTTGCCAATATCCGGATTTTAAATCAAATTTTGAGAAGATGACAACATTATATAATCTATCAAAAAGGTCTTTTTTATTAGGGATGGGGTACCTAATACACCTTAGAGACTTATTCAATGGTTTATAATTTATCACTAATCTTGGAACTCCTCTTTCCAATTCTTCCGCCTTTTCAACATAAAAGGCTGGACAACTCCATGGAGAATAGCTTTTTCTTCTTCTTTTTGTTCTCATTCTCGACTACCACCGTGGGATTACTTGAAGTAATTGCTTTAAGACTCAATTTCGGTAGAATGTTTGGCGAAATGTTCATAACATCAACAGTAGGAAATCTCCACCAATCTCCATCGTCTACTTGTCTAAATGCACTTATTCCTCCGAAACCGTACCCGCCGTACCCCAAGTAAGGAGTGTAGAATTGTTGATGAGGATTGTATGAATCATCTGAACTTACATTAATAGCACTAAGATTGCCCATAATACTATCAATTCCAATTCTGAATCTTCCATTTCCTCATCGAGTATAGATTCCACATCGAAATCATTCTCAAACATTTCATTACTAGTATGGTTTGAGTAATTCAATCCTGATTCAGGACCCTGAATATCAGAAGAATCAATGGTTTTGCTTCAATTTTGGGTTTTTCAGGGAGCATTGGCAGATGAATTAAGAATTCGGACGTACCGAACGGAGGAAATGATGGGAGCAATTCAGACGACGATTCTTCAGAAAATGAGTGACAAGGTTTATAATTTTTGAATGATTTCTTGAGGTTTTTGATTGAGAAAATGTTGGGGTAAACTGTTGAGAGTAAAGCAGCAGCTTCATTGTATGTTTGGTTGGGACGTTTCAGCGGTGTACGTGGTTTACGCGTCGAGATTTTAATTGGTGAATCTGTTGATTCAGAGAGTGTCGATGATGGTGATGAAGATGAATGAGTAGTTCTTGTTAAAGATGAAGAAAATGCAGTCAAACAAGTAAGATTAGAAAATGGATTTGTCCAGAATCAGACAGATGTAGTAAATACATTGTTGTATACAATTGCTCTACATTTTGTGGGGACGAACTCCCAACAAATGGAGAGATCAAGAGAATTACCCGTGAATCTAAAATTTCCCACTCTCTCCCATTATAGGTGGTATAGAGATGTTTTCTTCTCCAAATTATTCAGCAGAGAAGATTGTTCTTCAAACTCTGAATTTTGGAAAGAAAAATTTGTGTCTGGATTGCCTCCTTATTTGATTTTTCTTTGAAAGAGTTAGGGAGCGTCAAATGCGGGTGTCTTGCTTTACAGCGCTTGCTAAAAATACCCAAGGAAGAATAGATTATAATGAATATACCTTTGGGCAATTATCTTCTGAAATTATGTCAGAAGCTTTAGTCTTATGTTCAGACATAAAACTTCATAGGCATTTACAAAGGAACAAAACGACTAAAAAGAGGAATTAGGAGATTTCTGCGAACGGTTTGGTTATAATTCTTTTCCACCAACTTTAAGATCCAAAAAGAAAAATGTTCGACTATATCATGGTAAAAGAACAACAAAGTATAATAGATACCCAGAAAAATATAAAAGACCCAACTTTTCGAAAAATAAGAAGAAACCACAACAATATAATAATAAAAAAGAACCTCCAGTTTGTTACAAATGTGGAAAGATCGGACATTATCAAAATAAATGTCGAACAAAACAAAAAATAAATGAATTGAACATAGATGAAGGGCTTAAACGACAATTAAGTCAATTCCTCTTCATGGAGTCTGATAATTCAGATGAATCTGAGGAAGTATCTTCTGAAGAGGAGTCTGATGAATCTTTAGACACTATTTCTGGGCTAGAGGATAATGAATGTGATGACAATTGTTCCTGCAAGAATTGCTTGCATAAACAAATGACAGGTTTAGAAATCAATGTTCTTACCAATGAGGAAAATTTTATTCTAGAATTAATAGATAAAATAAGTGATCCTGATGCAAAACGTGCAGACTTGGAAAGATACATTGAAGTGGCTAAATGTGCTCCAAGGGTAAATAAAATCGAAAAGAATTTACAACCCTATAGTTTTAAATAAATTTTAGCAAGGTTAGAAAATCGAAATCCAAAAAAAGAACCCTCAACTAGTGAACTTCAGGCTGAAGTTAATCAGGTTAAGAATGAATTACGAGGGCTCAAACAGAGAATCCAACTATTGGAACTTCATAAGCCTATAGATGGAGAATACGATTCACCGGAAGAAAATTCCTTTAATGATATTCTACAAAACTATCAGGCAACAATATCGACACAAAAGAATGTAGAAAAACCAGAATCTTCTAATACAAACCAAGAAATAGAAAATTTGCAATTTCTTAATATAATTGATAAAGTAGTAGTTCAAAAATGGTATACTTTAGTTACATTAATCATAGGAAAAGAATATAGTTTTCAGACCATGGCACTTATAGATTCAGGTGCAGATTTAAATTGCCTAAATGAAGGGTTAGTACCAACAAAATATTTTAGTAAGACTACCCAAGTTCTTAATACTGCAGATGGGAATAAACTGATAATTAATTACAAGTTATCAGATGCTGCAATTTGTAATAATGGTATTTGTCTAGAAACACCATTTATTATGGTTAAAAATTTATCTCAAACATGTATCCTAGGAACCCCATTTTTAAATATGCTATATCCATTACAAATCAGTAATACCGGAATTGACGCTTTTGTTCAAGGTCATAAAATTACATTTGAATTTGTTTCTGAACCAAAGCAAAAATTTATTAATCATATTCAGGATAAGATTAAACGAAAAGATAAATTTTTATTCTTCTTAAAAGAAGAAATTCAGTATAAAAGGATCGAAGAAAAATTAAAATGTCCAAAACTCCCAAAACAAATAGAAGATGTTAACAATACATTAATAAAAGAAGTTTATGCTGATATCCCTAACGCGTTATGGGAAAGAAAGCAACATATAATTGAGTTACCGTATGAACCAGATTTTTCAGAAAAAATGATTCCAACTAAGGCTAGACCAATCCAAATGAATAATAGGTTACTTGAAATATGTAAGTATGAGATCCAGGAGTTATTAAATAAAGGACTAATTAGAAAAAGCTATTCTCCATGGAGTTGTCTGGCCTTTTATGTTGAAAAGGCAGCAGAATTGGAAAGAGGAGTTCCAAGATTAGTGATAAATTATAAACCATTGAATAAGGCTCTAAGGTGGATTAGGTACCCCATCCCTAATAAAAAAGACCTTTTGGATAGATTATATAATGTTGTCATCTTCTCAAAATTTGATTTAAAATCCGGATATTGGCAAATTCAAATTGCTGAAAAAGAAAAATACAAAACAACATTTACAGTTCCATTCGGACATTATGAATGGAATGTAATGCCGTTTGGGATAAAGAATAATCCATCAGAATTTCAGCATATCATGAATAATATATTTAATCCATATTCAACCTTTACAATTGTTTACATCGATGATGTATTGATATACTCCGAATCTATTGAGCAACATTTTAAACATATACTAATTTTCCTCAAAATAGTGAAGCAGGCCAGATTGGTGGTATCTGCAAAGAAAATGAAAATATTTCAAACCCAAGTTAGGTTTCTTGGGCATAATATTGATAAAGGTACTATTATACCTATAGATCGGGCTATAGCCTTTGCTGATAAATTCCCAGATGAAATCAAGGATAAAAAACAATTACAAAGGTTCCTTGGAAGTCTCAATTACATAACAAATTTCTACAAAGATCTAGCAAAAGATAGTAAACAATTACATGCTAGACTAAGGAAAAATCCTGTTAATTGGACTAGCGAACATACTAGCGCCGTTAGAAAAATAAAAGCTAAGGCTAAAGAATTACCATGCCTAAATATAGCTAATCCCACAGCTTATAAAATAGTAGAAACAGATGCCTCTGATATTGGTTATGGAGGAATTCTTAAACAACTAGTTAATGGAAAAGAACAACTAGTTCGACATACATCTGGTGTGTGGAAATCAGCACAACAAAATTATTCAACATCAAAAAAGAAATTCTGGCTATAATTCATTGTGTTACTAAATTTGAAGGTGATTTGTTAAATCAGGAATTTCTTATTCGGGTAGACTGCCAAGCAGCCAAAGAAGTTTTAGTAAAGGATGTTAAAAATTTAGCATCTCGACAAATCTTTGCAAGAGGGCAAGCTATTCTTTTAGATTTTGATTTTAAGATTGAATATATCAAAGGAGATACTAACTCTTTGCCTGATTTTTGAACTCGTGAATTTTTGCAGGGAAAAAATAGAATTTCAACCATTCAGAGGAAAAGCCCCTGCATTTTCCAGCTCTAGCAAAAAGGATAATCCTTTTAGTAAAAAGAATGATCCTTTTCTAATTAAAGCAAGCCTCAATAAAGGTAAAAATTCCTCTTATCAAGAGGAGAGATCTCCCTATTTAATGACTATGTCATTACCTCTTCTAGCTATTGAAACAAAACATACTCAAAGAAATCCGGCAGAAATAGCCTCCATGTACCTCCAGAATCATATTTTACCACATTATGGTAAATCTAGAGATTTCTATGAAGCAATTCTTCTGGAAACAGGTTTAGTACTCATCCAACATAATGCTTTGGATAATAATAATAATATCCCTGGCTTCTCCAAATTGGAGATTTTAAAAGTTTTTTCCTATAGAGACTGGGGAATGAATCCCCATGAATCTAAAACCTTCATAAACCACCCTCATCTGAAGCCTAGGTCATATAATTATACTGATTATATCAAGGAATGGACACATACCTTCTGTGTTCAAAATCAAAGATTTTCCATCTTGGTATATTGGTTTTAATTAAAGGTAATTCAAGACCTTCCCAATTGGTTCCAGACATGGTTGGGTCTATGGGGACCTACTAAAGATATTTTGTTGGTACTATTTTCTATGGGACGGGATCGGCTCACAGACTTTGTCTCACAGAGTTTGTGATAAAGTGCTGCAACCGTTGATGCTTATCCTTTTGAATGGCTATGATGAGTTGGTAAACACCCGGATTTCTAGAGTGACCCATAACCCGATTTGAAAAACTTTCTGACTGTTTTTCTCTTTCTCCTCCTCACTGCTAATTAACATTGCATCTTCCTCCTTCTTCCACCGTCTGTAGTAATGGAAACTAAAAGTTAACCAATCGAAAACTTCTATTTTGTTTACTATGGAAAAATCTTAAGATCCATCTTTATTAGGTAAGCCAGAATTCTTTGTGTTTTATATGTATGTTTAGGCCATTTCATTTCTAGGGTTTTGATTTGGGATTGACATTACTATGAGTTTAAATATTTGGAAATTCTAGGGTTTTGATTTGGGATTGACATTACTATGAGTTTTAATATTTGGAAATTTTTAAATTTTGCATTTGTTTCACAGAAGATGATTATGGGGGAAGAATTGAATGATTATGTCTGTTTGAATGATTCTTGCGGATGAAATGAACGATTTTTATTATTTTTTAAATTGATGCATGTTCTGTAAACTTGGATATTCCCTCAATGAAAGATTTTGTATCGTTTTACTCTTTTCTAACGTCATGTCTGCCAGTAGATTTCGAGTTTGAGAAGATGATCAGATTTCTCTTCTCCTTCAAATGATCGGAATTTTTGAAGACATTCAAAGGGAGAAAGAGAGAGAAAGTTGAGACATCTCTGAGTTTTTAATCGGGTTGTGGGTCACTCTAAAAATCCGCGTGTTTTACCAACTCATCACAGCCATTCAAAATGATAAGCATCAACGGTTGCAGCACTTTGTCACAAACTCTGTGAGACAAAGTCTGTGAGCCGATCCTGCTTGATCAGATAGATGGAAATCCCACCATCCTTTAATCTGACCGGTAAATCCCGTAACTATGGCTTTAAAGATTTGATCATCGGGATTTTGAAAATTAATTCTAGAAGCAGAACTATACATGGTCATTTGCCTAATTGTATTTAGAATATGGTATTCAGTCATACCATCTATATTCCATTCTACCATAGATCTTCCATCAAAAGAAACCTGGTTCCAATTGTAATCTTCTTCAATTTGTAAATCTACCGGTGTGGGTCTTGGGTAATACTCCCTATGTTTTTTGAAAAGTGACACTTTCACTTTTTCAGCCTAAAAATAGGCCAAATTGAAAAAGTGAAAGTATCTCTTTTCCAGAAACGGAGGGAGTAATTTTTTGTAGTAGGAAATGTGGCTCCATATTTTCTTCCAAAAGATATTTTATTAAGGGTACTTGGTTCTGAAGTTTGAAATATTTCTTCCGATTTATCGACATCAATATTATTGTGATGTTCTTGTTTAGATAAAACGTTAACAGTTTGAGATGTCTCTTTTGAAGTTTTAGGCACTTTAGGAGAAGGATTCGTGGAAGAAATAAACCACGTCAGAATTAAGATAAGCCATCTTTATGAAAAGCAAAAAACGTTTCCATGGAGAGTGGCCGACAAGGCCAAAGAGATAAGATCCATAAAATATTCCCTTCTAGAAAAGCCCATACGTGTCCTTGATAAACAGTGGAGTCGACCTTGCTTTTCAAAATAATTAAAGCCTTAATTAGCTTCCTCACTAGATTAATCCAAAACAATCATCACCATTGGCATTTAAATCTTCGGCGCTGTCTTCTGTCTTGACTTCATCTTCCTCCATAGATTTTGAGGAAGAGGGTTGAGAACTCATTTCTTCACTGTCTAAAATTTCCAAGATTTGTTTTTTGAAATCTTCCTTAGAAAGATTTCCATGTTGTTGTTTTAAGGACAAAATATGTGTAGAAAATTCCATAGGGGAAACTGAAGAGGAAACTGAAACCAATAATTGAGGTGCCACAAATTGAATAACAAAATTAGATGATTGCAAATGGGCGGCATTATACCTATCCAACCATTTGATAAATAATTGTCTGTCTAAATATGGGATATATTCCCAATCAGGATCATCATCTCTGGAAATTGAATAATTCCATCGTAAAATCCATGGGATTTCATATAAGATAAAGAACCAAGACATTAATCTTCTTTTATCATAAGAATGGCTATTAGCCTTTATAAATTTTTCTAAGGCTTCTGATATATAGCCAGGTAAAATATCTTTAGTAGGTCCCCATAGACCCAACTATTGGTGGTTCTAGTTTGATGAGAAGATGCTTGATAAAAGAAATCTTATCTCTTTGTATTCCTCCCCCTATATATACTTCCTAGAAGTGAAGGGAAAGGAGCAAGTTTTTAAGTTTCAAGTTTAAGTCTGTTAAGAGTTGGAGTGTGAGTATAAAAATTTGTGAGTGTCTTCCTTCTAAGAGTGTTTTCTATCTTTGTGTGTGATTTCAAGTTGGGTTATTTGGTGTTTGGTACTTACATTTTGTCCAACATTAGCCTTTGGTCTAACTTTTGTCCAACTTAATAGTTGGTACCTGGACTTCACGTTGACTTCCATTGACTCTGTTAAATTCAATTTTAATTAATTTTAATAACTTTACCATTTAATATATTTATCCATTTACATTTTTATCCTTTATTTTGTTAAATATTCACAACAGATATTTGCGTCCATACACTTTTCCTTTCTTATCGTCTCCCTTTATTACCTACTAACTTTACCATTTAATATATTTATCCATTTACATTTTTATCATATTCGTCCATACACTTTTCCTTTCTTATCGTCTCCCATCGTATCACGTTGACTTCCATTGACTCGTTAAATTCAATTTTAATAACTTTACCATTTAATATATTTATCCATTTACATTTTTATCCGCCACCGTCCATACACTTTTCCTTTCTTATTCGCCAACTAGGTCAGAGTTTAGACGCAGTCAAGAATTCCGCCAGTACATCGTTTCCAAACTCGAAAAAGTGCAACCAAAAAACTAACTTTTAATCGAAATAAACCCAACATCAATTCTTATAAACCATCAATTTCACAAAAAACTATCAATTTCACAAAAAAAAAAAAGTAAATCAAGTTAAACATCACCACCAGTACCATGCGTTTCAATCTGGTAATTCATAAAACTCAACCTAACATTGAAGTGTTCTTAGACGATATCCATCTAAAGAATCATTGCTATCGTTGATTGCATACAAAATGAGTTATTAACACTGAATGCATCCCCATCATTTCTCAGTGTTCATTGTTGTTCCTGTACATCCCCATCATTCCTCACAAATTCAAGCACCCATTTCAGCTAATGAATATACAACAATAATCACATTTGCAGAAACAACAACTTTGAGAAAATTCCGGTCAAAAATAGTCTAAATGGGGAAGTTCATGAAAAGGGAGAAGACAAAATCACTTACCTGAGTAGTAAAATTATCCAAGGGAGTGAATTAGAAAAATTGGTATCATGAAAAAGGTAGAAGCCAGACAAAAACAGAAAGAAACAAAATGGAAAATGATAATAAGAGTATTGAATCTATGGAGTTTTAACAAATACAAACAGTTGAAAGTAAATGATGGGGTTGACGATGATTACAGTGGGGTAATGGAGGTGTTCAAGTTTCAACAACTTTACTCTTTATTAGGATTAAAGAAGAAAATATACTCATTGATCTTAAATCAGGACAACTTTGGTTAATTAGAGTAGGAAGAACCATATTCATGGTTGAGATTTAAAAGGAACTCAGTATTCTCTGCGTGTATTATTTTGCCCAGAAGATGAAGATTTGGTTGGATATGGAGGCGGAAGCAGAGCGATGGAAAAAATAGGGTTAGATCTTACACCAGGACCGTAAACTGATTTTTTCTATAACAACCGTTTGATCCTAATCTCACTTCAAGGTTATAGTTGTAAACTTAATATTTTCACATTATTTTTATGTTTTAAAATTAATTGAAGTCAGGTCATAAAAAGTTGGACAAAAGTTAGACCAAAGACTAATGTTGGACAAAATGTAAGTATCAAACACAAAATAACCCTTTCAAATTGCTTTGGTGTGCTATCAATAAATAAATAACTACTTTGTGAGTACCTCTAATCTCTATCTTTGTTCTATTATTTATATTTATTTTATATTTGTAGTTTACTATTTATAATTTACTGTTCATAGGTTATTATTCATAATATACTGTTCATAGCATATATTATTTGGGTTAATTGGCATTTGGTACTTACATTTTGTCCAATGTTAGTATTTGGTCTAACATTTGTCCAACTTAGGGCTTAGTACTTGGAAATAACGTTGACTTTAGTTGACTCAGTTAAATGTTAACTTCCGTTTATAAATTATTAAAAACATAAAATAATTTAGTAAAACAAAAAATAAATTGAAATTTTTAGACAAGTTTACTATTATAACCTCGACTTTCCTAACATTTATCCCGTAATCTTGAGAACCCATCTTCTCATCTTCTCCAAACGGACCAAACCCATCACCACCATTTTCACTGTCTCTAATCTTCTCATCATTCTTCAACCGTTTCAAAATCCTATTGCTACGCCTGTTTTTGCACAAACGATACAAACACCAAAATCAAAAAGATTCTCCCCAATCCACGAACCCTAATTTACCAACACCACCATCCCTGCAATTAAACATATCACCACTTCAACTATTAACCATAAATTCTTTCAATAAAAACCAACAATTATCTGTATAAAATCCTTCCCATTTGTTGAACCCTTCTTACTTTTCTTCTTATTACTTCTTTTCTTTTCAAACGATTGAGGATTTTCAGATCCCAAAATTTAGCCGTCAATTTCTTTGTTCGGATTTTCAGATCCCCAAATCAATTAGCCATCAATTTCTTTATACATCTCTACTGTGCTGTGGTGATAGGGGTTTTGATCTTCGAGATCGAGATCGATTTGTATTTTTCTAATTTACAGAGGTGATTTTCCAATTTTAGATGGCTGAGTAAATCGATCTTGTTCCTAGGTGATTAGGGAATTAATTGGGGAAGAAAAGAAACATATAGGTGATGATTATGAGAAGGAACAGAAAATGGTGGTGAATAAATTGTCTAAATTTTGTTTAGTATTAATGGCGATGAAAGTAAAGGACGCGAAGGAAACCAGTGGAGGAAAACAAATTGATAGTGGCGTGAATGGGGATGGTGTAATATGAATTTGTCTAATTTACTGTGGATCCCTTGCATCCGGGCCGTAGGTAATTTTGGAATTTTTTAGAACGTTAGATCCTAGGCCCCCACTAGGGGTACAACTGTAAACTCTATTAATATATCACACAAAATTAATTAAATCTGGTCATAGACAGTCAACGAGGGTCAACGTCATTTTTAAGTACCAAACTCTAAATTGGACAAATGTTAGACCAAACACTAACATTGGACAAAATGCAAGTACCAAAAACCAAATAACCCATATTATTTAAAGCGTATTCAGTACTAGACATTAACATTGCTATATATCTGTTTAAATCTGTGAATCGTTGGAAGAATAGATTATAATGAATATACCTTTGGGCAATTATCTTCTGAAATTATGTCAGAAGGTTTAGTCTTATGTTCAGACATAAAACTTCATAGTCATTTACAAAAGAACAAAATGACTAAAAAAGAGGAATTAGGAGATTTCTGCGAACAGTTTGGTTATAATTCTTTTCCACCAACTTTAAGATCCAAAAAGAAAAATGTTCGACTATATCATGGTAAAAGAACAACAAAGTATAATAGATACCCACAAAAAGGCCTAACTTTCCGAAAAATAAGAAGAAACCACAACAATATAATAATAAAAAAGAACCTCCAGTTTGTTACAAATTTGGAAAGATCGGACATTATCAAAATAAATGTCGAACAAAACAAAAAATAAATGAATTGAACATAGATGAAGGGCTTAAACGACAATTAAGTCAAGTCCTCTTAATGGAGTCTGATAATTCAGATGAATCGAGGAAGTATCTTTCGAAGAGGAGTCGATGAATCTTCGACACTATTTCGGGCTAGAGGATAATGAATGTGATGACAATTGTTCCTGCAAGAATTGCTTGCATAAACAAATGACAGGTTTAGAAATCAATGTTCTTACCAATGAGGAAAATTTTATTCTAGAATTAATAGATAAAATAAGTGATCCTGATGCAAAATGTGCAGCCTTAAAAAGATACATTGAAGTGGCTAAACGTGCTCCAAGGGTAAATAAAATCGAAAAGAATTTACAACCCTATAACTTTAAAGAAATTTTATCAAGGGTAGAAATCGAAATTCGAAAAAAGAACCCTCAATTAGTGAACTTCAGGCTGAAGTTAATTAGGTTAAGAATGAATTACGAGGGCTCAAACAGAGAATCCAACTATTGGAACTTCATAAGCCTATAGATGGAGAATACGATTCACAGGAAGAAAATTTCTTTGATGATATTCTACAAAACTATCAGGCAACAGTATCGACACAAAAGAATGTAGAAAACCCAGAATCTTCTAACACAAACCAAGAAATAGAAAATTTGCAATTTATATATATAATTGATAAAGTAGTAGTTCAAAAATGGTATACTTTAATTACATTAATCATAGGAAAAGAATATAGTTTTCAGACCATGGCACTTATAGATTCAGGTGCAGATTTAAATTGCCTAAATGAAGGGTTAGTACCAACAAAATATTTTAGTAAGACTACCCAAGTTCTTAGTACTGCAGATGGGAATAAACTGATAATTAATTACAAGTTATCAGATGCTGCAATTTGTAATAATGGTATTTGTCTAGAAACACCATTTATTATGGTTAAAAATTTATCTCAAACATGTATCCTAGGAACCCCATTTTTAAATATGCTATATCCATTACAAATCAGTAATACCGGAATTGACGCTTTTGTTCAAGGTCATAAAATTACATTTGAATTTGTTTCTAAACCAAAGCAAAAATTTATTAATCATATTCAGGATAAGATTAAACGAAAAGAGAAATTTTTATTCTTCTTAAAAGAAGAAATTCAGTATAAAAGGATCGAAGAAAAATTAAAATGTCCAAAACTCCAAAAACAAATAGAAGATGTTAACAATACATGAATAAAAGAAGTCTGTGCTGATATCCTTAACGCGTTTTGGGAAAGAAAGCAACATATAGTTGAGTTACCGTATGAACCATATTTTTCAGAAAAACTGATTCCAACTAAGGCTAGACCAATCCAAATCAATAATAGGTTACTTGAAATATGTAAGTCTGAAATCCAGGAGTTATTAAATAAAGGACTAATTAGAAAAAGCTATTCTACAGGGAGTTGTCCAGCCTTTTATGTTGAAAAGGCAGCAGAATTGGAAAGAGGAGATCCAAGATTAGTGATAAATTATAAACCATTGAATAAGGCTCTAAGGTGGATTAGGTACCCCATCCCTAATAAAAAAGACCTTTTGGATAGATTATATAATGCTGTCATCTTCTCAAAATTTGATTTAAAATCCGGATATTGGCAAATTCAAATTGCTGAAAAAGACAAATACAAAACAACATTTACAGTTCCGTTCGGACATTATGAATGGAATGTAATGCCGTTTGGGCTAAAGAATGCTCCATCAGAATTTCAGCATATCATGAATAATATATTTAATCCATATTTAACCTTTACAATTGTTTACATCGATGATGTATTGATATACTCCGAATCTGTTGAGAAACATTTTAAACATATACTAATTTTCCTCAAAATGGTGAAGCAGGCCGGATTGGTGGTATCTGCAAAGAAAATGAAAATATTTCAAACCCAAGTTAGGTTTCTTGGGCATAATATTGATAAAGGTACTATTATACCTATAGATCGGGCTATATCCTTTGCTGATAAATTCCCAGATGAAATCAGGGATAAAAAACAATTACAAAGGTTCCTTGAAAGTCTCAATTACATAACATATTTCTACAAAGATCTAGCAAAAGATAGTAAACCATTATATGCTAGACTAAGGAAAAATCCTGTTAATTGGACTAGCGAACATACTAGCGTCGTTAGAAAAATAAAAGCTAAGGCTAAAGAACTACCATGCCAAAATATAGCTAAGCCCATAGCTTATAAAATAGTAGAAACAGATGCCTCTGATATTGGTTATGGAGGAATTCTTAAACAACTAGTTAATGGAAAAGAACAACTAGTTCGACATACATCTGGTGTGTGGAAATCAACACAACAAAATTATTCAACAATCAAAAAAGAAATTTTGGCTATAATTCATTGTGTTACTAAATTTGAAGGTGATTTATTAAATCAGGAATTTCTTATTCGGGTAGACTGCCAAGCAGCCAAAGAAGTTTTAGTAAAGGATGTTAAAAATTTAGCATCTCGACAAATCTTTGCAAGATGGCAAGCTATTCTTTTAGCTTTTGATTTTAAGATTGAATATATCAAAGGAGATACTAACTCTTTGCCTGATTTTTGAACTCGTGAATTTTTGCAGGGAAAAAATGGAATTTCAACCATTCAGAGGAAAAGCCCCTCCATTTTCCAGCTCTAGCAAAAAGGATAATCCTTTTAGTAAAAAGAATGATCCTTTTCTAATTAAAGCAAGCCTCAATAAAGGTAAAAGTTCCTCTTATCAGGAGGAGAGATCTCCCTATTTAATGACTATGTCATTACCTCTTCTAGCTATTGAAACAGAACATACTCAAAGAAATCCGGCATAAATAGCCTCCATGTACCTCCAGAATCATATTTTACCACATTATGGTAAATCATATATATATATATATATGATTTAGTAGCGTCTTATCTAAAAAAAAATGCTTAATTTTTAAGCTTAGGTTAACATTGAATTTCAATAAAGCCTTGAACATTACAAACAAAAACCCAAAACACATCATAATTTGGTATTGAATGACAAATCACATCATCGATAGCTAATAAAACTATAAATTATATTGAATCAGAGAGCAGATCGCATTACAAATGTGTATCAAACTTAAAACAAACAAAAACAAAGAGAATTCATTTTTAAACCAAAATCAATTCAAAACCCTAGAAACCAAACTTACTGATTTGAACAAAAGATTAAAGAAGATTCTGATGATGGATAAAAATATCGATTTTTTCTTCTAATAACAGAAAATGTATATTTGATGATGGAGCTTGTTTTTCACTGTCAGTAATGAAGAAGAACAATAATTTTGTTCTAATTATTTTTTGATTTTAATTATTCAATTTGGGGGCACACTGGTAACTTTGATTACATTGTTTGATTTTATCTTGGGCAGAATACCCTAATAGGATATTAAAGCAGTATCTTTTAGATTCTAGGATATTTGAACAATATCTTTTTTTACATGTATATTAGATCCAAAAATAAGATTTTATGGGATATTCAACAAATTTTGTGACGATTTTATCACATGGTAATGTTTCAAACATCATAAGAGAGACATATTGAACTATCTGATATTTCTGCTCAGGTTAGGTTGGCGAACCAGTCCGCAAACCATAGATATTTGAGTTTCAGAAATACAGGAGAGTTGGCGAACCAGTTTGCATAACAAAAGTTCAGATGGGGACAGTTCACGAACCGTTGTGAACTGAATTTTGAAAGTCGGTATTATAGGCTAGCAGTTGACGAAACCGGTCACGAACCGCGGTCAACTGAGTTCGGTAGTCTTGTAGGGTTGGAGAGTCCGGTTCACGAACCGTTGCACCCTAACTCGTGAACAATCCTAACGGTTCACGAACCGTTGTACCAACCGTCACAATATGTGTGTGCATTATGATTAAATTCTTAGGTGTTTAAATGAACATGAAATTGCTTTATAGTTCTTTGGCATATTTGCCAAAATACTTAGGTGAGCTTTTTTATGAAAACCTTAGAGTGATGATTCATGGGATTTAAAATGTATACATGGTTTAGATAAGTAGATGAAGATCTATGATTAAAGGGTTTAGATGAGTGACTAAATATCTCTGAATTAACCAAAGTACTTGGTTGAGTAACAAGTTTATTCATCATCTCCCGTTTGATTCGGGGTTTGTCGTGCTTGCTGTTGGTAAATCAGGTGGTTTAGCTTTAGAATATTTTGCAAATTCTAACATTGAAGTAATAGGTAGTGCTTTTAACATGATTGATATTGTTTGCGACATAACTCCGGTCATCAAAAACTGCATTGTTTCTTTCATATATGGTTCTCTGAATGCTCTAGGTATGAGGAAGCAATGGAATGATTTACATCATATGAATGAAGATGATAATAGGCCTTGGATATTATTAGGTGATTTTTACTTTATATTGCACGCTTCGGAAAAACAAGGTGGTAATCCTGAAAATTCCTTTCCTCCATATTTTGTTAGAAATAGTTTAACTCAGTTGAAAATGAATGAAATTTTTGCTTTTGGTAACCCTTTCACGTGGTGTAATAGAAGGTTCAAAAATCCAGCTGAATTGATTTTTGAAAAACTCGATAGGGGTTTTATGAATGATAAGTGGGTTTCGGTTCTTCCACATACTCGGGTCACTAATCTTGGAAGAGTTTTTCCTGATCACAACCTTATTTTGTTTAAGTGTTTTCATCAAGAACAAGTGTTTATGGGTGAAAACTATTCCTGCCGAATTTGGTAATTTGGGGTGTGTGGATGAGGAATGAATCTAAACCCTAAACAAATGCACTGCGCGGTGAGTGCTTGTAGATTCGGAAATCAATGTGCAAGTCCGGCCTAAACCAAGAAATGGCCGTTCCAGACTTGTTTCGGTCACAAAGTGAAAGAGATGGGGTTGATCTTAGGAAGGGAAGCGAAGAAGGTGTTGAGATTGTGAAGGTGTTGGCTTGCTTATGACTTGTAGCAGAAAGCTGAACCGGCTTACAGGATGTAAGCTATCAGTTCCGGTGTTTTGTATTAACACTTAGTTTCTGTATTTTGTTTGGACTTGCTCTTGTTGGTAGAATTAGGGAGGAGAACCTATTTATACAAGTCATTGAGCCTTATTCACGTCTCTCGTGGGAAGTGGAGGAAGTGGAGTGATGGAGTAGTGGAGCTGTGTGTCAGTGTTACACGATCGGGTCTTGCCCACTTCTCCCGTCACCGCTAACCGTCCATAACTTCCTAACACGTTCTTGTGATGGCGCGTTGCACGCTGCACGCTGTAAACCGCCAGACCAATACCCCAGTATGTATCCCCCCAGTTTGTGACATGATTGATGTCTGGAATGTGTGGATCGCGGGTCCACGAAAGGTAGCATGTAATGCTAAATTGAATAACTTCATTATTCAGGAAGTCGATACTTGTGAAGTATCATGTGTATTTTATGCAGGTACTGCATCCTGGTGTGGTAGAGTGACGGGTGGTGATTACCATGATGCCTCACTTGACCAATTAACTCCCGACTGGGGTTGTATAACCAAGTCTGGTGAAGTTGAACGGACGAGATGTTCTTTGAGACACTCATCTCGCGACCGTTAATGAATTAGGGTTTTTGAAGAGGTGCGCAAGCATCACTCTTGACTTGGTCGAAACCAAGCATGGGATATAATTTTGACAAGGCCGACCGTGCATGTGTGTAGACAACATGACGGTGTAGGCGCCTATACCCATTACCTCACGAAAGTATGATCCGGGGCCACTCAATTCGTCCGGTGAAGTTGAGTGGTCGTGATCAATTTGTGACAGAAAACCAGTACCGTAAGAGCCGCGCGTCATGCCCATTTCGGACGCACGTTCCAAGATGACCAATCTTGGTCGGTCTTGGCCGATTGGTCTGGTGTGAAGGTGGTAGGCTAGTGTTCACGCCTATACCGAATATCCCATGAAAACGTGATCCGAGCCATCCAAATCGTCCGGCGAAGTTGAGCGGTCGAGATCGGTTGCGGTTTGGGAGGTGCGACCACGCTAGTTTGGGCGCGCGTCTTGGAATGACCGGGCGTGATATGCCTTGGCCGATCGGGTGAGGGGATAGATGGGTCCACGGTGGTCATCTTTGGTATGACCGGGACCGCTTAATCTAATCTTGGACCCTCTATTCGTGCCGGAGAAGATGGACGCTCGTGATGCTCAAAACCCTAATTTGGGTTTCACGACCGTGTAACCATGCTCTGTTTGGGCGCACGGCAAGGTTGGTCCTGACCGATTGGTCAGGTATGTAGGCGGGCCCACGGTTATTGTGTTGACATGCTCTGGGCCCTTTGAATCTACATCTACACCCTCCATCTATACCTGCGAAGATGGATGGTTAAGACTGTTTTGCGACACGTGTAATATGCCGCAAACCCTAATTTTAGGGTTTTCCGCCCATACTGCTATGGTTTGGACGTTTTGGCAAGCTATGCCAATTCTGGAGGGAGGCCGACCATACGGGGTCCGCGTCGGTTCGGCAGTGGATATTCCATACCTGCCTGGGGGTGATGAAATTTATCTGGGTCATCCAATCATGCTTGTGGAGTTGGATGACTGTGATCATATCCGGACTGATACGGTGTCAGTCCGGATGCTCAATCGGGCTAGTATAACACACCGAGAGGGGCTCAATCGGGCTAGTATAACACACCGAGAGTCAGCCTGTACGGGTATTTCGTACATGGTTTCATTATAATGCTTGGAGGTTCAGAGCAACACGAAGTCGTCATGCCACACTGATAATGAGTACAGGAAATACAAGGCTGATTGCGCATTAATTAATAATGCTAGAAATTCACAGGGTATATGGGATTGTTGCTACATGCTCCAACCTGGATGAATTTCGTGTATTCACAGAATGGGAGCTCCATTCTAGGTGAATTAAGTGAGGGAGTATCCAACACTTATTGATGGCCTTATCTTTTACAAGATGTCAGCGCATAGTTTTCTGGTTTTTTACAACTTTAACCTTGAATGAAAATCCACCATCAACAATAAGTCCCCTGCCTAGCACATAATGGTTACACTATTGTGGGGTAGGCATGAGATGGTGACATATACAAACGTAAGGAGACAAGATAAAGGAAGTCTACCTTGAGGGATTCTGGCCGTGGGCAATCCTCCATACGTGCGCGATCCCAAGCTTTGATGGACCGGCTTCCTTCCTTAGGGTATTTGAATCAAAAGAGGAAACCAAATAAAAGAGGAATCCTTGTTCCATTGGGATTCTTCTAATTTTTGTCTATAAAAGAGACCAACCCCCTTTTCTTTTCCTCACGATTTTTTCTTTCTTCTTTTTTTTTTTTTTGTTGAGCAGCTCCCGCCCGTGACTAGTGCCTGCCGTTCTCGCCGACGCGCGCCGTTCTTTGTTGCCGGAGTTCTTCACGGAGCGGATTTGCTGCCGCCGTCCGTCCGCCCAAGGTAAGTTTTTTTTTTTTTTTTTTTTTTTTTTTTTTTTTTTTTAGGAAAAAACACTAATTTCTTAGGTAAAAATCTTTTTATAGATAGGATGGTTTAGTTCCGCAAGTCCGTGAATACGTCGTTTTTGCTTCTTCTTCCATTGTTGCATGCAAAACTAGCTTCTTAGATTGTAGCTTGGGAAGAGACTTTGGCTTGAATTCCGTAGACACGATTCCCATGAATAAAGAAAAATCGTGTTATGACGTGTGCGGACGAACGCGGGCCCGTGTATGCTTGATTGAAAGTCGACTTTGTATTAGTCTTGTGCCCGGGCTTGAAACTTGAGTAACACCGAACTTGAAATTTATACCGGACTTGAAATCAATACCGGACTGAAACTTGTACCGACTTGAAACCAATACCAGACTGAAACTTGTACCGGACTTGAAACCAATACCAGACTGAAACTTGTACCGGACTTGAAACCAATACCAGACTGAAATTTGATTAATGCTGGTATTTGGGCCTAATCCCAGCTTTTGTGCATTTCAACGTGTCTTGTCGTGCGTGACTACACGCTTCATGCACTTTTCATACAAGTTCTAACTCCTGTCTTTTATTTCATTGTGGAATGAAGAAAAGAATTCCTGTTGAGATGTCTTCCGGAGATAATGCTGGTGCCAAGCCAGGAAGTGTTGATGGCTTCAAAGATACGTCGAACATCGATGATGAGTTGTTCACCTTGCCTTTTCCAAACATTAGAAGACATCCTTCTCATAAGATAGTCCTGCTTTCCGATTCAGAAAATATGGATGCTGATCCATTTTCTTCTTCAGCACTTGTGATGAGATTTTGTCTCCGTAGAAACGAATATCCGCCTTCCCTATTGACTTCAAGATTTGCCATACTCCACCGGGTTCTTATGAAGGATGGATGAGACGCATGTTGAGTAATAAGGACATTAAAGATAATTTGACCAAAGCGCAAATCCTCAATGCGGTCATGGCATCTGCTTCTCTTGAAATTAAGAAAGACACTGCGGGTTTGATTACCTTCATTTCTCTGGCGCATTTCTACTCATACAACCATATCTATATGGGGAGAGATGACTATTAATCTGGAGAGTGTAGCTGCATTAATGAACATGCCTATTGCTGGAAGTCTTTCTTACGATCTCTCTGATACGGAGCAACGTAACTATGATGCTATACTTCAAAAGGTGGCGGGATTCGACAGTCTGGACAAGGAGGAGAAAAATATACGAGATGCTTTTACACCTTAAAAACTCTTTTTGTAAAAACCTCCAACTTTTAGAGATTTTAGAGTCACTAGCATGCTTCTAGCTATGTTTACATAAAGAATCGACCGAAATAACAGAACTTGGAAGTACTTGAGAACACAATCGGTTCCTTAGTTGATTAGAGCGTTAAAGTTGGATTTAACCATACCGTGAGGGCTGAATTAGGTGTCAGTTTAGATATTCGTAGTAGAATTGTGATCACCCATAGTGGAGACTACCCAAATTACATCAAGTGAGGCACCAACCTACAAATTTTTGCAACATTCTAGAAAAGTCAGTTAGAGTGTGTGTCACCGTACGTAAATTCCGGGTAGGAATGGTGAGCTACCCAACTTCGCACCATTTTCAGCACTACTTTTGATCT
Source organism: Papaver armeniacum (assembly GCA_023531295.1). Lineage (NCBI taxonomy): Eukaryota > Viridiplantae > Streptophyta > Magnoliopsida > Ranunculales > Papaveraceae > Papaver > Papaver armeniacum. The sequence goes on from JAJJWW010017389.1 coordinate 93,318, forward strand.
CTTGAGTGCTAGTTTTTGTCAATCATGAGGGTGACGCCTAAAGATGAAAACTCCTTCTAAATACCGATTTGCCGTTAGCATCACTCTCTCTCTCAATCAACGAAGACCCATAGAAACACATCATCGTCAAGAAGCGTGAGCATCATCGAATATGGAAAGAAAAATTGATATAGTCCAAGGTTTATGTGCAACAAAGAAAAGAAAATAGGATGAGAATTAATAAAATTTATAAAATCAAGACAATACAAGTTGTGGAAAAATTGAGTGATAAAGTCCTTTGTCCATGGAGTTAGTTGTTTCATTATTTGTATTTTTATTTTCACTTTTGTAATAAAAAAAAAAAAAATAAAAAAAAAATCAAAAAAATCAAAAATCAAAAAATATTGTAGTTTATTTTTGCTACCACCATGGTAAAGAAGAATTTAAAAATAAAAATCCAAACAACAAGGAATTTGAGTAGAAAAGTTAAAAATTGTCAAGTTTGTGAAGTTTAGAAGTTCGTCATCAACATTTGAAGACCGAAGACCGAAGATTGAAGACGCTTTCTATGGTTCTTATGAGAGAGTGATATTAATTGCCGATCGGGTGAGAAGTGAGTGAGTACTCCCACCCCTTGCTAATGGTTGATTTCCTTTCTTAGAGATCATCGTAAAAGATTCTTTTTGTCCACACTTCGTGGAATCTCCGATTTTATTTCGAAGGTTATCCTTCTTACCTACAACGTGTGCAGGATTTCTCTCTTATTCCTCGCCTGCACACATGAGAGACTAAAAAGCGATCTTTTTGAGTGCAATTATCATAAAACCCTAATGGTGAGGCGAGGTCGAGGCTTATGATCACAATCAATCCGAATTCTTTCATATGGTATGGTTACTTCTCATCAGCACTTAAGGATGAGAATGCGTTCTTTAGTAGTTCTAACTTCATGTTACTAGCACGCAGAAACTCTATGTCCTCATAGCTCCTTGGATGCTTGAGACTCTTTTACACTCGAGTTGGAGAAGGTTTTGTGGGTACACCTCGGTAAACCCTCACGAGACTACAACTCGTCCACTAGGGACACTCTAGGGGTTTAAAGGCTTAGTGCATACGCTAAATGCATTCGAGAGACCTCGTGGGTGTCGGAGTGGTCTCCTGCAGACCCAGAGCCGGATCAAGAGTTGGAAAATGAGCTCAGCGTGATTGCGTTCCTGTCTTTATGGATATCCAGAGATATATTCGACGACGGTTCTGGAAAGAAGACTATTAGAGGTGACCTCGTTAAGATCTCTATAAAGCTGGCAAAAGGTAAAGTTCTTCCCCTGGGTGCCTTGTTCCTTGGATCGATGTACTCTCATCTGGACGCCTTAGCAATGGACATGCATGTTTCTAACGGGTACAAGAAGGTGGAATCGCACGTTCACTTCGCTTTTCTTCCGGCATTCTTATGGGAACACTTCAAAAGCTATGCTCCTACTCCCGCAAATTTTCTCAAAGAACTTGTATGGTGGCTCGAGAATACTCCGCTGGAATAGGAGGCGTCCCGAAACAGCGCAAAACTCGTGGACATATTTGACAATGTGTCTTGTTGATTTCCGTCCATGGGGGCCGGTCCACCCTTCCATTGTTCAGCCAAAGACTTTTCTACCGCTTCGATGGTCCCGATGCTCGTGTTGCGCACCGATGTTAAGACTCGAGATTTGGGGAAATTGTTTACCCGCATTTGCATCCCAGGATATGTCCCGTCTTTATTCAACGAAGAATTTACTGTGACTCCGTATAATATTGACAGGGCGGCTCGTCAAATGGGGTTTGATCAGGGTGTCCCATTTATCCGTCCACCAGGGGTTCCGAAAGAATTCCTCCCAAATATTCTTAATGCCGACGTGTTTTTAGAACGGGTGAGCCTTCCCTTCTGGCCTATTGGGAGAAACCTAGTGGTAACCGATAAGTACAAGGAATTTTGGAGGAGGCAACTGTTGATTTTCCAGGAATTCTCGGAGAGTGTTGTGACAGGTTCCCGTGGTGAACCATCTTCTGACGTTTTGAAAAAGCATTTTCGGTTGAAGCCACTTCCAGCCAAACGGACCAGAGCTGAGGATTGTAGTCCCCAACCAAGAGAGAGATCCAAGAGGCAGGCATGTGGTTCGGTGATCCTCAATTCCTCCAATATGCAGGTATTTAAATCTCTTCCCGTTGGTTCCTTCATTTCTCCAGAGTGAATCTTCCTAAGAGTGATTCTTGCTTGAAATCAGGGGATTCCGAAAGAGAATGTCTTCACAAGGTTGGCGCGCATTCAGAATGAGAAGGCTGGTAATGTTGGCCTTCATGCTGAGAAATCACGGTGACCGATCTTCATCTTTGAGAAGTCTGGCGGTACTGATCTTCATACTGAGAAGTCTGGAGAAACCGCTCCTTTTTCCGACCATGACAGAGATGATGCAAGCTCGGTTGGACAAGCCGCCTCCCTGAGTGATCTTGTTGACGGGGTCGTGATGGAAATTAGCACCCAGAGCGAAGTAGATGTCGGAAGGAATATAAGAGAGGCAACATCCGCTATAGTTGAAGTTGCTCCCCTTGAAGAACGTTCTGAGCAGGCGTCGGCCAATAAAGCTGTCGTGGTGACTCCTTCTGAAAGGCCTCCTGTAACTGACAAGGTTCCTGTGGTTGATGAAGTATCGGTGATGCAACCTAGGGCTTTGTTCGATCCTCCTTTACTGTCCCTTATCCAGGCCACGTGTTGGTTGGCGGATTCAGCGTGCCGGCTCGGTTCAAGGAATTGTACACGGCAATATGGGAGAAACACGGCCACATTGCTACCACTACGAAGCTCAAAAATCGTCTTGCATTGGTCAACCGCGTTCAGGAGGCTTTATTTTCTATCCATGGGATGAGCGTCGCGATTGGTCGAACAGTTTCTGAGGAGATGATTGAAGACTGGAAGTTCCATCGAGATGTGTTTGTGCAGTACGAATTCAATGCTCCTTGGTTCCTCAAAAGGTTCTCCGAGATTCAGGAGCTACAGAAATTACAAGGTGAATCCCCTTCTGCAGAATGTGTTACTCGCCAGGAAGAAGAGGTTGAAAAGTTGTTTGAGGAGTTGAAGCTGAAGCAGGCTGTTTTTCAAAGGATGAAAGACTCTCTTGCCCAGAAGGACGAGTTGTTGTTGAAGGATTTTCCTTGAAGAATTCGTGCCACCTACTTCTCTTTTAGATGCTTTTCTTTTTTGAGTGCTAGTGAGGATTTCCTTTCACAATTTGACTTCGGGTTTTGATTTATTAGGTAATTGGATGGGCTTATTTTGAGATAGTTTTGTGAATGATTTTTCTAAAAGAGATTATTTTTAATGGAATTCGCATCTTGGTCATGAATGATTGCACATGTCATATGAAATTGCAAATGTCGTGTAAAAGGGGGGTATGAAGGGAAGCTGCATTTGATCACTGAGTCTATTTCTCCATGTGGGGATGCTAAGTCCCCAGTGAATTCCAAAACTATCTTTCTTGTAAAATTACTGAATAGAACTTACTTGTCTTTGAAGCCTCACTTGTATCAAACCGAAGTAGCCTCTCCAAGGAAGTCGTCCGCATTAATTTTTTAGAGAATGAGAGTTATCCCTCTGAACCAAGTTTTTCCTGAACAATGCGCTTCAAAGCGTTGCACTCACTTGTAGGGTGGTGAAGGAACCGGTGGAAATGACAGTACCTCGGGTCCATTATTTCTTGATCGGTTGGTGGACGCCATACAGGAGGTATTTCCACCTCTCTATTTCGTACCCACATCTCCAGCAACTCCAAAATCTTTTCCATCGGGAACGGAAAGTGTAGGCACTTCGAGTCCAGCTTTTCCTGCGTTAGTGGGCGTTGTGATGTCTCTACATGGCTTTGATGTGGAGCACGTTCCGGAGATGAAGTTGGAAGATTTGCGAGTGCCATCATATCCGCGGATCGCTTGCACTGGGTAAAGGGATGTGGAAGGTGTCGTAATATCACCGCCGAGTGATCGAATTGAACGCTCCCATCCTCTCGTATTCACGTATTTCCCGATCGATCTCTCCTTCCTCAAGCATTTCTTCGCTTGGATGAAAGGCCGGTGCGGATTGGACAGTCTTCCGGGCTTCAACAAGAGTTTTGAGATATAAATCTTCTAACAGGGCTCCATAGGCTGCAGGCTCCCTTTTTTTATCTGGTAGACGTTGTAGTACTCCATACAAGTCCTTTCCTCTGTGGAGTTTCCTCAGTTCTTCATTATTGACTGGACCATGTTGTTCATCTTTCTTGAGTCTCATGCGGTTACGCGCTCTTTTTGCCTCTCCACCGGTAAAGGTGTGACTCCTGACTAAGGATTCAGCATTTCTTGCACTGCTTGAGTAGATGCCTGCCGACCCTTCTTGTAATTGTGCTGCTATATCATTCAAAAGGCGAAATGTCTGCTCGCGCTTCCGGTGATACCGGCTGATTTGCCAAGACATCCTCCAGCATTCTAGCTACACTTCCCATGATATATGAACCACCTGAGGTTTCCGGATACATTGCGAGATGGAAACTGAAAAATTGAGAATTCAATTTTGTGCAACCGAGATATCAACCTCCCGCTGTGGTCGCCAATTGTTTATGGGTGAAAACTATTCTTGCCGAATTTGGTAATTTGGGGTGTGTGGATGAGGAATGAATCTAAACCCTAAACAAATTCACTGCGCGGTGAGTGCTTGTAGATTCGGAAATCAATCTGTGCAAGTCCGGGCTAAACCAAGAAATGGCCGTTCCAGACTTGTTTCGGTCACAAAGTGAAGGAGATGGGGTTGATATTAGGGAGGGAAGCGAAGAAGGTGTTGAGATTGTGAAGGTGTTGGCTTGCTTATGACTTGTAGCAGAAAGCTGAACCGGCTTACAGGATGCAAGCTATCAGTTCCGGTGTTTTGTATTAACACTTGGTTTCTGTATTTTGTCTGGACTTGCTCTTGTTGGTAGAAATAGGGAGGAGAACCTATTTATACAAGTCATTGAGCCTTATTCACGTCTCTCGTGGGAAGTGGAGGAAGTGGAATGATGGAGTAGTGGAGTTGTGTGTCAGTGTTACACGATCAGTCTTGCCCACTTCTCCTGTCACCGCTAACCGTCCATAACTTCCTAACACGTTCTTGTGATGGCGCGTTGCACGCTGCACGCTGTAAACCGCCAGACCAATACCCCAGTATGTATCCCCCCAGTTTGTGACATGATTGATGTCTGGAATGTGTGGATCGCGGGTCCACGAAAGGTAGCATGTAATACTAAATTGAATAACTGCATTACTCAGGAAGTCGATACTTGTGAAGTATCATGTGTATTTTATGCAGGTACTGCATCCTGGTGTGGTAGAGTGACGGGTGGTGATTACCATGACGCCTCACTTGACCAATTAACTCCTGACCAGGGTTGTATAACCAAGCTGGTGAAGTTGAACGGACGAGATGTTCTTTGAGACACTCATCTGCGACCGTTAATGAATTAGGGTTTTTGAAGAGGTGCGCAAGCATCACTCTTGACTTGGTCGAAACCAAGCATGGGATATAATTTTGACAAGGCCGACCGTGCATGTGTGTAGACAACATGACGGTGTAGGCGCCTATACCCATTACCTCACGAAAGTATGATCTGGGCCACTCAATTCGTCCGGTGAAGTTGAGTGGTCGTGATCAATTTGTGACAGAAAACCAGTACCGTAAGAGCCGCGCGTCATGCCCATTTCGGACGCACGTTCCAAGATGACCAATCTTGGTCGGTCTTGGCCGATTGGTCTGTGTGAAGGTGGTAGGCTAGTGTTCACGCCTATACCTGAATATCCCATGAAAACGTGATCTGAGCCATCCAAATCGTCTGGCGAAGTTGAGCGGTCGAGATCAGTTTGCGGTTTGGGAGGTGCGACCACGCTAGTTTGGGCGCGCGTCTTGGAATGACCAGGCGTGATATGCCTTGGCCGATCGGGTGAGGGGATAGATGGGTCCACGGTGGTCATGCTGGTATGACCGGACCTGCTTAATCTAATCTTGGACCCTCTATTCGTGCTGGAGAAGATGGACGCTCGTGATGCTCAAAACCCTAATTTGGGTTTCACGACCGTGTAACCATGCTCTGTTTGGGCGCACGAATTAGGATAACCAACCACGGTTGGTCCTGACCGATTGGTCAGGTATGTAGGCGGGCCCACGGTGATTGTGTTGACATGCTCTGGGCCCTTTGAATCTACATCTACACCCTCCATCTATACCTGCGAAGATGGATGGTTAAGACTGTTTTGCGACACATGTAATATGCCGCAAACCCTAATTTTAGGGTTTTCCGCCCATAATGCTATGGTTTGTACGTTTTGGCAAGCTAGGCCAATTCTGGAGGGAGGCCGACCATGCGGGGTCCGCGTCGGTTCGGCAATGGATATTCCATACCTGCCTGGGGGTGATGGAATTGATCTGGGTCATCCAATCATGCTTGTGGAGTTGGATGACTGTGATCATATCCGGACCGATACTGGTCGGTCGGGATGCTCAATCGGGCTAGTATAACACACCGAGAGGGGCTCAATCGGGCTAGTATAACACACCGAGGGTCGGCACTGTACGGGTATTTCGTACATGGTTTCATTATAATGCTTGAGGTTCGTGTTGCTCGTAAGAGCAACACTCGATCGTCATGCCGCACCGATAATGAGTACAGAAATACAAGGGCCGATTGCGCATTAATTAATAATGCTAGAAATTCACAGGGTATATGGTATTGTTGCTACATGCTCCAACCTGGATGAATTTCGTGTATTCACAGAATGGGAGCTCCATTCTAGGTGAATTAAGTGAGGGAGTATCCAACACTTATTGATGGCCTTATCTTTTACAAGATGTCAGCGCATAGTTTTCTGGTTTTTTACAACTTTAACCTTGAATGAAAATCCACCATCAACAACAAGGTATTTATATTCCGTATAAATTTTTTAAATGTTGGCAACTAAGTCCTGACTTCAAGAGCGTTCTTATAAATTCAAGGGTGTTAATGGTTCTCCAAGTTTTATTGTTGCTGGTAAGCTTAAATATATTGAGCAGGATCTCAGCAAATGGAACTTAAACTCTTTTGGTCATATTAAAACAACTATTGCTAGGTTAAATTCTGAAATTGAAAAGCTTCAGTCTGTGTCTTATACTCCGACTATAGGTAATTATATCTTAAATTATTCTAAGCAGCTTGATTTCTGGAATGAGATTGAAAATACTTTTTACAAACAAAAATTGAGAATTGACTATTTTACTCATTATGATAAGAATACGAATTTCTTTTATAACACTGTGAAACTTAGGAATATGTATAACACCATTCATACGTTAAGAACAGTCAGGGTAATTGGTTGGAAAACAGAGAGAAAGTTGTTTCTCTTCTTACAAATCACTTTAAAAGTATCTATACTTCTTCTATGCCAAGTAATGCTGATATTGAAGAAGTTCTAAAATATGTTCAGCCAATTATTACAGATGAAATGAATGTTGACTTAGTAAATGTTCCTACTATTGAAGAAATTCATTCTACTATTAACAATATGGCTCCTTGGAAATCTCCGGGGCCTGATGGCTTTCCAAGGGGATTTTTCAAAGATAACTGGGAGGAAGTCTCTGTTGAGGTTATTAATCATTTTTAATCCTTCTTTCGTAATAAGTTTCGTCTAAAACAGTTAAACCACTCATTCATTGCACTTATACCTAAGGTCAATAATCCTTCTTCCCATAATGATTTCAGACCTATTTGTTTAACTAACACTGTTTATAAAATAATTTCGAAAATTTTAAGCAATCGTTTAAAACCTCTTCTTGACTCTTTTATTTCTCCTTTCCAATCTGCTTTTATATCAAATAGACAGATTCAAGATAATATTATAATTAGTCATGAAATTTTGCACTCTTTTATAACTAGGAAGAAAAAGAATAATAAAAATGGATTTATGGCAATTAAGCTATATCTTTCAAAAGCTTTTGATAGACTAGAATGGCCTTTTATTCTCTCAGTATTTAAAAAACTTGGTTTTTCTGAAGTTTGGTGCCAGCTAATTTTTCAATGTATAAGTATAGTTTCTTATTCAGTCTTAGTTAATGGTTCACCTAGTGAGGTTTTCTTCCCAACAAGGGGTATTAGGTAGGGAGTTTGCCTATCACCTTACATCTTTATTATTTGTATGGAAACTCTATCCCAATTGTTGTTGAAAAATGAGTCTCAGGGTTTTAAACTAAATGAAAAAGCAGGGGTATAACAACCTCGCCCAATATTTCGCTTGGAAATCTGTATGGACTAACTCCAATATACTTTCAAGAGAATCAACTAGACAGTTAGACTCAATCTTAAGAAAAGTATATCAAATAGTTATATCTCAATTTCTCAATTCAATCCGCAATCAAACAAATAAGAATTTGTGAGCCTGATTGAATATAGGAGAAATAACTTAAACGGTACCAAAGACCAATGTTCAATTATCAATCAATTTCAATCAACAACCAAGGGTTGGATTTACCAATTGATAGATTCAACGCACAACCTTTGATATTTTAATTATATAACAAAATATAATGCGGAAAAGAAATAACACAGACACCAGAAGTTTTGTTAACGAGGAAACCGCAAATGCAGAAAAACCCCGGGACCAAGTCCATATTTGAACACCACACTATATTAAAGCGCTACAGACACTAGCCTACTACAAAGCTAACTTCGGTCTGGAATGTAGTTGAGCCCTAATAAATCTCACGCTGATCAAGGTACAGTCGCGTTCCTTATGTCTCTGATCCCAGCAGGATACTACGTACTTGATTCCCTTAGTTGCTCTCACCCACAACCAAGAGTTGCTACGAACCAAAGTCGAAGAATTAATAAACAAATCTGTCTCACACAGAAAAGTCTATTGAATAGATAAATATGTCTCCCACAGATATACCTACGAGTTTTTATTCCGTCTTTTGATAAATCAAGGTGAACAGGAACCAATTGATAACCAGTACTTATATTCCTGAAGAACAGCCTAGTATTATCATCACCTCACAATAATCTTAATCGATTAACGAAACAAGATACTGTGGAATGACAAACGATGAGACGAAGATGTTTGTGACTACTTTTAATCTTGCATATCGGAGATATAAATCTCAAGCCAATCCTACGATTGTACTCAATCACAATATAAAACAACAAGATCATATCACGCAACTACAGAGAAAATAGTTGGGTCTGGCTTCAAAATCCCAATGAAGTCTTCAAGTCGTTAACCTACTGGGTTTCGTGAAAAATCTAAGGTTAAAGGAGAATTGACTCTAGTTTATGCAACTAGTATCACACATGATGTGTGGGGATTAGGTTTCCCAGTTGCTAGAGTTCTCCTTTATATAGATTTCAAATCAGGGTTTGCAATCTAAGTTACCTTGGTAACAAAGCATTCAATATTCACCGTTAGATGAAAACCTGATTAGATTCAAGCTAATATCTTTCAACCGTTAGATCGAACTTAGCTTGTTATACACAAATGAAATGCACCTTCATTTAGGTTTGAGTAACCATACCTAAACGTGTACACTTAGTCGGTTCAACAATAGTTAACCAATGGTTAGCCATATGAGCACTTTCATATCAACCTTATTCATCTTTACCATAGCTAGTTCAAATGACTCAAATGAACTAGTTAGAGAGTTGTTCAATTGCTTAGATCTCATAGAATTATACAAGATACAATCAAAGCAAAATCGATTTTGATTCACTTGAATCAATTCATGAACATTATAGCCACGGTTTGCAAAGATTGCATTCCTTAATATATAAATGTTTTAGTTCATGAACAAACCTATTTTAGAAAGTAACTTGCTTAAGTATGCAAACGTGTACGCATACTTAAGTATCCGTATTGAGTTTGTTTTTTACTTTCAAACTCCAGCAGAAATTCACGGACGTGAAACTTCCGCCGGTATGCGTAAGAGTACGCATACTTACCCGGATTCCAACAACCGCCAGTACGCGTATGGGTACGCATACTTCAGGTTCTCGGTTTTGGACTTATACATAAATGTGAGAACACACTATGTTTATATCCAAACATGGTTACTTGTTCTAAACTCTAATTTCAATCATTGAAACTTTCTTAGAGGATGTTAAAATAGTTGTTCCACAAACTATTAGCATCAATGCGTTTTTCAAGTTATTAAAATAATCAACATGACTTTCGTCACGAGTAAATATGAACTTGGCTAAAACGAAATCTTACCAACACATATTTCGAGAAATAGATAAGCGAGATGAACTCGGCTCGAAATAGCAAATGTGTATGATTGAAGTCTATATAATACGACTTTTGTCTCAAATAGGAGATATAGTAGATAGACTTTTGAGTGATAGATAAGTTCAAGTCTCCACATACCTTTTGTTGATGAAGTTCGACAAGTTCCCTTGAGTATTCGTCTTCATTCGATGAACGCCATGGAGTCTAGAGCTCAACTACACTTACTATCATAATCCGAGACTTAGCTATAAGTAGACTAGAAATCAAGACTTATAGTTTTGGCAACTAAACTTGACAAATAAGCTTGAGATAGCAACACTTGCGAGTTAGACCGAGCAATGCTCTAACACTAAAGAAAATTAGTCCTTCTATATCTCTTTTTTTTCGCTGATGATTGTATGCTTTTTTCAAAAGCTTTTTTATCGTATGCTAGAAACCTAATGAAGATTATAAATACTTTTGCGAAGGCCTCTGGTTAGGCTATCAACTTTCAGAAATCTGGTTTTTTTACTAGTGCTAAAATGCATCATAAGCATGTGAAGTTATTATCAAAACTTTGGGGATTAAAGTTTTGAGTAGTTCTGAGAAAAACCTTGGTACTCCGAAATTTATTAAAAGGGATAAAACTAAGTCTTTTTAGTTTCTTATAGATAAATTATATGCTAGATTTAGTAATTGTAAGAGAACTAATCTTAATAGTGCTGGTAGAATTTTGGTTACTAAGAATGTGCTTTCTAGTTTGGTTGTTTACCATATGTCGTGTTTTCCCTTTCCTTAAAAGATTACTTCAAAAATTGACTCAATTCAGAGAACTTTCTGGTGGTCGAAGAAAAACCCAAGGCGTGCAGCTTATTTTCGTTCTTGGAATGATATTGGTAAGTCCAAATTAAGTGGTGGTATAGGTATTAGAAACTCATATGCAACAAATAGGGTCTTTATTGCTAAACTGGGATGGAGAATTTGTAAAAATCCTGATCAGTTGGTTTCTAGATTCTTAAAAGATAAGTATTTCCCTAATCAAAACTTGCTGGAAATAAATAAAGCTGTTGATACTGCCTCTTGGATCTGGAAAGGTATAGTTAATAGTGAGCAAGATAAATGATGGTACCTCTACTAGAATCTGGTCTTCAAACTGGTTGCCTTTTAGTAATTCTCCGCCTATTTCGATTAGTCCTAATTTTAATGATTACACTTTTGTTAGTGAGCTTATAGATGTTCATCATAACACATGGAATATTGGGCTATTAAACTCTTTGTTCTAACCTGATGATGTTATAAAAATTAGGTCTCTAAGGATTAATATTCGAGAAAAAGATGACATTATGTGGGCTCATACTAAAAGTGGTGCTTACACTATTAAGACAGCTTACAATGTTTATATGAATGAGTCTATTTTAGTTGAAGAGGCTTCATTTTGGCAAAAAGTTTGGTCTTTAGATTGTCTTCCAAAAATTAAATTCTTTATGTGGAAAGTTTTTGCTCAAATGTTACCAGTTAACTCTACACTTAAGCTCTACAATCCTGATGTTGATGACTGCTGCCCATTGTGCAGAAATAATGTAGAATCTATTAAGCACTTATTTTTCCTTTGTCCTTATGACTACTAATTTTCCCATAGTCTACGTAATGTATACAGCTCAGAGAATTTGATACTAAGTAGTATTGATATCTCAGTTGAACTGATAATGCTAAGTAATAAAAGATACTTAAGATCACAATAATAACGACAAACACAAATGTAAATTAAATGCTACTAAGTTATCATGAGACACAAGAGATTACGTGGTTCGACTTTTGTCTACGTCCACGGGGTAATGAGTGATTGTTTGTATTAAGTTGTGGTGGTTACAAAGATCTTAAATGCTTCCCAAATTAATAGAGAGAACTCAAGTTGAAGTAAATACTTAAGTTCTAAACATTAAAAAGGTATAAGCTTAAGAGTAGATCTTCTTTTTTTAGGTATTGAATGCCTTTGTTTGTTGGTGAAGCTTGGTATTTATAGCCCCTTCTGCTCCACATATATCTTTGTTGTCTTTGGATCCATCGTTCCCTGATATATCTTCCGTACAAATGGTACCTTCGTTCACCGCGTGCTTTCTCCAGTCGGATTCTGCCACCTTAGCTGACCCACGTTCCTTCGGAAACTACCCAGCCTCAGTACAGATTGTACCTTCATTCACCGCAAGCCTTCGCCAGTCAGACTCTTCTATCTCATCTCTCTCCACGTGCCTTGGTCAAGCGTGTAGATAAGGGATTAGCGCATTAAATGCTGATTGGATATGGTAGCTACCTCTGTCCCCTCGCCAGCTGCCTCTTTCTAGACTAATTTTTACTTTACCATCTCAGCCTTCGAGGTATGCTTCCTCGAGATGGGATAAAGTAGATTTGAGAAGGGGTTTGCTGCTCCTCAGACTCTTGTGTATAGGGGGCTATACAATTATTTTACGCACGACCACTAAAATCGTAACACGTGCTCCGCTGAATATTGATATTCACAGTCTCATTGTGTCACATATTTGGTTTGCTGTTTCTCTGCAACACTTGGTTGTTACTGATTATGATCGGATTGAAGATATATTTCTAAGGTGGTTTGATAAAATCTTGGGGAAATCTCCTTTTGTTGTCGAATGGCCAAGTATTGGAGCTATTGTTATGTGGTATGTCTGGAAATAAGATGTGATGTGGTTTTTGGAAGTGTTTCTATAAATCTTGATAGAGTAATCTTGGATTCTAGAAGACTAATAAATACTTATATTGCTCATCCTTTGCATACAAAAGTTGTTAGAATGGATGTTAAAACTCCCATTCAGGTTGTTGATTATATCATGTTCATAGATGGTTCTTTCAAGGATTTTAACATGGGTGTTGGTATTATTATTTGTGATAATGCAGGTAGATTATAAAGGTATAGATCGGACTTTGGGCTGATTACAGATGCAGTTGGTGCTGATGCGACTGCACTAATTTTGGCTATCTCCTGGGCAAAGGAGATGAATCTGTCTAAAGTTATGTTTGTAAGCCTTCAGTTAGTGGATTTTGTTAATGGAGGCAATGTTGCAGTGGATTGGAGAAGCAATAATATTTTGGATGATAGTCGGCTTTCTTTTTCTAGTTGTAATATTTTTAAGATTATATATATTAAGCCTCTTAAGAACAAGCTAGCTGGCCAGCTTGCAAGTCGGGATAAAAAGTTATGTATTAAAGATAGTTGGGTTTCTTTTCCTCCTTTTTTGGACAGCTTGATGAGGAAAGATCCTATAGTCGATGTCTGTAACTTTGTTTTATGTTAATGCAACGGTGTGTTTCTCAGCAAAAAAAAAAAACTTGGTTGAGTAGCTAGCTTCAAACAAGCAAGCAGCTGCCTAAGCAGGCCCAACAGACGACATGATTGATGCACAAGTCCACAATAGAGGAACCAATGTATGAGTTTGGTCACATCTAGGAGCAAGGGCTATGGGTGGTCCCCAAATGGAGACTAACTCTTTCATACGGAGGATGACTCGATCAAATGAACGAGTGAACCCACTATGGGAAAAATAAAAGAAGGACTGTCTCTTGTGTAGTTTTTTTTTGTTTTTTTTTGAAACCAGACGGGGGATTGTTCCCCGTCAAAAAAAGAAAATATAATCATCCATATAGGGTATAGTCCCCCGTGTGAATATAAAAAACTACCATACAGGGGACCATCCCCCGTCCAATGCAAAAAAAAATTGCTACACGGGAGACAGTCCCCCATGTAAGCCGAACTTTTTTCCTACACAGACTGTCTCGCGTGTAACTTTATTTTCCCAGACGGGGGACAGTCCCCCGTCTAGTGCTACACTACCAACCACTCGTTCAACTGAACGAGTGTGTGAACGAGTTGGGAGTGAAAGTGGGATGAAAGTGACCCATAATAGCCTCTAATTAGAGAAAATTGGTAGTTCACTCCTTCAAATGAAGGAGTAACACTAACCATAGCCCTTGATCCAAAGGATTTTTGATCAACTGGCCCATTGTTTGATAGGAATTTACTAATCTAGACTCATTGCGCTATTTTATGTCTAATACGATGCCATATGTAAAACCATTAAATATCCTTCGTGGCCATGAATTGATGAAAATAATAAGCTTATGCATTATAAGAATAACAAGCGAGTTGTGGGTAGAGATGAATAATGGATAGAGAGTAAAACTGTGAGTGCGAGAGATATGCCTGTAATTTTACAAAAAAAAAACCTCCACCCAAGTGTAGAGATTCTCTTTGTTATACCATGCCCTATTGGTAAAACCACGTTTGAACGAGCTTTGCTAAATCGAGGAGTTTCTATAAATGTTATGCCTCCTTCATATATGATTCTGTCGACCTTGGTCCTCTTTTAAGGACGCTGGCATATAACATACTCCCTCTGTTTTTGGAAAAGAGATACTTTCATTTTTTTCATTTTTGAGAAACACTGAAGTTGATATTCTTGAATAGTTTTTCGATAATTCTACAGAGTTTTCTTACAAGCCTATTTAAGACAAATCATTGTGTTATAATAACAATACAACACACATGTGAACCACACAATCAGTCAAGTCAACTATTGACTGACAGAGACTTTACACACAGACTGTATACACACTTACAGTGTCTAATACACCCCCTCAAACTGTTAGGGGCTACAATAACAGTTTGACAGAGACTTTACACACAGAGTGTATACACACTTACAGTGACACAAAATAGAAACAATACTGTAAACAACTACTTCAAAGAAGTATCCATCAAACTCTGCAACAATCTGGAAAAAGTAGGAGCACACAGACCCTTTGTGAATATATCAACAATTTGGGCTTCACTTGGCACATGTTGAAGTTGTACAAATCCTTGCTCCACCATCTCCCTGATAGTATGGTATTGAATCTCTATGTGCTTTGTCCTGGCATGAAAAACATGATTAGATGCTAAGGCTAAAGCACTGGTATTATCACAAAGAAGTGTTGTTGGTGTAGAAACAGAGACTTGTAATTCAGACAACAAATCAGAGAGCCATTTCAATTCTGCAGATGCTACTGAAAGACATTTATACTCAGCTTCAGCCGAAGACTTGGATACAGTTGGCTGCTTTTTGGATGACCAGGAAATTAAATTATTACCAAGAAAAACAGCATATCATGATGTTGACCTTCTTGTATCAGGGCATCCAGCCTAATCAGAATCTGCCTAAGCCTTTAAATGTTGTAAACTATCTTTCTTCAAAGTAATACCTAACCCAAGCGTGCCTTTCAAATATCTGAGTATTCTTTTAACTAACTACATATGAATATCTGTTGGAGAGTGCATAAACTGTGATACATAATTTACTCCAAAACAAATATCCGGCCTTGTAATAGTCAAATATTGCAAGCTACCAACTATAGTTCTATACTCACTAGCATCCTCTAACTTTTGTCCATCATGTACTGAAACTATGGCACCTTTCACAATAGGAGTATCACAAGGTTTACTATCCAACATATTGGCTTTTGTCAATAACTCGAATGTGTACTTTTTCTGTGTCAATAAGATAGAATCTGAATCCCTGACAGCTTCAATTCCTAAGAAATAACCCAAATTACCCAATTCTTTCATTGCAAACTCTTTCTTAAGGATAACTATCAAAGCATCAATCATAGCAGGAGAACTTCCAGTCAACAAAATATCATCAACATAAAGTAACAGAACAAGCATTCCTTGTGATGAAGTAAACACAAACATAGAGTTATCAGAGATTGACTTCTTAAAACCATTTGAACAGAGAAAAGAACTGAACCTGTGAAACCATGCTCGAGGAGCTTGTTTCAATCCATATAGACTCTTCTTAAGACGGCAAACATAGTTAGAAGGATAATTTGGATTAATAAATCCTTGTGGTTGAGACATATAAACATCTTCCTCTAAGTAGCCATGCAGAAAAGCGTTAATCACATCCAACTGCCTAATTTGCCAATTATGAAAAATAGCCATACACAAAACAACTCTAACAGTGGTACTCTTGACAACTGGACTAAAAGTTTCATTGTAATCAATGCCATCTTGCTGATTGTATCCTTTAGCCACTAATCTAGATTTAAGTCTATCAATAGTGCCATCTGATTTTTGTTTAACTATATATACCCATTTTGAACCTAAAATGTTCATATGTGACTCTGGAGCTACATATTCCCAAGTATCATTATCCCTTAAAGTTGTATATTCTTCTTTTATAGAAACTTGCCACTTAGGGTCTTCCATTGCTTGCTTAAAAGTTTTAGGTTCTGAGACTGTAGTTAACAAAGATGCATATGAAGAAGAAATGGGATATTTAGTAGAAACATGAGCCACAAAATCTGGAAAATTTTTAGATTTTGAAATTTCTTTCTGTCCTATAGTGATCATAGTTGAAGTAGATATGTCAGTAGCAGAAGCAGTTGAATCATGTATAGGCAAAGAAGGAGAAATAGAAGAAACACTATGAGAAGGAGACTCTGAAATGGAAGACACTGGACTAGAAAAGAAAAAAATAGATTCATCAAAAACAACATTCCTAGAGATGTAAGACTTTTAGAAACAGGGTTATAACATTTATATCCCTTATGCAAAAGACTATAACTCAAAAAGACACATTTAACAGACTTAGTAGATAATTTATCAGCTCTTGAATGAGCCAAATGTGGATAACAAACTGTACCAAAATTTTTTAAGAAAGAATAATCAGGAGTTATACCAAAAAGAACTTCAAAAGGGGATTTGTATTGTAAAATTCTACTTGGTGTTCTGTTTATAAGGTAAGTAGCAGTAATATAGGCATCATACCACATCTCTTTAGGACAAAAACATTGAATAAAAGTGTATTTACCATCTCAGTAATGTGTCTATGCTTCCTCTCGGCAAGACCATTCTGCTGTGGTGTTTTAGAACAAGAAATACGAATATTAATACCACTTTGTGCTAAAATATTTTTAAAAGTTCCTTTAACAAGTTCTGCTGCTCCATCAACTTGAAAAGAAAGTATTTTTGTAGAAAATTGATTCTCAGTATGAGTTTTAAAATGAACAAAACATTGAGCAGCAGCTGTTTTATGTTCCATTGGATAAATCCAATGGAATCTGCTAAAATCGTCGATAAAAACAATATAATATCTATAACCATTCAATGAAGGAATGGTTGGACCCCAAACATCACAATGAATTAGAGAAAGAGGTTTTTGTTCATGAGAAGAAGATAACTGAAAAGTAAGCTTTTTGCTTTTAGCCAACTGACAAGGATGACATAAAGATGAAGATGGAGATGGAGTTAAAACAATCTGTTTAGAAGAATGCAATTTCTGAATAATATGACTTGATGGATGACCCAACCTGTCATGCCAAATTTGTGAAGGAGCATTTAAATAAGCAGATAGTGAAATAGGAATTTGGGATGAAATGAATGATCTATTTATAGGATACAAATTATTAATTACAGTCCCACTAGCAAGCAACATATCAGATGACAAGTCCCTAATTTCATAACCATAAGGATATAGCTTAAAGTAGCAAGAATATTCATTTGTAAACTTCGCCACTGAAAGTAAATTATGCTTCATGTCAGGAACCAGAAGAACATTGTTTAACCTAAAACTAGTTTTAGGAGTATTAATGACTGAAGTTCCAGTAGAAGTAATTTTCAGAGACTTACCATTACCAACTTGAACTTTTTCCTTTCCTCTATAGGTAGAAGTATGTTGTAGAAGCCCTTCATTGACAGTCATATGAGCTGTTGCACCAGAGTCAGCCAGCCATTGAGGAGTCTCAGAAGTAGATGGTGCTGAAAAATTTGAATGATGCATATCTTCACTGATAGAAGAAAAAGCTTGTTGTTGTGGTGCCATATTTGCTGAGCCATTATTTGAAGCAGATGGAGGATAGTACCTAAAATGACACCTACTAGCATAGTGACCTTTCTTTCTACAAATTTGACATTCCACTTGTGAAAAATCCCTTTTACCATTTGATTTACTAGAAGACCCAGATGAACCATCATAAGAGCCACCACCATTTGACTTATACCCATCAGAAGAAGATCCATTAGACCTATAATACTGCACATTCTTGTTATTATTATAACCACCATTCCCTGAATTCTTTCCTTTTCCTCTACCATACCCATTGCCAGAATTATTGTTAACATTCTTTGAATATAAACCAGTAGGTTGTTGTGCATCAAAAATCATACTTGTGTCTTGATGTTGATCAATTAGCCATTGCTCATGATTAAGAAGCCTAGGTTTAAGTTCTGCAAATATAAAAGGTACCTCTCTATTTTGTGCAGAGATCACAAAATTATCAAATTCCCTTCCTAAGCCATTCAATACATGCATTACCAAGTCGGATTCATTTACTCTTTCTCCTATGGCTGCTAGAGAATCAACAATAGACTTTAAACTCTGAAGATAAACAAGAATGGAGGAGTTACCTTTCTTGCATCCATACAACTGATTCCTCAACATACTTTTGCGTGACATAAACTGATTTTTGAAGCTGATTTCAAGATATGACCAAATCTCCCTTGCAGATGATAAACCCAATACATCTCCAGAAACAGAAGGTGTAAGTGTAGCCTTCAAACAACTCATAACAAATGAATCAGCCTTTTTCCAGTAAACCCACTTTGGATTGAGAGAAAGAACTCCATTAATAAAAATCTGCTTTGCAGGTTCTTGCTCCTCCCCAGTAACATAACCATATAAAGAAGTAGAATACAAAATCGACTCAAATTGATCTCGCCATAACAGAAAATTTGTAAAATCTAATTTTGCTGAAACAAAATTTCCAATATTTGAGAAAGTTAAAGTAAAGTTACCATCAGAACCAACGGAAGTCATATTGGGTCTTCTTGTGTAAACAATTAATGACATAAATTTTGTTGATGACGACTGATTGATTTGTAGAAAAGATCTTGATGTGAAGATCTTGACCTAAAAATTGAATCTGAAAAAAAAAATTGTTTGAAAAAGTTGTATGATTCACAAATCTGCTTAAAAGAATGTATAGGAAAAAGGTATTTGCAGAACAAAGATTGAGAAGTAAAATTCAATTCCCTTGGATCGAACCGATTGATACCATGAGAAACACTGAAGTTGATATTCTTGAATAGTTTTTCGATAATTCTACCGAGTTTTCTTACAAGCCTATTTAAGGCAAATCATTGTGCTGTAATAACAATACAACACATGTGAACCACACAATCAGTCAAGTCAACTATTGAGTATTGACTGACAGAGACTTTACACACAGACTGTATACACATTTACAGTGTCTAATAATTTTAGCCTAAAAATAGGCCAAATTAAAAAAGTGAAAGTATCTATTCTCCCGAAACGGAGGGGGTATTTAACTATGCCGGTACATCCGTGCCAGTCCACTTTGTCAACTATAGGAATCAACAATTTTAAGATAAATGTATATGAAGAGTTTCTTCCATGTAATATAGTTGCAATTTTGCATGTCATGTACCGTGACACATAAATGGTACACAACAAAAACAGACATAATACAAGTCAAAATAAATAGTCACAGAGCAGAATCAACTATCGGTTGCACAAAACACAGATAAAGATGAAGGAAAGTAGGGACAAATATTCATAGCAATGAAGCAAGTTGACTGCTGTAGAAGAGAGAGGCCCACATTCTGCGAGAAAAAAATTGATTCAACAATGTAGATAGATATTTTCCGCATCAATCTCGCTCGTCAGATGGAAGTCGCGATGGATATTCACATCACAGAAACAAGTTGGCTTCTGTGGAAGACAGATCCCAAGTTTTTGGAATAGGAAATTGAATTAGAGAGACAGCAAACAAGTGACAAGCGGTGAAAAAAAAAGCATTATAAATTTGGCACCATCTTATTTTCATTTTATTTCGGGGGCACTGATAGATCAAGAAATACATCAAATTTTGTGGTTGGCAACTGTTATGTTGGTGTTAGTATTCATGTTAAACGTGTACTCACATTCTTGGTCGAAGGTACTGAGCAACAGTGATAAGCTTGGCACCACCGAACCAGTTGACCAGAAATATATCCTCAATTTCCAACTTAAATATCTGGAAGTTGTGATCCTTAGGCCAGTCTGTGCACCAGAAGAAATATGGTCAGCCAAATATAGACGTCAGAAAACATAAGATATCCTAACCATCTAACTAGAAATTAACAGATTGAGAGTTGTGTTTTACACTTCATTTCTGGGTGTTTTGCAAATAAGACTTCTTTAGCAACAGTAGCTTCTTTTGAGGTAATATCCACTAGCTTCAACTGATGCATAAATGAGAAGTTAAGGTGAAAACTCGAAATTAGCAAAACGAAAGAATAAAAGTTCTAAACATAATCATGCATCTCTCAGAAGATGAGGTAGAGGTACTATGATCTTAAACTATTGCTTTCTCGACATTTCACCTCCTTATATACAATTGTAAATGCCTCATCTCAATGGTTAATACCAATACAAACACGGATATATATAGAGTCAAGCAGTAAAAGAGTTGAGTTATGCAAAATTAAAAATGATTTTCAAGTTTTAACAAACCTTTCCTGTAAGAGTAAGCTTAGCACAACTTGGGTTCTCAGGATCCTTCTTCCCACAAGTTCCAATGGGGAATTCGCTAACTGTGAATGAAGATCTCGCATCTTTCATTGCATTTCTTGGAGTAGGATCAAGGCTTGACATATAAAAATATGGGACGCCATGGCCTTTATCAGGTAATCCATCACTAAATGAGACAACATTCCTGGGTATCATCAAATAACTATGTCAAAACCAACCATTTGTTCCCGGTGAATACCAAACTATTCACTTTCAAAAGTCAAACTAACTTACCCGAATGGAGCTCCTCCAAGTTCAATCGAAATGGTACTGCATAACAAACAAGTTTGCCACACATTTCATAATAAAATAACACTTAATTGTTTCAGAAAAATTAAGTGCTGAAATTTGCACGCACATTTTCTGAAATGGACTGCGTTTCTTTCACAACTAGACGTTCGGCAATATAAACATAATCTTTCATATATTGGTCGCATAAAAACTTTAACGAATCCATCTGATTTAGCTGGGTGAGGACTACTGTATTTGTTGGATGATCAATGCAACGTCTCACTCATTGCATTCATCATTCAAAACTTTGTAACCCAAAATTATTAACCGAATCATTTTCTCTAGTCATTCTATAAAAATTATGGATGAGTTGATTCCCACCGAAAAATCTGTCTACGTGATTGAAAACGTTCCAATCATCAACTTATTTTCATAAATTTGCAACTTTTACAAATAGTCAATGGGATGGAAGAAGAGATTCTATTACCTTAAGACACCCCAGTTGTTCTGAGAGATCAACCATCGAGCAGTAGCTACAACGTCTTCATGGTCAGGTTTGTGTGGGACTAAAAGTCCACGCCTTCCTGCTTCTGCAAATCCTATCCAATTAGCAAGGAAAACAAGTGCAAAACAGAACAACACATTAACTCTCAACTTTTCCATTTCCGACTTCAGAATCTATCTACTACCTATATGTATATATATAAAACTTGATCACGCAGATACTGCCAATCTAACAATGCCAATGAAGTCTCTAAGAAAACAAAAGAATGGAGCGGGAAACAGGATGGGCAAACTGGGTCTTCGAATGAAGTATTTAGATACGTACTTGAATAAAAAACACTACAGAAAGGTATCTTGGGACTTGGCGAGATGATGGGTCACATGACATAAGGGAACGTTTCACCTTCCGCATCACACCTGTCAATCCTAATCCGGTAACGCCCCGATTTCCTCTTACTTTTCATCAATATACATATTTTATGTATGTCCGGTTGAAGTGATATATCTCTTTGATCTATATTTGCATTAAAATAGAACATGATTAAGACGATTTTCATAATAACCGGATTAAGCTGTATGTCCGATGGGTAGTTTTCATTGCATATTTGCATAGCTATTATTAGCCACTTGATCATTGGTGGTCGGCCAGGTCGTGTTTAACAGCATGAAATTATTAATTGATATTTTCAACTTTAAATTTTTTGAATTAAGATCAAATTGAACAAAAGAACTGAAGTCAAGTACTAAAACAATATCTACTACTTGCGCAGATTTACATCTTAGCACCATATGTTGCAACCAACAACATGTTCACATCCCATGTTGTTGTCTGGTAAGGAGTGGTTGTCTGGATTTGAATGCAACTTCATCTGCTGGGCATGAAGTCAACTTATAATCAGATCATTTAGTTTAATTATCTTCTTGTGACTACTCGTTTTCCCATAGTCTACGTAATGTATACAACTCGGAAAATCGGATACTAAGTAGTATTGATGCCTCTGTTGAACTGATAATGCTAAGTAATAAAAGATACTCAAGATCGCAATAATAACTAAGAACGCAAATATAATGTAAAAGCTACTAAGTTATCATGAGACACAAGAGATTACGTGGTTCGACTTTAGTCTACGTCCACGGGGGGTAATGAGTGATTGTTTTGTATTGAGTTATGGTGGTTACAAAAATCTTAAATGCTTCCCAAAGTAATAGAGAGAACTCAAGTTGAAGTAAATACTTAAGTTCTAAACATTAAAGAGGTATAAGCTTAAGACTAGATCTTCTCTCCTAGAGATTGAATGCCTTTAGTTTATTGGTGAGGCTTGGTATTTATAGCCCCTTATGCTCCAAGTATATCTTTGCTGCCTCTGGGTCCATCGTTTCCTGATATACCTTTAGTACAAATGGTACCTTCGTTCGCCGCGTGCTTTCTCGGTCGAACTACTGCCACCTCGGGTGACCACGTTCCTTCGGGAACTTCCCGACCTTAGTATAGATTGTACCTTCGTTCACCGCCGACCCACCTAATCGGGTTCCGCCACATCGTCTCTCTCCATGTGCCTTGATTATGCGTGTAGATAAGAGATTTGTGCATTTAATGCTGATTAGATATGTCATCTACCTTTGTCCCTTCGCCAGCTGCCTCCCTATAGACTAGGCTTTTACTTTTTTCAACTCAGCCTTCGAGGCACCCTTTCTTGGGACGAGATAAAGTAGATCTACGAAGGTATCCTCTGTCACTCAGATTTCTCTCATAGCGAGGGCTACACAGTTATCTTGTATGCGACCACCGAGATCGTGACACGTGCTCCGCAAAATATTGGTATTCACAGTTTGCCCCTTTTCTTTCATATTCTACCGTTTGGTAGGATTGGAAGAAAAATCCCGTAACGCCGCCATTTTTGCACGTACCGATTGGGTGGTCCCCACATGTCTTTTCATGCAATAACTTTCCCTTGAATTTCGGGACGTCAAAATTTTGGATTCATCAGCCGCCTATAAGAAGGGAATAAAGAGGAGGAATTTTCATTAACTCATTTTCTTCCTCTCGAACTGTCGCTCTCTATCTCTTTCACAAAGATTTTCCTCCGCCATCATCGCCAATCCTTCCTTCGATTTTCCGAAGCTTTCTGGTTCAATACTCGATCATCATATACACGTAAGCGATACTTTGCTCTATGTTATTGCTTTTCGTATTTCTCCATGCTTAATTTTGTCTTCCCTACTTCGATTTGTTTGAAGTTGTTGTTGTGCCTGCATGTGAGAATTTTAATTCTCCTTTACTTGTTCATGTTGTATGTGAACTTGGGTTTGTTCCCATTTCGTATTTTGACGATGATTCTGCCATGGTTGTTCCTCGTCTGCAACTTTATTCATGGTGATGAATGGCCTTCGATTTTGCCTTATGATGAGTTTAAACTATTTTCATTTGGTTTTTTTTAGTAAAACCTATGCCCAAAGTATGTTTGTTTTTGTCCCCAATTTATTTTTGAGTTTCCTGTGATTTTCAGTCCGCCATTGTTGATGAGCCGTTCTTCCTGTTGGTGCTAGGAATTATGAGAGTTCCGAAGAAGCCTACGCGCAAGGGGCATAGAACCTCTTCGTCCATTGATCCACCTCCGCGGATGGATCATCCTGATTCTACACCGTCTCCACCCCCGAGGATACTGAGGTACCTGCTGGTACTGAGGTGGTTGTTGTCCCTTAGGCTGCTGCGGATCCAGAGGTAGAAGAAGTTGTTGTTGAGGATCTTCCACCTCCTCCTCCTCATTATGAACTTCAAAGGCTGACACTTCGTGATAATGATATCTACGCTCATCCGTCCTTGGCTGAGATCACCAAGTCTTTTCGCCTCCATAAGTTCGATATCTCCTTTGTCAATGGTCCTGATGTTCTCACCGAGTCCCTTATCCGGGATTTTCTTTACGATGAGAATAACCTTCTGATTAGTGTTGGACTATTGGCCGCAGGTATGCTCCTCACTTTGTTTAGCAGAAAGGATCTCTTCTACTATGACGTTTTGTCTACTAGGGATGACCCAGCGAACAAGACTCAGGTCCGAAGAGTTATGCAATACACTGGTAACTTTTGGCGTGCCCTTCGTGAGTGTTGGTATCGTAGCAAGGGTAAGACTACTCTGGAGTCTTATGACTCCTTTGCTGAGGGAAGGTCTAAGCAGGAGGATTATACCCCTTCCAACTTCAACGCTACATATGCTGATGTTATTCAGAAAACTAATCTTCTTCCTTGGAGTGTTGGTCCACGACGTATTCATGTTACTACTCGACAGATTAGGGAAGGTAACAGTCTTCGTCTGCTGGAGGAGATTGATAAGACTGGGTTGACTATCATCCCTTACTCTGCTAAGCTCTTCTTGCCGAAGGCTGGCCGCATTCGTCTTGATCACGATGACCGCTGGGCGCGTACTCCCCTTCGTGTGGTGGGTCCTTGGGCCTACGGTTTTACCACCGCAGATCCCCATGATCCTCGTACAACTTTCTCTCTTCCTGAGAAATATGATGGATATCAGCCTTGGGTTTTCAACCCTGCTGCTCCTCATGAGGTAACCTTCATTTATGTTTGATGGCCTTTGCTTTAATGTCTTTGTTTGATATTCTGATGGCTTTCTTTTGTAGTCTGCCCCTGCTTCTTCTGCTGGAACTGCTTTGGGCTCTGCTGGTAACTCCGTGGCTACTAAGACTAGGAAGAGGAAGGCTTTGGTTGAAACAACTAGCAAACACATGCGGAGGTAGGGATTATTTCCATACCTTTGTGTTTGTAGGTTCCTTAGTATCTTGCCCCTGATCCTTAGCTGGCGCATTTGTTTTTCCACAGTCTTCCAAGAGAAAGGGAAAGTTGAAGGCTGTTATTGATCTTAAGGCATTGGATGAGGATCCAAAGGCTGGCGAGGAGGTTCCAGATAATGAAGACATGGAGGACATTGAGGATATTGGCCTCAGCCCTCATTTGGATGATATTGAGGAAGATTTTTCCAAGGACGACCCTAGTCTCATTCGAGCTGGCTCAGTGGAGGGTGAGAATCTCCTAGCTTGTGGTGATGCTCAGTTGATCAACCCTGTTAGTGTTCAAGCTCCGTCTCCTACTTTGTCTTCAAAGGTGCCTTCGTTTTCTGCCCCTAGCGGAGCATTTCCTGTTGTCTCTGCTACTACTGAGGCTGTTGTTGTAGCTTTCAAGAGTCTTCCCTCATCTCCTGTTACTTCGCTTCAATCAAGTGGTTCGTTTGTTAAGGTTGTTACCCCAGTGGTGAGGGTTAGTAGATCGGATTCTCAGCCGAAGAAGAAGGTTGTGATTTCACTAGCTAGCTTCTCCTTCAATGATACGCCAACCTCATTAGGGAGCGCTCACCCTGTTTCTACTGCCACTGTTAGCAAAGTTGTTGGACCTCCGCCTTCGTCACCAGATTGGACCGTACTGGGCAATCTTCCTTCTGCTGGTGATATGGACCTAGGTGGTGCTCAAGCTTTTTCTTCGGTTCCCAGCTCATCCACCATGCCGTCTCTTCGTCGTGGTGAGGGTTCGGCAGTCGTGCCCCATGTTCGCTCTCAATCGATTGATGGAGTTGTTGTTGAGTCTAGCAAGGGTAAGCTGTCTGAGAACTTGGGCATTGGTAGTTCTGATGATGCCATCCTTGAAGCCATTCTGCAGGACTCGAGGGGTCATTTTTCTGCTGAGGTCGATCGTCGTCATCTTGATAGATCTTTTTAAGTAGCTTCGCAGTTGGACGTGTTGTCTGCTTAATATCGTGCGACTAAGGATCTATTCTTCGACCCGGATTGCCTTCGCTCTCACCAGAGCTTTGGTGAAATCCGCAGGGGTAGCATCCAAGAGATGGAGGCTTTTATGGACACCTACGCTGATTTCATTCCTCGCCTCTCAGCGTTCTCAGTAAGTGATTCTTACCTTACCGTTTTGCCTTTTTGTTTTGATTCTTCATCTGCTCTTATACTCATTTGTTTGCAGCTTTGCAAACAGATAGATTTTGGATGCACCTTATTTAAGTTCTATAGGGCTAAGTGTACTCACTTGAGCTCTCTGTTGGAGCGTACTCATCAAGAATATGCCCTTGTTAGCACACATCAACCTTCATCCAGTGATGCTGCTTCTATTGCTAGGGTATCCTTGTTGTAGGATGATTTGAGGAAGACTCAAAGGTATTTGGAGGCTTGTTTGTTGGCTCTCGAGAGAGCTAACAATGCTGCTAAAGTTCTTTGAGGAAGGGCGTAAAGGCTGCTTGATTCCGCCTCGTCGCCGAGTCCACCAAAGCTATAGGTTCGTTTCTTCTTTCCCTTGGCTTTTTTTTTTTGTTCTTGTTTGGTTGCATAGTCCTAAGACAACCTTCGCCTGCCAGCTGGTAGCTCTAGTGAGCTTAGATATCTCCGGGATCAAGTAGCCAATTTAACCTCTGATGTTTGGTATTATCAGAAGAAGTCTAATAGTTTGATGAACGTAACCATTCATAATGAGGCCCAACTTTCCCTTGAGTCTGCTCATAACGCTGATTTAGTGAAGCATATGGCTTTGCTTCGTAAAGAATGTAACGAAGCCCTTAATTGGAATGAGAGTCTCATTTTAAAGCAAAAGGAGGATATTGCCTTAGTTGAGAGACGCCTCTCATTCAAGAAATCATCCGCAAGAAGTATCATGCAGATTTCGAAGATGCTTGTGCTTCTTTAGCTAAGGTTACTGCTGAGCGTAACGTTTTATCTTCCGAGGTCTGTTCTCTTAATAAAAGACTTGTTGAGGCAGAATTCACATCATCTTCCATGTCTCATGCGTCCTTAGTTAAGAAGTTGGAATAGTTAGAAAATATTTACCAAGTTTTATCCTCTGAGAATGCTTCGCTCCAGATAGATGTGGATGACCTCCGGACTGAACGTGATACTGGTAGGCTTGGAAGATGGTCTGATTTTATGCCTACTTGTTAAACCGCAAGTGCACGGTGTCTTCAATGTAGCACAAGGAAAATACGGGTCGAACCACGGAGACTTGTGGTGCTTAAGATGATCTAATGGCTTGTTAAACTGAATTCAAAGGAAGTTATCACAAGTGTTGTTGTTGTGTCGATACGACTGAGTTGATGGTTATAACAGTGGAATGAACTATAAGCAATGAGAATAAATGGGTACTAGGATCATCAAATCCACTTCTAATTCCTATTATGTGTTCAACTAATGTTGAGTTTCTTGTTCCTGTGATAGCTAAGGGAAGTCTGTCAATCCTACCACCTATCTAAGGAGTTTCTCCAAGTGACATTTCAATTATCAGCTAAAGTGCTAAACCAGAGCACTAGTTGTCTAATTAAGCACAACTAGTCAAGGGAATTAGCATCTATTTCTAAGGCCTGAGTCTGAAGACACTCAACACAAGTTGTAGCCTAACTATAATGAATACATGTCATTCACTGTGAGAGAAAAGCATTGGGTGCTAGAATTGAAAATATCTTAAGAATTAAGCACTCAAGAACACTCAAACAAAGTGAAATCACATGCCAGAGAATCAGGGTTTCATTGACATCCTAGCAAAATAACTTAGAACATGATTAAAACATAAAACAACTAAAATTGCAATTAAACCTAAATTGGTGCTCTGGCTAGCCCATGCATAACTCTAACATCCTCTACTCACTTCTATATATACATGCAAACATAAACCCTAATTTATTTCAAAAAGAGAAAATAAAGAGTACCCAATCGCCCATACTCTCTGAATCAGTCGTCTCTTCTGTCAATTCGGCTCAGAGCTCCATGCTTCGACTGTTTTGATGAAACCCTAGTTCTAGTTATCTTTGAATTAGCTTCTAGGGTTATGGAGAAGCTAAAAGAGAGATAACTAAACCTAGAGTGGAGGTGAAAGGACTAATGGTGCGGTTGGTGAAGGGGCAGGATAAGGAGAAGGTGGTGATGATGGCTCGTGGTGGTATGGTCGAGAGAAGAAGGGGATGGGTTTCTCTGCAGAGGGAGGGAGAAGAAGACGAGAGAAGATGGAAGGGAAAATGGGTTTGGTCGATGGGGGTATAGGTGTAGGAGGTTTCGTTGTGAAGCAGGTGCAGCGACGGACGATGAGAATGATGGAGCGAGCGTCGGATCTAGGGGAAGAAATCTCAACGGCTCAGGATATAAGCGGTTTTGGTGTGGAGCGGGAGCATCAAGAGATGATGTGAAGGTTGAAGCGAGCGTTGGATGCGGTAGGCGAGATACGAACAGCTCAAATGGTGCGGGATCGGATCCGGGTCGTGGGTAGCTCGAGCCCAAGTCTTGTAAATGAGTTGCTACTTGTTGGGTTGCAACTGATGTGTGTATGCGGGGCTTTGGCTTTGGCTCCATAGACGCTTGTCTCCAATTCTTTGCTCTTTTGGCTCCTCAATTTCTCCGAGCTTTATTTACTACCTAAAAATACAAAATTAATTAGTACAAATATTTATTCTTGAAAACAAAGAAAACATAGAATCTGGGATAATATCTGATTTCTGAACACAAAAGATGAGTTAAATGCCAATAAATAGACGTAGAAATATGCAATATTTGGCACTCATCAGATACCCTTATGGAAGATCTCGAAGCCGCTGAGGTGGACCTTGCGGAGGCCCAGGATAGTTTAGAAGAATCCCTTAGCCATGCAGGAGGTAGCTTAGGGTCCTCATATTCCAACAGCATCCTTTGTATCTTTTGCTGCTTCTTCTTATTGCTTACACCCTTTGTACTCGCAAGTCTCCAAGAGCAGCTGGTGGGTGCAAATGCCAAGATTAACCGTCTTGAGGGTCAAATATCTTCGTTGGAGATATCTCGCCAATTTTATGATGCTGCTAAGTTTAAGGCTAAGGCGTTTCAGCAAGCTAATGATCAGCTCAGTGCTCAGGTGAGGGAACTCAGCCAGAAATCTGCCTCTGATTTGGCGGCTCATGCCTCCCAAATGAAGATTCAGGTCGAGAAGTCGGTCATTGATTATATCAACGACGCCTTTGCGAAAGCTGAACGTCGGGCTGAAGGGGTAGTCTTTCCTCGTCTTCCTTATCCATAATCGTGCCGTGTCCAGTCTATTTTTAACTGAACTCTTTGTTGTATTATGCCCCAGCTGAGGGGTCTTCGTATCGTCTCCTTTCTTTGAAACAATGCTTCGTTATGGTTTGAACCTTTGTTATCTGCAACTTTTAAGACATGTCAGTCACATTTTGGTAACATTATTATCGTACCTTTATTATTGCATGAATATTTTGTTTGTAGACGTATTGTGTCTAGTTGATTGCACATTCAAGTCATCACAAGGTGCTAAGGTATGTTTAACCTTGGGTGGAACATTCATCGTCCTACCTAAGTATCCTTTGTCCAGAAAGTACCGTGGTGGTGGCGAGGGCACATACGTGGGCAATAGCTTTCTGTAACCCTACGCGTTCGGCCGCGAAAGTCGCTTTACTTCGACAAGGTATCTCTATAGGGGATATCTTACTTTTTCTTATTGCCTCATGAATGGAGCTATCACTCCGAGGATCCGAGAATTGGCATATGCGCATTATGTCTTGCTTTGTCTCATCGTCAATCCTGGCGGAGGGTGTCTATTCTAACCCAATTTGTACCTAATCAAAAATTTACTTTCTATTAGCAAAAAGTTTCTATCATTGATTAGTAAGGTTTATAATACCTTCGGTCAGTGAAGAACATGGTGGACTATTATTCATTCCCTTCTTCTCCGAGTAATCACCATTCTCTTACGGGTAGTACTTTTTTAGATACATTGCATTCCAAAAGTGTTGCAATACTTCACCTTTGAGGTTCCTTAGGTAGTATGACCCTTTTCCAGCGATGTCGCGTATGATGTAGGTCCCGTCCCATGTCGGAGCTAGCTTTCCCCACTCCTTCTTTCTTTGATATGGTGGTATCTCGACGCAAAGACGTATTCTTCGACCACAAAGTTTCTAGGGATGACCCGTTTTTTGTATTCGCGAGCTAGCCTTCGTTGATAGTTTACCATCTTTTGCAAAGCCACTTATCGCCTTTCTTCAAGATCATCGAGCTTTTCTAGCATTAGGTCCGTTGTTAGGTTCTTCTCCCAAGCCTCCGTTTTTTTTTGTTGGAAGTATTATCTCCGTTGGGATGACCGCTTCGGCTCCGTAGGTTAGCAAGAATGAAGTTTCTCCCGTAGCCGCCCTTCTTGTAGTTCGGTAGGCCCATAGGACGTTGTGCAGTTGTTCGCACCATCTTTTCTTGTAGGCTCCTAGCTTTTTCTTCAAGATCATTGATATTGTTTTATTAGCCGCCTCCGCTTGTCCATTGCTCTTAGAATATATTGGAGTGGACTTGTTTTTCTGAATGTTGAAAGTATCGAACAACATATTTATGTTTTTTCCTTGCAACTGCTTGCCATTGTCAGAAACTATGGCAGCCGGTATGCCGAACCTCCATATGATTTGCTCAAACAAGAACTTAAAGACATCTATGTCCCTAATTCTTGCCAAAGACTTGGCTTCCACCCACTTGGTAAAGTAATCCGTAGCCACAGTAAGGTATTTTCTCTTCGAGGTTCCCTCTATTAAGGGTCCAACAATATCAACCCCCCCACTTGACAAATGGCCAAGGGCTGATGACTGGGTTGAGCTTCGTTGTTGGTGCTTTAATCTTCCTGGTAAAGCGTTGGATCTTTCGCAGCACTTAGCCATGTTCTTTGAATATCCGTCATGCTTAGCCAATAGTATCCTTCTATTTTGGCTTTAATTGCCAAGGACCTTCTTCCGCTATGGTTGCCGGCTTCTCCGTTGTGGATATCATGTAGTATTCTTCTACATTCGGTTCGTGAGAGGCACCGCATTAGAGGCCCCAGGAATGACCTCATATACAGTATTCCATCACGAAGGTTGTACATTAATACTTTTGATTCAAGTTTCCGAGCCTCTGTGACATCTGCTGGTAAGGTACCTTTGTCGAGGTATTTGTGAATTGGAATCATCCAATCATCTTCCGCTTCGTCTTCGTTGTCTTCGTCCGACGTAGGTTGGTCTTTGTCAGATCCTTCGACTTCGTTATCTGGTTTTTCTTCGTCTTCTTTCTCTTTCTCAGCTTCTCTCATGGCCCGAGATTGAACGTCCGAAGTCTCCTCGCTCTCCCGAGATTGGTCCTTCTATCGAAGGTTCGTATATCCTTCTGATTTGCATGGAGGTGGTATTTTTGTCCCTTAGCATTGATGATATGAATGCTAAGGCATCTGCGTGTCTGTTGTCTTTTCGATAGACATGTCTGAATGTAACGTTATTTATCTTTGACGCATGCTCCTGTGCTAACTTTAGGTACAAAGATAGTACGGGATCCAGAGTTTGATATTTGAGCTCGATTTGTCTAATGACTAACTGTGAGTCACTAGTCAAATGAACATATAATAAGCCTAGCTCCCGTGCCAAGCATAGACCATGTACGACCGCCTCGTATTCTGCGATGTTATTAGTGTATTGTTCGAATTCTAACCTGAACGCATAGATGAGTCGGTCTCCGGTAGGCGTTGTTATTACAATCCATATGCCTGCGCCTTCTCCGTTGGAGGAGCCATCTACGAATATCTCCCACCTTCGTGAATTCTGAGGTTCCAAGAGATCTTCTGGTTCCTGCTTGTCTTCCTCCATTCCTGGGATGTCATCTATCTCAGCTTCGTCGTTGAGAGGTAGGTCCGCTAGAAAGTCTGCTAAGATTTGTGATTTCTCAGCCTTCCTTGATTCAAATATGATATGTAATTGCTTGATCATGGCATTTCATTTTGCCACCCTTCCAATTTTCTCCGTGATGTCGAGGATTTGGCTTATCTGAGCCTTTGTGAAGACTCGGATGGTATGTGCGTCGAAATATATCCTTAGTTTTTGTGTTGCCACTACTAAGGCATATATAAGCTGCTCCACCTTGGTATAATTACGCTCCGCTGAACTAAGTGTTTTACTGATGTAGTATATGGGCTTTTCTCCTTGTCCTTGGTCTCGTACTAGTATTGCGCTTATAGTGTAGCTTGTTGCGGCTAAGTACAAGGTAAGGATTTCACCTGGCTCCGGCTTCTGTAGGATGGGTACCGAAGTCAAATATTCCTTGATTTTTTGGAAGGCTTGTTCGCACTCCATGGTCCAAATGAACCTGCTTCCTTTTCTTAGTGTATCGAAAAATTCCTTGCATTTATCTGACGATCTTGTTATGAATCTTCTCATGGAAGCTAAGATTCCATTTAGCTTTTGTACTCCTTTTAGTGTTTGTGGAGATGGCATTTCCATTATTGCTCTGACCCTTTCGGGGTCCACTTCTATTCCTCGCTTAGTTACCAAGTATCCCAAGAATTTTCCTGAGGTTACTCCGAATGTGCATTTCTCCGGGTTCACCTTCATGTGGAAGTTTCTCATGGATTCGAATATTTTCTTTAGGTCTGACAGGTGGTTTTTCGCCTCTTTGCTCTTGACAAGCATATCGTCCACGTAGACCTCCCGTATCTTGCCTATCTACGACTTAAAGATTTTGTCTACCAATCGCTGGTATGTTTCCCCCGCGTTCTTTAGACCAAAAGGCATCCTTGTATAACAATACAAGCCTCGTGGGGTAAAGAACGCATATGCTCCTGGTCTTCTTCTGCAAGGGCAATTTGGTTGTAACCTGAGTATCCATCCATGAAGGATAGCCTCTGGTGACCTTCTGTTGCATTGACCAGTTGGTCAATGTTTGGCAGCGGGTAGCTGTCTTTTGGGCATGCTTTGTTGAGATTGATAAAGTCGATGCAAATGCGTATGCCTCCGTTTTCTTGGGCAAAATCACCATGTTGGATATCCACGTGGGATACTTGACTTCTCGTATGAATCATGCGGTTAGTAGCTTTTGTAACTCCTTTTCTACTGCTTCGTGGTAGATGTCTGCCACCTTACGGATGCGCTGCTTGAATGGTGGTATTTCTGGTTTGAGCCGAAGGTGGTGGGAGACCAAATTCGGGTCAATTCCAAGCATGTCTTCCATTGAACACGCAAAGACATTTGCGTAGTCCCTTAGTAGCCTTTGTAGTTGCATCTCCTCTTCCTGTTCAAGTAAAGTTCCGATGTTGATCATTTTTTATTCCGCCTCCGTTCCGATGTTGATTTTCTTTGTTGGTTCCACCGGTGAGAAGGATTGCTTCTGAGGACGTTGAGGAGTGCTTTTCTTTAATTGTCATTTGGCAGAGACGTTCACCCTTGGAGTGGCGGAGGTGCTTGTCTCCGGAACTGAGGTGGCATGGGGTACTAAGAAGGCTTCGTCCTTCACTTCTTTAGTGTTTTCCTTTCGTCTTTTTCTTTCGTGTTGTTGAGCAACAGCTCTTTCTTTGTTGAGTCTGACCTCTGCTAGATTGCATAGCCTCGCGTCCTGCTGATCACCTTTGATTTCCATTTCATCCATAGGTGTAGAAAATCGAAGGTACTGATGATATGTCGAAGTTGTTCCTCATAATCTATGGACCCATAGTCTGCCCATGATTACATTTAAGGCGAAGGTGCTTCCACCACGCAACCGTAACCTTGTATTGGTTATTAAGGGTCCTGCACGTACCTGCAAGACAATTTCTCCTTTTGGTCTAGAGACCGCTCCATTGAAACCGTATATTGTGCAAGTGGGAGAATCCATTTGCTCCGTTGTTAAACCCATACGCAGGTAGGGTTCGTAAAATAATACATTAACGAGCTTCCCCCATCAACGAGGACCTTCGTAATGTTCCATCCATGTATTGGAAGAGTGATCACAAGTGGATCGTTGTGCATTTCGACCTCCTGATTGACATCTTTTGTTGAGAATGTTAATGGCGTGGCCATCCATTCTTCCCAAGTGCTAGTAGGTGGTCCGCTTAGCTTGAGCACCTCGTGGGTTTCTAGCTTTCTTCTATTCCGAGCTAACTCGAGGATGTCTTCGAGCAGTTCTTCTTGTCCTCCGCTGGAGAAGGTACTCATGTTGATGTATTTGTCGTCCTGAGGTAATTCTACCCTTTTCTTCGGGGCCACCTCGGGCCAGTTGGTGTAATACGTACGTACTCCATGAATTTGCCTTCGTCTATGAATCTCTCGAATTGTGTTCCTTAGGTGATAGCATGTAGCAGTAGTATGGCCATAGTACTGATGGTACTCGCAGTACTCCTTAGCCTCTTTCATTTTCTCTGGTTGCTTTCCCCTAGTGTTAGGGTAAGGAAAGCCCGGTTTTGCTCCTTCCTTGCTTAGGATGTGGGAGAATACGGTATTTAGATTTGTGTAGATCTTATCTACGAACTCGTATTTTCCTTTTCCTCTGCCTTTACCATCTCCGTATTTTGATCTTTTGTCTTGAGAGCTGATTCTGCCCCCGGTCTCGTTTTGCCTCTTAGGTAACTCTGGAATTGGTTCCAGAGATTTGGTTCGTTGCGGACCTGTTGTTGCTTTTGCTTGTGCCCTGGGGTTATCCTTCTGGATTTCTTCGAGTTTGATGTAGCGATCTTGGAAAACCCTGAGCTCTCCTTCGGAATCAAGGGCTCTGTTGTGAAGCTCCAAGAAGATGGTTGAGGTTCTATCAAGTCCGTACTTATAACAATTAATGTTAATTTCTGGATTGACTTTTCCAATTGCTTAGCACGTCTTTTGTCACCTGTCTGTGTATTGCATCAATGATTCGCGGGGTCCGATAGCTAGAGCAAATAGCCTATCTAACCCTGCCTTTGTTGATTTGTTGTACATGTATGTCTCCAAGAACACCGTAGACAATTGCTCAAAAGAGTCAATTGAGTTTGCTGGTAAATTGTCATACCAGGCCAATGCTGATCCCGTCAAGCTTGCGGGGAAGTACCTACAAAGTACTACCTCATCTCTTTTCCAATGGGCGAGGACACGAGTGTAATACCGTAGGTGGGCTGCGGGATCTAAGGTACCGTTGTATGCCTGGAACGTAGGTACCGGGCACTTCGGAGGGATGGGTTCCCTCAAAATGCGAAAAGACAATGGAGATGTGGTTGCCTCTTGAAGCACCTCTTCTAGTCTTGCACCTGCGTGGCCGGTTTTTTGGCCTTGTATCTCCTTCCACATTTTCTCCATTTGCTCCATAACCATGTTCACATTGTGAGCATCTTTGGAAAATGCCTCGTTGTAGTAGGTCTGAGAGGGATTGTATGTTGGATCCGTCTCATCTGGATTATGGCGTGTTCTCCTGGCTCCCCCTGCTAGGTTAGCCTTTGGTGGGTTGAGATCCACCCTTCGTATTCCTGAGATAGCTTTGTTCTCACGCCTCTTTAGAGGAGGGTGAGTTTTGGAACCTTCGATTTGTATGTCTAGCATATCCTTTAGGTTCTGGGTCTCTTGGGCCATCACGTGCATTGCATCCTCATGATTTTTGTTTCGGATTAGCAAAGCTGCTACTTGTGCTGCCATTTGTTCTTCGTTGTGGATTCCACCACCCTGAGGAGTGTTGTCGGCCGGATCCTCAGA
This sequence comes from Papaver armeniacum, assembly GCA_023531295.1. Taxonomy (NCBI): domain Eukaryota; kingdom Viridiplantae; phylum Streptophyta; class Magnoliopsida; order Ranunculales; family Papaveraceae; genus Papaver; species Papaver armeniacum. The sequence continues at coordinate 129,339 of JAJJWW010017389.1, forward strand.
GTTATCCACTCCTTATTCTATGATCGGTGCGTCTGGATCTATCTGGATTGGAGTTAGGTTTCCCAACCCTCGTCCCGTAGGAACTAAGGTTCTGGGTAACCCTGCGTTGGACGCATGTGGCTTCGTAATGGTGGGATGCTCCGGTAATGGCATGCCGTAAAGTGGTTGAGCTCCCGATGTTTTCCCCATCCCTTCAGCAGGAATAAGTGATTTGTTGGCAATCGTTCTTCTTGCTATTTCACTTTATCCGTCCTCTGCTCCTGTTCTTTGATTTGCTTGAGACGGCTTTTGAGATCTTCCTCGTGTAACTACTGGTCGTAAGCTTGTTGGTGCATCATTTGGTTTCTGCATGCCTTAGGCCTTTGTTATCCTGCGGTCACAGAAAAAACGAAAAAAATCTGCTGCTTGGGTGCCTTCATCAAAAGTAGCAATTAATGCTCGATAATAAGAAAATTTAACTAAGCAGCATTTTCAGAAAAAGGACTGAAATGACGTTTTGAAAGACGGGTATTAAATTTTTATGACACCCTTGGGAGAAACAACCTTAAACGTTAAAAACAAATTAGAAAAGGGGTGTCAAATCTCCCAAAAAACAAGGTTATTAAATGCTTTAGAGGATCTTTTTTCCTTAAAATCTCATTGAGATTCCTCTGCAGTCAGAGGTACTCAGATCTAAAGGATGCTTTGTCGGAAAAGGTTGTTTTAGTACAAAACAAAAGTTTTAACGTTTTGTGAGTGTGTTTTTGTGAAAACTTTTGTATATTTGTGAGATTGCTAGTCTTTAGAGGCTATGAACTCAAAGAACTTGCGAAAACAATGGACGAACCAATCACTAGAGAGTGACATTCATCGTTTTTGAACTCAGATCTCTTCGTTTAAGAAGATGTGTAAGTAAAGTAAATGACGGAATATAAAAACTCAAGATGGTGAGCAAAACCTTCTAGCGCCAAACTGTGACTACTCGTTTTCCCATAGTCTACGTAATGTATACAGCTCAGATAATCGGATACTAAGTAGTATTGATGCCTCTGTTGAACTGATAATGCTAAGTAATAAAAGATACTCAAGATCGCAATAATAACTAAGAACTCAAATATAATGTAAAAGCTACTAAGTTATCATGAGACACAAGAGATTACGTGGTTCGACTTTAGTCTACGTCCACGGGGTAATGAGTGATTGTTTTGTATTGAGTTATGGTGGTTACAAATATCTTAAATGCTTCCCAAAGTAATAGAGAGAACTCAAGTTGAAGTAAATACTTAAGTTCTAAACATTAAAGAGGTATAAGCTTAAGACTAGATCTTCTCTCCTAGAGATTGAATGACTTTAGTTTGTTGGTGAGGCTTGGTATTTAAAGCCCCTTCTGCTCCAAGTATATCTTTGCTGCCTTTGGGTCCATCGTTTCCTGATATACCTTTAGTACAGATGGTACCTTCGTTCGCCGCGTGCTTTCTCCAGTCGAACTCTGCCACCTCAGCTGACCCACGTTCCTTCGGGAACTTCCCAGCCTTAGTAGAGATTGTACCTTCGTTCACCTCCAGCCTATGCCAATCGGGTTCCGCCACATCATATCTCTCCACATGCCTTGATTATACGTGTAGATAAGAGATTTGTGCATTTAATGCTAATTAGATATGTCATCTACCTTTATCCCTTCGCCAGCTGCCTCCCCATAGACTAGGCTTTTACTTCTTTCATCTCAGCCGTCGAGACATCCTTTCTTGGGACGAGATAAAGTAGATCTACGAAGGTATCCTCTGTCACTCGGATTTCTCTGTATAGCGAGGTCTACACAGTTATCTTGTATACGACCACTGAGATCGTGACACGTGCTCCGCAGAATATTAGTATTCACACTTCTTACATCCATTCTGTTAATTTATTTCTCTTCTTCAGTTCATTTACTTGTTATCATCATGGCATTTGAAGAGATCTTTGTTAACGGTGCCACAGGGTTCATAACTATGTGGGCTTTCATCGTTATGATCCGCAGCATTATATCTCTCCTCTGCTTTGCTGGACAACAATGAGCATAATCGGGTCACTAAAATTGAGGGAATTTGCAGCTGAGGTTAGTTCTAAAAGAATCGTTTTTTGGGCACCACTCTTTTTTGGAGGGGACCATCATTTTATTTTGGGCAAGTTATTTAAAGTAGTATGAAGACACCCCTTATCCATATATTTATTTTAATACCAAAACTACCCTCTTGATTATTTTTGTGTAATGATTAGTATAATTAACCATTGATTAAGGTTAAATTAATAGATGATTTTTTTTAAAAAGAAGTAGAATTATTGAGTGGTTAAAGTAGAAGAAGATTGAGATTTTATTTATTTTTTTGAGATCGGTGAATATGGAGAAAAAACATCCTTTTGGTATTGAGGTATGCTTTTAATTTAGTTAATGTTGCTATAAATGGCCTAAAATATCTTCAAAATGAAAATCGTAAGAAAAAATTTCAACTAGGTCAACATAGTTCGGTTATATTATATGAAGAACATGTAACCGAACTTTCTGCAAATGTAGTTCGGTTAATAAATCCAAAATACACAAGTAGCCGAACTCGCTTTTAATGGAGGTTTTGATGAGTTCGGTTAACAGGTCCCGGGACAGGTAACCGAACTTTTATTCCAGAGTATACAGAGTAATGTTCGGTTTCCAACATTAATTTCCGACCGAACCGAACTCAATATTAGAGTGAAGTTCGGTTAGAAAACTTTTTTTTTTGCGAACTAACCGAACTCAACATATTAATTTTCATGGAAGGGTTCAGTTAGCAATTTTTTTTTTTTTGCGAACCAACTGAACTCAACATATTGATTTTCAGAGAACGGTTCGGTTCAGTAGCAAAAAAAAAGAAATGTGAACCAGCCGAACTCAACATTTGTTGTTCGAATACAAGTGTTCGGTTAAAGGAAAAAAATTCCAATTAACCTAACCTAACTGAACAGAATATATTGGTTTTCAATGAGGAGTTCGGTTAAAACTATTTTTTGCGAACCAACCGAACTCGGAGTTCGGTTACGAAAAATTAAATTTGTGATAACCGAAGTGTTCTTCGTGTTCTTGGTTTCAGAATGTTCGATTACAAAACTATTTTTTTTTAAACTATTCCTAGCCGAACATGCCACTTTAACTTCCATTTAAATCATATTTTGATGATTTCTACTCAATTTTCCCAATCAAAAAACGAATTAAAAAGATTGATGGGTTTTTCAATCGAACGAGGAACGTCAAGGAAAGAGAGAAGAAGAAGAGAATAATTTTTTTTTTCAAAACTAAAAATTTTCGATTCCCCTCCTGTTTTTGTTTTTGTTTTTGTTTTTTTTTTTTGATTTTGATTTTGATTTTGGTTAATAGATGCATTTAGATTAGATGTATATGATTAGATTTATATAGTTATTAGGTTAGTTTTAATTTAAATTAAAATACACATTTACCTAACTTTAGGACACCCCTTATAAGCATAGGGAGGTTGGCCTAATAAGACCATGGTCCCCAAAAAAAAACCATGGCCCCTAAAAAGTGGTTCTTCTAAAAGAAGGAGGGAAGCCCATGCTGTTTTCTCAAAAAAAATAAAAAAAAAATAAAAAAAAAAGTGAGGGTTTCTTACGGGCACTCTATTTGTTTGCCAGAGTGCAAAATATGCCTTCCTAACCAACTTGCAATAGATGTAAATCCTTTGACTATATCATTAAGGTTATTAATGTGTTTGCAAAGGCGTCAGGTCAGGCAATTAAATTTGATAAATCTGGGTTTATTACTAGTGGGAATATGCATCATAGACACATAAAGATTCTATCTAAGACCCTTAACATGAAGTTTCTTAGTAGTTCTGAAAAGTACTTAGGTACTCCTTTATTTATTGGCAAGGACAAAACTAAGTCGTTTTCCTTTCTCATTGATAATTTCTATGCAAGACTAAATTCTTCGAAAAAATCCAACTTGAACATTCTTTGGTAGAACTGTGGTTACAAAGCATGTACTTTCTAGCTTGTCACGTTTATCATATGGCATGTTTTCCTCTTCCAAAAAAGGTCACTAGTAAAATAGATTCGATTCAAAGAGCCTTTTGGTGGGCTAAAAAGAATCCTAAGCATGCTGCCTACTTTCGCTCTTGGGATGATATAGGGAAATCTAAACTAAATGGGGGTCTGGGAATTAGGAATTCCTATGTTACTAATAGGGTTTTCATTTGCAAGCTGGGTTGGAGAATTTTGAAGAATCAGAATAGTTTGCTTTCTAGATTTCTTAAAGATAAATACTTCCCTAACCAGAATCTTCTAGAAATTGATAAGGTTCTTGATTCCGCCGTGGATGTGGAAAGGCATTATTAAGGGGTTGAAGTTTATAAAGACTAATTCAGTGGTTAAAATAAATAATGGGGCTTTCACGCCCATTTGGAATGCTTCCTGGATTCCAGGGACTGCTTTACCTCCCTCTCCTTTGAAGCCTATTTGCAATAACTTTGCTTATGTGTCTGAACTTATTGACTATCACCATAACTGTTGGAATGTATCTCTTCGAATCTTTTATTCTCCCCTGATGAGGTTATTAGGATTATGACTATTAGATTAAATTTGTTGCAGTCGGACTCTCTTATGTGGGCTCATACTAGGAATGGTAAGTTCACTATTAAGTCTGCGTATAGAATCTATACGAACGATATTCCTTCTCCTGAAGACTCCATTTTCTGGAGGAAAGTCTGGGATATTGATTGTCTGCCGAAAGTAAAGTTCTTTATGTGGAAAATATTTGCTCATATGCTACCAGTTAACTCCACTGTTGCGGCTTTACAATCCTCATGTGAATGTTCTCTGCTCTTTCTGTAGTGCTCATGAAGAAAGCGTGATGCACCTTTTTGTTAAGCATCCTGTAGTTACGCGTATTTGGTTTAGTCTTTCCCTTCAGCATTTGGTTACTGCTGATTTTGAATGGATTGATGATGTTTTCCTCTATTGGCATGAGTCAAGTCTAGGTATGTCGCCTTTTAAAGTCGGTTGGCCTAGTGTTGGCGCTATTGTTATGTGGTGTATATGGAAACTAAGGTGTGATGTAATTTTCAAGAGTGATTCTCTGGATATGAACAGGATCATTGTTGATATTAAGAGAATGCTTAATTCTTACATTGCTCCACAGAGTTGTGTTGTGGATTGTGCTCATTTTGTCAGAATCCCACGGTCGGAAGTTGAAAACTTTATGTTTGTAGATGGCTCTTTCAAAGATTTTAATCTTGGTATTGGTGTTATTTGGTGTGATGCCGCAGGGAATGTAAAAAAGGTGCGTTCGGACTTTGGGTTGATTCAAGATGCAGTGGGAGCTGAAGCTGCTGCACTTATTTTGGCCATTTCTTGGGCAGAAGAGATGAATCTTCCCAAAGTGGTGTTTGTTAGTGATTGTCTCCAACTGGTGCATTTTGTTAACGGCTGCAACTCTTCTGTGGATTGGAGAAGCCTAGACCTCTTGGAGCATTGTCGGAGTTTAATTTCTAGTTCTGTTTCTTTTAAAGTTGTGTATATAAAGCGGTTGAATAACCAGTTAGCGGACCGTCTTGCGCGACGGGCTAGGAAAAACAAAATCAAGGGTTTATGGTTTTCTCTTCCAAATTTTCTTGATGAACTGTTCAGGAAGATAAAACTTGATGTAATTTGTAACTCTCTTCTTTCTTAATGTATGGTTGTGTTTCTTAGCAAAAAAAAATCCTTTGACTATATAGGAATCTTTAGCTAAAATAATATTAACGAAAGGAGAGGATTGAGATATGATTCCATGAATCTCACGACTCCTTAGGCTTGTGTTCGTTGACAAAACTCGGGGGGGCTGAACCAGGCAATGAGAGAAGACCCTAAAAGCATTCTTGTTCTCTCCTGCTTGTTACTGCAGTATGCAAAAGCTAATAAAGAATTTGAAAACGGCTTCAAGAAGTATTAGAAGCTAATAAATATACGGCTCTTGAATGCGAGGCAAAAATCATCTCTTTCCTGTGAATGCTGGACTATAATTTTTAAACTGGTTCGGGTTCCTAAATAGCTAGATATTTCTCAGTATTAGAAGCTAAAATTCAAAACAGCACTCCCTTGACGATGGAGGTTTTATAGAACATTAGAACATCAGTGTCAAAGTGTGTAATGCTTTCAGAAAGTCTACAAAACAAGTGTGTAATGCTTTTACAGAAGAAACTCATTTGACAAAGTAACATGTCATTTACAGCAACAAGACATCAGAGTCTAATACATGATGGATCTGCAGGGCCAACAGGGGTACAACACATCTCAGCAAGAGAAGAACGGAGAGAAACCCATATGAGAATGTTCCCATTCACTTTGTTGTCCATATGTAGGATCAGCATGTTACAGGAGGAATCAACAATTTTAATATGTATACGAACAGTTTCTTCAGAGTAGTATTTACAATTGGGTTCGCACACCATATACAATGAAAAAAATTTGTACAAAACACAAGAAATGAACAGATGTCAAGATGTACATTCACAGACAGTGCAGAATTGTACATTCACACAGTGCAGAATCAAGTATCAATTGCACAAAACATGGATAGAGATGAAGGAGAGTCAGGATCGATATTCACAGCACAGAAACAGAAGCAAGTTGGCTCATGTAGAAGACAGAGGCCGGCATTCTGCGAGTAAGAAGTTGATTCAACATTATGAACAATGTAGATATTTTTCGCATCAATCTCACAAAACACAGATGGAAGTCATATGGATATTCACATCACAGAAACAAGTTGGCTTCCGTAGAAGACAAACCCAAGTTTTTGGAATAAGAAATTCAATCAGAGAAAGAGTAAATAAGTGGCAAGTTGTGGAAAACAGCATTATAAATTTTATTATTATTTCATTTCAGTGAACTGATAGACCAAAAATACACTGAGTTTTGTGGTTAGCAACTATTATGTTGGTGTTTCATACTCATGTACTCACATTCTTGGTCGAAGGTACTGAGCAACTGTGATAGGTTTGGGACCACCGAACCAGTCGATCAGAAATATATCCTCTATTTCCAACTTAAAAATCTGGAAGTCGTGACCCTTAGGCCAGCCTGTGCAACCAAAGCAAAACGAACAGCCAAATATAAAGTCAGAAAACATAAGATATACAAACCATCTAACTAGAAATTAGCAGATTGAGAGTTTTATTTTACCCTTCATTTCAGGGTGTTTTGCGAATAAGGCATCTTTAGCAAAACTAGCTTCCTTGGAGTTAACATCCACTAGCTTAAACTGGTACACAAATGAGCAGTTTAGGTGAGAACTCAACTAGCAAAAATGAAAGAATAATAGTCTTAAACATGCATCTCTCAGAAGATGAGGTACAACTAATCTTGCACTCAGTCTTGACATATATCGTAAAAGTATAAGATAAGCCGAAGGAACTAACAATATTTCTTAATATCCCTATATAAAATTAAACAAGTGAAATCTTTAATTCCCAATATAAAACATAAATCAACTGTGAAACAAGGAAAATATCGAAATGCAAGACCATAAGTTCTCTCTTCATAACCACCATGCGCAGGCTAATAACTTTACCAATTACCATCTGGTTTCATGAGTCCAATTCTATAGTGCTTAGATCTGCCATAGTAACATCCAAATAAACACGACTATATGTTCTTGTTGATTCAATGGCCTGGACGTTGCAGTACGATATGGGTATGGGATCACGTCAATAACAGCGGAGAATAGATACTTGGAACTGTTGAACAAATCCTGATATATTTAAAAATAGTTGCACACGGATATAAACTATTTACTTTCTCAACATTTCATCTCCTTATACAATCTTGTATATGCCTCGTCTCAATGGTTGATACACAAACACGGATATAAAGTCAAGCAGTAAAAGAGTTGAGTGAGGCAAAATTAAAAGTGATGTTCAAGTTTTAACATACCTTTCCTGTAAGAGTAAGTTTAGCACAAGTTGGGTTCTCAGGATCCTTCTTCCCACAAGTCCCAATGGGAAATTCACTAACTGTGAATGAAGATCTTGCATCTTTCATTCCATTTCTGGCAGTAGGATCAAGGGTTGTCAAATAAAAATATGGGACACCATGACCCTTATTAGGTAACCCATCACTAAATGAGACAACATTCCTGGGTATCATCAAATAACCTTGTCAAAACCAGCCATTTTTTCCCAGTGAACAACAAATTAATCACTTTTAAAAATCAAACTAACATACCCGAATGGAGCACCTCCAAGTTCACTTGAAATGGTACTGCATGAACAGACAAGTTTATCATATATCCGTAACTTGTCATAATAAAACAGCACTTAATAATATCCTGGGCGAAGTAAACCAACATCAGAAAAATTTACAAGCACATTTTTTTAAACGGACTGCGTTTCTTACCCAACTAGATGTTCAACAATGTATGGGGAAAACTCAAAAAAAAAGACAATTTGATGTATAGGTATCATGAAGACTTGCATGAATCTATCTGATTTAGGTGAGGAGTACTGTATTTGGTGGCAGTGCTGATTTTCGGGAGTAATGTCTCATTCATTGCATTGATCATTCCAAAATTTGTAACTCAAAATCAATGATGGAACCATCTTCTCTAGCCACTGTATAATCTAATCACTAAATTGAAATTTTTGGATGAGTTGATTCCCACAGAAAAATCTATTTATAGGATTGAAACAAGATCACTAATATAGTAATACTAATGAAATTAAACCCATTTGATGAATGGAATTCTCCCCTCAGAGAATGTTCAATCCAACTATTTAGAACACACAGCCAAATACAATCAAACCAAAACAAAAAACAAAACAACCCATATGCTTAAGAACAGAAAATAAAAGATACCCAGACCACCAATTCAGTAAATTAACTAACTTAGACTCTCAGATTTTAGTCTGTACAACTTTCCAATCAATCAACTTACTTTCATACAATTTGCAACCTATACAAACAGTGAGTAGGAAAAGAGATTTTATTACCTTAAAACACCCCAATTGTTCTGAGAGACCAACCATCGAGCAGTAGCCACAGCGTCTTTAGGGTCAGGCTTTTGTTGGACTAAATGCCTTCCTGCTTCTGCAAATCCTATCCAATTACCAAGAAGAACAAGTGCAAAACAGAACAACACACTCGCTCTCAACTTATCCATTTCCGACTTCAGAATCTATAAGTCTATCTCCAAAGTTCGAAACTGTCAGCGAAGTCGAGGATTTCTGAGACGACAAAGAACAAAGAATGAAACGCTAAACAGATGAACAATCGTGTCTTTGAGCGAAGTGTTTAAATACTTTGAATAAAATACACTGAGAAAGGTATCTAGAGGAGATGATGGGTCACACACATGACATAAGGTGGCGTATCACGTTGGGCATCCCACCTGTCAATCCTAATCCGTTTCTGTACCGATACATGGCGTATATCGGAGTATGTGTGGCATGCTCATGACACACAACGGAATAAACCTAGCATACCTGTGCTGCGCCTGTTGCCGATTGAGAATATTCAAGATATATGAAGATACGGAGAAGTATCTTGTAGTAATTATTTATGGTAAATGCAGTTTATTTATGGTAAATGCAGTTTCTTTTATCGGATCCGATTTTCTTTTAGTCAGCAGATACGACTAGATATTTATTTCCCGATTGCTAAGAGCATTTCTAATGAAGGGGCTATGGTCATCCTAGGTGAAATGGATGACGACTTTCGAGTATTAAGAATGGCTAATATTTACTTTCTTCCTTTAGCTCTTGGAAATATAGCCATGTTCCAAGAAAGGCAAATAATACGGCTCACATGTTAGTCGAGGAACCTTACAATATGTTACCACTAGTCATTTTAGGAATATATCTGATTCCAGTTTTCCTATTTGGTTAAAACCTCGATAGAGGAAGACAATGAAGTTTAATTATCATTTCGATGAATTATTTTTCTAGTAAAAAAAAATCTTAGGCATAAGTCTTATTAATATCTTTTTGTTTCTCTTTGAGAAAACATGAGAATTTTCTTTAAATATGAGTAGAATCTTTAAATATGAGTAGAATCTGTATGCCTACTGATGTAGTTTTAAAGTGGTAAATAAAGTGTTCGTTTCTCGGACTCGTTGAGATTTGGTTTCAAAATTTAAATAACAAATACAATAAATGTTGTCACAATAACGAGAGATTACTGAGACTCGGGTTTCCACCATTAATCACATTCAATTGGTTCGTATATTGATTCATAACATTTCTAGCTCTTTTATGGACTCTATTTCTTTGCCAAAGGTAGATTTTGTAAAAGATTAATTGTAAATCGTAAGCATGACGCATCAAAAGCTCTGGGTCTAAGCATACGTCATCAGACAAAATCACAACTAATTAATAAAAATCATAAATCAAGTAAATCAATGCAAAAAGTCATGAAGAATCATTATAGTTACCAAGCAATTGTGAAACATGGCTTCCTCCATCGTCCCAGTGTTGGGGTTTAGCTCCTCATATTCTTCACGTGCTCAAAATAGGTGTTCATAGCTCAAAAGTTTGAAAAACAAGAGAAAACTAATAAAGCATCGAGTTTGTAACAGATATAATTGTTACAGAACTCACTGTTACACAGCCTACTGTTACAGAGAAACCCTAACAGTTTTAATTGTTGGAAAACTGTATACAAAGCGTTAAAATTTTAATGAAAAGTCAACAGAAAGAAGGACAGTCTCCCCTAACTGCGAATGACTTGGGAGGTATTTTGTGCTTCAGCTTCTTCTTCTTCCTGCTGATGATGAACACGCCTGCAACTGTTTTGTTTTGCTCTGCAGCTCCTCCAAACCCTCCGTTCGTCCCCAACTCCCGATACCTCCTTCCTAAGACTCGAACCAACTTATATATACACTTCAGGGTCGAGAATAACTCCAAAGAAATCTTCAAGAAACTCCCTTTTTTCTTTGCACCCAAGTCATGGCTACGACTTCTGTTTTGTTAACGAATCTTCCCTATGATAGATTATAATCTTCTATTTATCGAGAAATTCCTCCCCAATTAGCACCTAACTTCCAATGATACAACCAAGAAAATCCCGATATATCTTCTTCTCTGCTCCGGCCAAGTCACGATGATATATCTCTTCCAAATATTTTGTATGCATCTTCTAGCTTTATTTAAACTCCTTCCAAATATATCTTCAAGCCAACAGGAAAAATATCCTCGCAACTACCAAAATAAACTCACCCGTGAAACTTTGTTTTGCCGTGAATATATTAAATCTCCTTTTTTATCGAAACCAACCCAACTACCTTACCTTTTTAGGTAAAACATGCTTAAATCAATCCAAAACAACTACCAGATCCGCGTAAAACTCAACAGAAATCATCACAGAGAAGTACGTTGAACTGTACTTTCCCTGTTTTCTTTCCACTTATGATTCAGCCCAACTCTTTCGAATCTGAGTGATATACCAAGCCTATTTAGCTTTAACAAGTCCATCCCAACGATATTCAGTGGTTGAGTCTCTCTGAAACTCGACCAAAAATCAAATCCAGAATATGCCGTCTACCACAAAAGTTTCCCGCCAAAACCTGGAGTTTGAATTCTTGAAAATGACCTCCCCTTATCCATGTCCGGTCTCCCTTTAGCAATTTGGGTGCCCCTTATTCTTTCATGGGGTCCCTTTAGCACATGATTGGGGGCGGAAATAGTGATTTTCTAGGGTGGAAATATAACTTTTCTAGGACTCTCCAACACAATTCCGGGATGCCTGTAGTACATCTTCTGGGTGCCTTTAGTAATTTCTCCCAAGAGGTGCAAATACCACTTTTTGAGCCATTTTCCGCACAAGAGCTTATTTCTCCAAAAACACCTACAAAAACATAAAATGATCAAATAAATACAAAATCGAGCACTAACAATATATACAATTGAGATCAAAATAGACACATATATGCGTCTATCACCTACCGAGTATCAATACAGAAAGAAACATTGCTCAATCCTCAACTAATAATTTCTTTCTTCTCACTTTCTGAGAGATGGCATCCGCTTTAAAATTTTCATCCCTATTAACATGGGTGAATCTCCAACAATTAAAAGTAGATAAAACTAGTTTTGTGTCTCTAACTCTAACTTCGTGTTTTCCCAACTGACAAATAAATTTTCAGTAGTGATGGATTTCATTGCAGTTTATGCAGCGACGATGTGAATTTTATTGATATCCAAAGCTTTGACCCAACTAAAAGCTTCCAAAATAGCCACGCATTACCCTGCTTCTGGAACCATTACTCCAGATGCATTAGATCCTTTGACCCCTGTGTAGTCACCTGCATTTGTACATAGGACCATGCCAGTGCCACAATCATTAGTTAAGTAATCAAATAATGCATCTACATAAGTTTTAATAACATCATTATCAATAATGTCCAAAGTTTACTAGATGATGTTGTATCCAGACTAAATGCATAGGATAAAAAAAAAAGTTTATCAAATGATAAATAATTCTAGATACAATGTTTAAAGGGTTTAGAGTTATGACCTGGAAGATGCATTCACATCTTTCTTTCTATATTATCCAACAACCCACCATAAGAATTGTGAAAAGACGAGGGTACCCAAATATACCTCAAACTAAAACTTTTCCACCTATAAGTCCTTTCTCCGAAAGTGATTGTCTATGGACTGAATCGAGACAATACAACAAATCGGTTCACACTTCGTGTGATCGTCAATGGATACGAGATCGAGGCAATACAACAACGAAGTATGTTTACTTGATAAAAGGTTCAGACTTAACCAAATACAATAGGATTACTTATCAAGTAAATAGGAATATACGTTTGTGTAATTTACTTTAAATTATAATAACAACAATTATAATTGCGGAAAATAAAAGTAAATGACACGGCAAGATTTTGTTAGCGAGGAAACCGCAAATGCAGGGACCTTGTCCAGAATTGAATACTCTCGGGATTAAGCCGTTATACAAAATCAAACCAACTTCGTATAGTTGAGACCAAGCAACTAAACCTATAGTTAACCTAGTTCCGTCTGTATTCCCACACCTCCGACCTGTAATAAGTCACGTACTTGGAACAATTCCTTTGTTTCGTATTCCAAACAGTAAAGGAACAACAAATCTGTTTGGTATCAACTCTTTTCAACCAAGTGATGTGAGTTTGACAAAGGCTCTTCTGTTTATCTCAATAAACTCCTTTGTCAGGTTCTTAGATCTATCTTATTATCAACTACCAAAGTAATTGTTAAGATTTTGCAATCAATACTTTTAATCACAAAGAATTGTATTGATCCTGATTTACACAATTAATCAATCTAATCTACCACGGGGATAAGTCGATTATAGTTGGATCCTCTTTTTTACCGAAACAAGTATTGTGCACACCAAAGATTATGAACCCAAATCAGAAATCTTCAAAGTCTTCTTTGTCTTTAAATCTTCTTAGATCTTCAATAAATACCTGCACACAATCAACTTGAATCTCTTGTGATTAATCACGCATAGAACAAAGTCTTTTAACAATGGATTATCACAAAACGTCTTTAGATATACAAACAGTTTAAAGATCCTCGTTGAAAGTTCGATCTAGTTTGAGTGAATCTTATATCAGAAGAGAAGATTCTCAAGCATAAACAAACTAGGTGCAATCAATGTTCAACCACCGTTAGTTAATCAAATCAATCGAAAACAAAAGATAAACCGCAATTATCTAGTTTCCCACCAACGGTACTAATAGAGGTTCTCAATCCCAAAGAAGTCTTTAAACTGATCGGCCGTAAGAGATTTCGCCTAATTAGGTTACTCTCCTCTCCGAATAGGCGGCTTCACCAAAGAAGAATAAGCGAGATAGTTTTTCTGACGAGGATTAGTTTGCTCGAAATGCAAACTTTCATATATATAGACCAAGGAAGTTTGGACACTAAGGAATTTCCAAAACCGAAAATATTCTCAAGATATGCAATATATTCCAGATTCGTTTCCATAATTTTTGGAAATGTTTTGTCCAAATATTGACCGAAAATCTCTTGGAAATTCTCCAACTAGCAAATGCACATTACTAATTTTCATTTTCCAAAAATAAAATCAAAAACCTTAAATAAAAGATTCTCAATTAATTTTATTCGATCCAGGATTTTCTTCCTTTAGATATTAAGGAATAACTTTGAACAATTAAAGATTAACGTTACTGCACATGTTCAAAGTATGTCGACATCCTTACTTTGTAAGTCATCTTTCATACTTACAATCTTGAAACCGATTTTCCACACTTCCAAACAAGTTTAGAATTGGTTCATCTGACTTTCAAGAACTATGTGATTGATCAAGAACACTCAATCACAAATTATGGGTTTCACGGTTCTACCAAAACAAGTTTTGGTTCTATCTCCATGTGAGTACTATGCATAGTCACGCTAGTTACCAAAATTCGGTTTATTAGGTACTAGGATCGGTTCCCCACATATATATGGTATCTAACTTGTAACTTCTGCACATGTCCATAGGATCGGTTCCTCTTTGCCTAAAAACGTGTTGCACATGTCCATAGGACCGGTTCCCCTTTCTTCTAAAAACTTGATGCACCTCATACAAGGATCGATTCCCCTTTGTGATAGGTTGCACCTCTTGAAA
>JAJJWW010017390.1:0-50804 GCA_023531295.1 Papaver armeniacum
AAACCATAATCACAATGAAAAGGTTAAGAAGATGGATATATATGTAGATGTTTGGCGAATGTTCACAAGATCGATGTTTCCCATATACGTACGAAGGTCTCTACTAAGATGAACCTATGCATCTATTCGATTGAGCTACTTGGTCAATTCTAATGTCAACATCTTGGCATATACAAAGGGAACCGGTGGTCAACAAACTTATTTACATCAACTCACTGGCATATACAAGGGAACCAGGAGTGACTTTATTCACCAAATATAATACTTTCTTTTCTTTTTTCTTTCCTTTTCACCTTTTTTTTTTTTTTTTTTTTTTTTTTTTTTTTTTTTTATTTCGTGACAGCATGATTCGATCTTTTGGATCCAAGCCGCATGCTTCTTGTCGCTTAAGGTACATGATAGTTGCCTTGGATCCCGCATTCCACGCTTGTTTAGGCGACGAAACGGGGACTCACGTTTCACACATACCGCTATTCCCAAGTGTCATTCTTATTCGTTTGGTCTAATTGGTCGGTCTCTTTTTTTTTCTAGCAACTCAATCACTCTAATCATCTAAGCGGCAATAACACGTCGATGTTTAGTGACCCTGTAACACTTAGAGAACAATAGATAAATATGGAAAAATACAAAATAGAATGCGATATGGTGATATTCAGAGATATGGCGACTATCATGTTATTTGTGATTCTTTGAGCTATGTTCGTTCTTGTTAATTAATGGGTTCCTCAGCTCACCCAATCAAAATGATTCCATCCACTAATGGTGTCATCCTAAAGGCACAAGTTTCTAGATTTCGGAGTTCAAAAAGCACAAATTTTTCTTGGTCTCTTTTTTTTTTCTATTTTTCTGATTTTTTTTTTTTTTAAAAGGCATAAAACAAACTAAAACAAACTATACAAACATATAAATGCTCCCCCACACTTAAACTTTACATTGTCCTCAATGTAAAATTGATCATCAAAGAAGGTTCCAAGGTGGAAAATTCCGCAAATGATATGCAAAAACAAGAAAATAAAGATAAAATGCTTAAAAATAAAAAGATAAAGGGAAAGATACAAACCAGTGGGTTGCCTCCCACTTAGCGCTTGGTTTAACGTCGTCAGCCCGACGGCTGGCCCAATACTCCTCCCGGAGGGGAGTGGATCACTCAATGTAATCATATCACGATTCTCCGTCACAAAACCGCTCATAGTATGGTTTCAACGATGGTCAGTTAACCTTGGAAATCAGCCTGTTTTTGGGACTAGTTATCTCAAGCTGCACCATGCAAAACACATTAGTAACAACAAATGGTCCAACCCATCACGGACCTAAGTTTGAAACAATTTAAGACGAGAATGGAATAAAAGAACTTTTACGCTCCTACTTCAAAACTCTTTGGAAATCATTTTATCATGGAAAGCCTTGGTCTTTTCTTTATAAATCGTGAACTTTCATATGCATCATTTCGTATCTCTTCTAACTCATTGAGCTGAAGTTTCCTATGTTCGGCTACATCTAATTCCATATTACATACCTTGATAGCCCAATAAGCTTTGTGTTCAAGTTCGACGGAAGATGGCAAGGTTTGCCATAGACAAGCCTAAAAGGAGACATAGATGGGTGTCTTATAAGCTGTCCTATACGCCCACAAAGCGTCATTGAGTCTATAACTCCAATCTTTCCTTGTAACATTCACCGTCTTCTCTAAGATGGACTTAATCTCCGGTTGGAAATTTCGGCTTGATAGCTCGTTTGTGGATGATACGATTGTGCCAACTTTATGAGAAATGTTATACTTCTTTAGAAGAGCGTGAAAGGATCTCTTGAAGTGCGAACCTCCATCACTAATCACCACTCGAGGTGTTCCAAACCTAGAAAAGATATGTTCCTTCACAAACTCACAAACAATATGAGAATCATTGGTAGGGGTGGCTTTAGCTTCCACCCACTTAGAAACATAATCTACAAAGAAGAAGTATAAAAATTTCCCATTGGAATTCACAAAGGCCCCATAAAATCGATACCCCAAACATCAAAAAATCTCAACGGCGAGAATTGGTGTTTGCGGCATTTGGTTTTCTAGCACCAAGGTTGCCTGTCCTTTGACACCTATCACAAGCCTTACAACATAGATATGCATCCTTAAACAATGTAGGCCAATAAAAACCACTTTCGAGAACCTTGAGGGCTGTCCTCTTGGCTCAAATGGCCACCACAAGCATATGAGTGACAAAATTCAGAATTGATTGGAACTCGGATTAATACGCACACACGGATCATTTGATCGGAGCAATGCTTCCACAAATAAGGTTCATCCATATATATTGCTTAGCAATCTTCTTGAGCTTGTGTTTAGGAATGTAGACATGGAACTAGGTACTTGTCCCGTCACCAAGAAGTTAACGATATCGGCATACCATGGAGTTGTGCCACCAACCGCAAAGAGTTGCTCATCCGGGGGAAGCTATCATGCAAAGGAATCGCTTCTTCGGACACAACCAATACGCTTAAATGATCCTTCTGATATTCTCCTTGCCCTTCTTGTCCTTGATTTGCAAGTTGAACTCTTGAAGAAGAAGAATCTACCTTATGAGCCTTGGCTTAGCATCCTTCTTTGTTAGCAAGTATCGAAGTGCGGCATGGTCGGGAAAACCACCACCTTTGTACCCACCAAATAAGATCGAAACTTCTCTAGTGCAAACACTATGGCCAAAAGCTCCTTTCGGTAGTGGAGTAGTTGATTTGTGCTGGATTGAGAGTTCTAGAAGCATAATAAATGGCATATGGAACTTTGCCATCTCGGCTCCAAATCCCAACACGGCTCCAACGGCATAATCACTTGCATCGCACATCAACTCAAATGGCTTGCTCCCGGTCCGTGTGGTTTGATGATTGGTGCGGTAATCAACAACTCTTTCAAGGTGTCGAAGGCTTCCTTGCATTCCTTGTCACAATCCAAAGGCCACATCTTTTTGCAAGAGTCTACACGGGGGCATTGCAATCTTGGAGAAATCCTTGATGAATCTCCTATAAAAACTGCATGACCAAGAGAAAGAGCGAACCTCCTCACATTTGTGGGGTATTGTAAGTTCGAATCAAATCTATCTTAGCCTTGTCAACTTCTAACCCCTTAGAGGATACAACATGACCTAGCACAATCCCATGATTAACCATAAAGTGACATTTTCCCAATTAAGCACAAGATTAGTTTCTATGCATCGTTTAAGAATAAGTGCAAGGTTATCTAAGCATTTGTCAAAAGAATCACCATACACGCTAAAATCATCCATAAACACTTCTATGATGCTTTCCACATAATCGAGAATATACTCACCATACAAAGCGTTGAAAAGTGGCTGGTGCATTGCACAAGCCAAATGGCATGCGATCTATATGCAAAAGTGCCAAAGGGCAAGTAAACGTTGTCTTTTCTTGATCTTTCTGACTATCACAACTGGTTATAACTTTGAAAAACCATCAGAAAGCAATAATAAGCATGTCTAGCCAACCTTTCAAGCATTTGATCAATGAATGGTAAGGAAAATGGTCCTTTCGGGTGGTAGAGTTGAGCTTTCGGTAGTCAATGCACACTCTCCAACCGGTTTGGATTCTAGTTGGAACCAAGTCATTATCTTCGTTTTCACTGCAAGTATTCCCAGGACTTCTTTGGAACGACTTGAAATCGGGCTCACCCATTTGCTATCGGATATGGGATAGATCACCCTTACTTCCAACAACTTGATTTCCTTCTTGACTACTTCCATCATCGGAGGGTTCAAGCGACGTTGAGCTTCTCTTGTTGGTTTGCCCCCTCCTCGAAGTATTCGGTGCATACATGTGGAAGGACTGATTCCTTGATATCGGCTATAGTCCACCCAATGGCAGATTTGTACTCTCTGCTTGGGGCACTCGAACAAGCTTCTCCTCTTGCACCTTGGTAAGGTTGTTGGCAATGATCTAGGTAACTCTTCCTTGTCACGCCTAAATACACGTATTTAAGGTGATCCCGTGAGGTTTCAACTCAAGAATAGGTGCCTGCACAATCGATGGTAAAAGTTTCTCATTAGTAAGCGGAAAAGAAATATAAGACGCATTATACTTTTGTGGAACTTCTTTTAATGAGTTAAGAGCTGCTGACCTCTTTAGCTCATCACAAATAGACAATTCACTTTCAGGTCTTTATATTTCCCATAACCTAAACCTTCCACTATGGTGTTTTCTAAAGCATCTTCACCATTCAATTCAAAAATACATTGAGCTAGAGAATCAATAATATCAATTGAAAAACGGGAATGCACATCACTAGGATATCTCATAGCCTCAAGATATTGAAACTTATGACTTCGTCATCAAATTCCATAGTTAAAGCGCCCTTGAAAACATCAATCTTTGTTCTAGCGGTTCTCATGAACGGTCTACCCAACAGCAAGGGAGTAGACGATGGTGAATCTTCATCCATCATGTCAAGAACATAGAAATCAGCTGGAAATATGAGTTGATTAACGCACCAAAACATCTTCAATAACCCCTTTCGGGTAAGAATTAGACCTATCGGCAAGTTGTATAACAATACCTGGGTATTCTTAAGAGGTCCAAGATTCAATGATTCATAAACTTGAGCGGGCATAACATTAATGGATGCTCCTAAATCTAACATAGCACGTTCAAACCTGATTTTACCAATAGTACATGGTATGGTGAAACTAGGGGTCTTTCAACTTAGGTGGGAGTTTCTTTTGAAGATATCCGAAGCATTCTCCCCCACACTCATTACCTCGTTACCGGTTAATTTGTGCTTGTTAGTGCACAATTCCTTCAAGAACTTTGCCCAACGTGGAACTTGCCTTATCGCCTCAATGAGTGGAATGTTCACTTCAATCTTCTTAAAGATTTCCAACGACTCTTGGTACAATGTCTCCTTGTTCGACTTTGCAAACCTGGCTAGGAAAAGGCGGAGGAGTAACATAAGTAGAAACATGAGTTTTAGAGTTAGAATTTGTTCCGGGTCAGACCTTTTTAGGATTTGTTTCACCCTCTTCTTTCTCCAAATCGGGTTCATGGGACTTAGGTGATGTTTGGTTTCTACTTGCTTCCCTTCGTAACTCAATAGCATTGGCATTCTCCTTGTGATTTGACAGTTGCGAAGGAAGTTTTCCCTCACTTGTGCCTCAATTTGCTCACGGCATTAGCTAATTGACCCATTTGTGTTCGGATGTCCTTCATCTCCATTGCTTGACTTTTGCTTATCTTGCACCATTGTGTTGAGAATGAGATTCAACTTGTCATCTATACTCGTGCCTTGAGTTTCTTGTGGTGGTCTTTGCATGAATTGATATCCTCCTTGTTGATTGAAAGTAGGATTTGCAGCAGCTTGCTTGTTGGCATAGCTGAAATTCGGATGATCGCGCCAACCTGGGTTGTATGTGTTGGAGTATGGATCGTACCTCGGCCTTTGCTGATTTTGGTACATAGCACTTGCTTGCTCAACATCTTCGTTATATGATGATGGTATGACAGCTGCAGCTATTTGAGTCATCATTCTCTCCATGTTGCCCATCCTTTGTTCCATGTGTGAAGAATTGCCAACTTCATTCACCTTCCCTTTTTTACTTCTTTGATTCATCTCGAGTGTAGAATTGTTGAGTGTTCGCAGCCATATTCTCCAACAAACTTGTAGCTTCCGCAATGGTTTTGTTGGTAAGTGCACCACCACTTGCGGCATCGATCAAATTTCTATCATTAGAAAGCAGCCCTCGTAGAAATATTGAATCACAAGTTGATCGCTGATTTGGTGGTGTGGGCAGCTAGCTAAAAGCTTCTTGTAGCGCTCCCAATACTCATGGAAGTCTCTCCCGATACTTGCCTAATACCACAAATCTCCTTGCGAATCCACGGCTGCTTTTGATGCTTTGGAAAAATACTTCTCAAGGAACAATTTCTTCATCCCATTCCATGTGGTTATGCTTCAATGGGTAAGCAAAAGAACCACTCTCGCGATATCTAAAAGAGAGAAAGGAAAAGCTGTCATCATAGCCATATCCGCATCTGCGGTTGCTTGCTTCATACTAGTCACCACATGATGGAATTGTTGCAAGTGTGCCGATTAGGATCTTCTCCGCTAAACCTCTGAATTTGGGCAGCAAGTTAATCAATTGTGGTTTCAACTCAATGGTTCCATTGTTGAATACATAAAGGCCGCTGATCTAGGTTTGGAGTAAGCTCCTTGAGTGTTCTTGGAGCGGTGGTCGACCTCCATTGTTGTCTTCCTCTTTGTCCGAGTCAGAGAATTCACGGTGTAGAACTTTGAGGAAGTGGAGTGTTGTAGTTTTCGAATGGAAATCCCTTAAGTAAAGTGCACCGAACGAAGACGTATACCAATTGGACTTGGTACGCCCTCTCCACGCATTCACCAAAGAATTAGTTTGAAAATCAGATTCTAAGAGGTTGAATAAGTAGATAGAAATTGAAAATAAGCAAAAGTAACAACTAAGAATAAAAATAACAACTAAACTCGCCACTTGCCTCCCGTATATGGCTTCACATTTTGACGAGGTGTCAATCTCTCAACAAATAAATTTCTCTACTTCTCTTTAACTAGCAAGTAGTATAATGTAAGTAGGATCGTCCCAAGGGAGGTATGAAGTTCAAGTTGTTATGCAAATACTCTTAGCAAAGATGATTTTGTTGTAGAAATCTTTGAAAATTGTAAAAACGTATTCAAATATGAGAAGTAATTGATTAAAGGTTCAATCTAGACCACAGGAATACAAACCAAATTGATAGATAGCTATATTCTTCACATTATCATGTTACTAACAACCCTAGAATAATTAATGTAGCTCAACTATTCCGTTATTATCTCCTAGCTCACTTAGGATACGGAAGCGTTCGACTACCGGTTCCTACTTGCCAAGTTTCTAGAGGTACGCTTACTTAGGTTCGACTTAAACAAATGCTCTAAGTTACGTGAGATAAGGTTGCTCCTAGTGATGAACTCAAAAGCATGAATCACCTACTAGTGTTGATTTCTACATATAAGTACTTAACAAAGTCCCATCATCAATACCTATATATTGCTACTAACGTTTATCTTCTCTAGACAATTACGGGTGAAGAAAATCTAAACTAGCAATAGGATTATGAATCAACTATTTAATTTCGAACTTAAACAATCAACAAATAATCCATAAACAATAATAGCATGGTAGAAATCAATCAATAACATTAATAAATGCAAGAGAACAAGTTATTTCATCAATTATAGATTCATATTTCGGGCTTCGAAATCGCCCTTAATCAAAGAGAGTTTTAGTTATTCATAATATTGGAGTTCATCATCAAATAATAATGGAAAAATAAAGTAAAGAAGATGAAAATATTAAATGAAAGCAAACCCTAGCTCCGGCTCTCTGCAAAACTCCAAGAATAATACGTGATCCCCTTCTTCTGATTTTTCTTTCAACTTGATTGATCCACAGTAAAACCCTAATGTTGTTCTTCATTAAAACCCTGAATCATTATCATTCTCTCAATTCAAATCAGCTCAAAATCTTCTTATCATGTCTCGATCTCTCTCTCGAATTTCTACACCTTCTGAGGCAATGACCATTTCTCTTCTCTCAATTTGATAAGCATATGATTGATACTTCTGAATTCTAGGTCTCATGTAGGAATGAATGTGGTTATAACCACCCTAGTAGAGCGGATAAGGGTCAACCAACCCATTGCCAATGCTTGTCGGTTTTACAAAAACGCCAAAGCTACTTCCTTCTCCAACACAACTTGTCGGTCATACAAAGCGACAGTTCATTCTTCCAGCTCCTTTGCTACGCAACCTT
This sequence comes from Papaver armeniacum, assembly GCA_023531295.1. Classification (NCBI taxonomy): domain Eukaryota; kingdom Viridiplantae; phylum Streptophyta; class Magnoliopsida; order Ranunculales; family Papaveraceae; genus Papaver; species Papaver armeniacum. The sequence goes on from JAJJWW010017390.1 coordinate 7,821, forward strand.
AGCCCGTTCCAAGTATAGTTCACATGTGGACTGATCCTTTTTTGCCTTTAACGTCGCTTTGTCGTGCTCCAAATGAACGCTTTCTTCTTCTTTTGTGCGACTCCCAAAGCACCTAAAAACTCAAATTCACACATAAGACACATATTTTACAAGAAAACTTAGCGAAGAAAGCATAAACAATAGATAAATATCAAGGTGTTTTAGACACCTATCAGCGGACCCCTCTTACACTTGCGTGTCTTCTTTTAGTACTGTCTATGCATCTAACTCGATATACGGCAACACAACAAATCGTCACTATTCGCGCGTAAGGCAACTTCTCCGGGAGGTAAACTCTCTCCGTTCATCACTATACATATACGGAACTGAATTCGGTAAAGGGACTCACCCATTCAGTTTCGTATCTGTTCAACTTCATCCTATCTGTAGTGACAACAACAGACTCACTTTTTAACCCAGTGTCGAGTTACGCTCCATCTCTTATCCGTCATTCCCTGTTCAACTCCGTTTCTTCATCTTGTCACTGCCAATGGTAGCAGCAACTACCACTCCATCGTTCTCAGCATATAACACACTCATGACCCGACTCAACTCTGTCTCCCACGACGAGCTTCCTCTAATTCACTGCCACATAAGCACCATGGATTCATCGGCTCTTTGCTTTGAGAATATCCAGCTGCCTCGGCACAACTCCTATCTGTTCTCACTTTGCAACATCATTCCTCGAGTTTACTCTATCGGTGCCATCAATGAAACGCAACTCATATAAGCCTTCACTACCACCACATACTCATCGCACATCATCACTCTGTTCCGTTAATGGCAGCAACCACTTCACCTTCTCATCTACTCGTCTCCCTGAACTCTCATCTCCACCATTCGAACTCCTCCATCTCGTCTCAGACATCATCATCACTTCCAGCTAACGGCAGCGACCAATATAAACCAACGATTAACCATCGGTGATAATGGCAGCATCCATACGACACTCCCAAGCTCGAATGTCACTGATTTAGTGCAATCAAGCTAGTACCCATGTTTTCTACCACTCCTAATGACCGAGTGGTGTGCTTGGATTCGAGAATTATTTCAGATCAACAATCATCACTAACATGATCAATCATGATCATGTTGTGATTCTTCATGGTAGATGAGAAAATAATGAGGAGGTTCCCTGAATAAATTAGCCGGGTGCTTCCAACAACATTTGAATCTTGACAGTCCCTTAAGTAAAAGACTGGACTCCCTTTAGCATTTCCTTTGAACTTGACTACCCCTTAACAGGAAGGTGTCCCTTATCATCCGGTTGGGATACCAATAGCGCTTCCCTTGGAAAATGGCCATTTTGTCCTTTGCTTATGAGTTCTAGTTTTGCTCATAACTTCTTCATACGAACTGGAATGACTCCATTCTTTCGCCATCGTCTTCATCTTCTCGTCCTCTACACAATGAAAAGTAGAAATCTTGTATTTGAACGAGTTAAATTTGGTCTTTGGCCTTTCTCCACTTATAGCTAGCTTCTTTCCTTGCACAATTAAGTACAAATTCACTTCTTTTGGATGATTTCCCTAACAAAACACAAATAAGAGAAAACAAGCGTAATATACAATAATTTGCAAGTAAACCAACAAATACTAGCATGGAATTGACACCAAATATATGTGAAATATGCACTTATCAAATTCCCCCACACTTGCCTTTTGCTAGTCCTCGAGCAAACTAAACTAGACTACAACAACTCCGTTTCGTCGAGGATACGGTTACTTTTAGCGGAATGTAACAAGCCTTTAAACCCCTAGGTGTCCCTAGTGGACGAGTTATAGTCTCGTGAGGGTTTATCAGAGATATACCCACAAAACCTACTCCAACTTCAAAGCGTTCCAGCTTCCCAAGCATCCAAAGAGCTATGAGGACATAGAGTTTCTGCATGCTAGTAATAAGAAGTTAGAATTACCAAAGAACATATTCTCATTCTTAAATGTTGAGTGAGAAATAACCACACCATAATGAGAGAACGCGTGTTTGAGAGCGATCAATAAGCATTTCGCCTCGACTTACGCCTCACTTAAAAGGATTTTATGATAATTGCACTCAATAAGACAGCTTTTTTATGGGTCTCACCTGTGTGTAGGTAGGAATGAAGAGAGAAATCCTACACACGTTGAATGGTGGGAAGGAAACCTTCAGAAATATTTCTGGAGACTCCACAAAATCGTGGAAAATAAAGATATTTCTCTGATGATCTCTAAGAAAGGAAATCAACCATTATTATCGAGGATGGGAGTACTTACCACCTTCACATCTGATTGCAATGATGAAAGCACCACTCTCATAGCATCCAATAGAAACGTCTTCCTTCGTCTCGTCTTCTTCATCTTCTTGGTCTTCGTCTTCGGTCTTCAACTGATGATGATAATCTCTTGAACTTCGTAGAACTCTGACAATTTGTAACTATTTTCCTCAATTTCCTTGTTGCTTGAAACTTCTTTATAAATTTTGCTTCCCCATGGCCTTATTGAACAAATAACAACCTAATGCAAATCTTTTTTTTGTATTTTTTTTTTCATTTTTATTTTCATCATTTTTTTTTTATTTTATTTTTTTATTTTTTTTTATTTTTTGACAAAAAGATTGCAACTAAAAAATAATAACAAAATTAAAATTATCATGGCCATAAAAGAAGTACTTTACCACTTTGATCTTCACAACTTGTATTGTCTTCGTATCATAAACTTCAATAATTCTCATCTTTTGATTTTCTCTGCTCTTGTAAATAAGTCTTCATACTTGGATATAATTTGCGCTCCTATTTGTAAGTCTTCAATATATAAAAATTTGCTCAATGTATGTTGCTTACTTGGATATGAAATATGCTCTTTTCTTGTATTGTTGCTTGTAAACCTCAAACGTCTTCAACTTTCCTTGTAGATTTTGATGTCGCTCCTGTTGATGATGATGGTGTTTCTATGGATCTGTTGGTGGCGAGAGAGAGAATGGTGCTACTGCAAATCAAACTACAAGAAGGTGGTGTTCATCTATAGACGTCACCCTTATGATTGATAAAATTAGCACTCAAGAGATCAAAGAGTAGTGCTTCTATTGGTGGGAGGTTGGGTAGCTCACCATTCTACCCGGAATTAACGTACGGTGACACACACTCAAAAGAAAGCTCTTTAGTCGGCTACAAAGAAATTTGGTGCAGTGCCTCTGTTGATTTGAAAATAGGTAGTCTCCACTAATGATTGATCAGCAACTCTAATAATGCATTTCTCTCTGCTCCTAATTTGCATCACCGGCATGATTAAACCCATTATTTAACACTCTAACAAGTAAGAAATCCGAACGTAGTTCCCTAACACTTCCAAGTTCAGTTATGTCGGTCAGAATCTCTATGTAAACATACCTAGAAGTATGCTAGTGATTCTAAAATCTCTACAAGTTGAAGGTTTTTTTATGCAAAAATTTTGAAAATTTTGAAAAATCGACTCAAAAAGGCTAAAAACTCTATATGCAAAATATCAAAACACTCCCCCACACTTAAACTTTACATTGTCCTCAATGTAATTGACTCGTCCTAAGTAAAATCAAGGTGGGAAATCCTAATATGATATGCCAAATAAGAAAACTAAAAACAAAAGGATAGAAAATACAAACCAATGGGTTGCCTCCCATTCAGCGCTTAGTTTAACGTCCTCAGCCTGACCCTCTGGTTATCGTCCGTAAACCAACAATCTAAAAATCTGGTAGTCTGCCCAGAAAACAATCTGCAATTCTAATAACAGCTTCATGAAAACATTAGCACAAAATATAAATATAGAAGCTATCACTTTATTGAAGTTTCCCCCACACTTCGTCCTTTCTACACTCGGAAGTGGATAGAGCACATAGAATTCGGGAACTTCAAAAGGTTCCTCAGCTTGGTGAACCTGCACAATTCTAGAATCAAACATATCAAGTGGTCGATACTTAGAAGCAAAATAATCCGTTAAAATTTTAGAAGCACACAACTCCAATCCTAAGTGAGGTATTTTCCTAAAAGCTGGGTCAACAACTCTTTGAGAAGCTACTTCAATTGGATGGAAAGGATCAATAGATATAGAATTATGTAAAGGATTAGACAAACCTTGTTCGAGATCCTCATCTTTTATCTCTATTGAATTATTTAACTCAAGTATATCGTGGTCCTCTATCGAACTCTTAATTTCTGCTTCAACCGAAATCTCAGCATCATCGACAAGCTCAATTGGGTCTTCCACAACTTTAATCGATTTGGTCTCATTCTCAATTACCATCTCTTCAACAACCTCTTCATCGGAATCATCTCCTAGGAAGTCTAGTTCATTGGTGCAAATCTTAAAATCTTCACTTGTGTACGTTACACCATTGATAACAACGGTTATGTCATATCCGTTATCCTCCTTTTGAATAGGCGAGTGATCGTTATAATGATCCGGAGTTGGAATAACTTTACCATTATTGCACGAACTTTCTAAAGGTTTCTCATCTTCATCAGAATCTTCGTCAACCTCATAATCTTCCCTATCCCAACGATACTTGAATTCCATTTTTATGGCCCTTTCTATTTCTTGAAGAGTCTCCTCCGATGCTCCATCTTCTTCCGAGTTGATTGTATCTCTTATAAAGTTTTCGATGTTTACACGTTTTCTATCATTACTCACAATAGAATACCTAGACCATAAAAGCAACTCTTCCCTTTGAATAGGTGAAATCGAGCAATATAAGTGGGTTTGGTTACACCATCATAAGTTTTTAGTTCGAAACTCTCTTTCATCTGCACATTACTAGAAAACAATTGATCAGAAACATAACTATCCTTCCATCCTCGCGATTGTTCACTTACATGCCCGTCATAAGGTTGTTGACATGTATGAGAATATCCATAAGGTTCTGTGGGATATTGATCATAGCCAAAAGATTGGTTTTGATTATACCCATAGGATGGTTGGTAGTTGTTATAAGAATGAGATTGAAATCCATATTGATTACCACTATTGTATGTGTAATCTTGTGCTCCGTACATGTTATTTCCATAAGGAAACATGACGACTCACAAGAAAGAGAATAAAAACAAAAATCTAAAAACAAAAATAAAAACAAGCTAAACAAATAACAAACCAATTAGCAACCGCTCCCCGGCAACGGCGCCAAAATTTGATGCGCGTCGTTTACACAACAAATTATTCAAGATATTTCCCACTAATTAACTGGTAATATAGCGGTAGTAAGAGATCGTTCCCACAGAGAGCTGTGTAATTGATAGATTATTTAGTTCAGCAAAATAAAGTAAAAGACAAGGGGATTGGTTTAAAGTAAAATGAAAAGAATAACAAATAAAAGAAAGATGATTAAGGAATCATTCGCCGTCACTGGAAAGAAACTTAATAAAAGTACTTGTTTATTTCTTGTAGAATTTCTATATCACCAACCGTAGAATAGCAATAAGCTCTGCTATCCTCGGAATTCCTGTTGCTTTGGATACGGAAGCGCTCGACTACCAGATTCTATCCATCCGAGCCACCATGAATAAGCTCTCAAGATGTAACCCACCGGATGCATTACGTTTTGTGAATTAGGTTGATCCTAGCATCAGACGCATAAGCTCGGTCTACTTACTAGTGTCATCTCTATACACAATTGCTTAACAGAATCCCTCTGTCAGCTTTTGCGATGTACTACTTGTGTATGGAATCGAGTGACTATTACACGTATCACCAACTCCAATACTAGTAGAAGAATTACTACCAGGTTAATTCAAATGGCCAGTTGAACAACCCAATAGTAATCTTAGACGATAAAAATAATAGAGACAATCGACAAGAAAATTAAACTCAAAATAAACTTGTAAAAAGAATTAAAGTTTCATTAACCAGGACTTTGAAATCATACCTTAATCAGTAAAAATTCAGCTACACATGAGTTTACTAAAACCCATAAAAATATATATAGAAGAAGAAGAAAATAACTTGGTTTCCCCCTAATGGGGTTAACCCTAGATATGAAATAAGAACCTTTCTTCTCTCTTTTATTTTCTGTTTCTCTCTCCCAAAAATTGTTTTTCTCCTCTACCAAGTTATATCTCCATTAGTCTTGGCTGCTTTATATAGGCATCAGTTAGCCGGATCGATCCATGAAAATCGCATATGATAAACATTGAAAGCTGGCTGAGAAGAATTTCTCGTTTGAGAAATTAAGTGATACTGATCCGGTGTGACACAGAAACCATTCTAATATAGTGCTCCTACTCGTGATTGGCTGATGGCTTTAGCGGACCCCTCTTACACTTGCGTGTCTTCTTTTAGTACTGTCTATGCATCTAACTCGATATACGGCAACACAACAAATCGTCACTATTCACCGCGTAAGGCAACTTCTCCGGGAGGTAAACTCTCTCCGTTCATCACTATACATATCTGAACTGAATTCGGTAAAGGGACTCACCCATTCGGCCAGTATCTGTTCAACTTCATCCTATCTGTAGTGACAACAACACCGACTCACTTTTTAACCCCAGGTCGAGTTCTGCTCCATCTCTTATCCGTCATTCCCTGTTCAACTCCGTTTCTTCATCTTGTCACTGCCAATGGTAGCAGCAACTACCACTCCATCGTTCTCAGCATATAACACACTCATGACCCGACTCAACTCTGTCTCCCACGACGAGCTTCCTCTAATTCACTGCCACATAAGCACCATGGATTCATCGGCTCTTTAGCCTGAGAATATCCAGCTGCCTCGGCACAACTCCTATCTGTTCTCACTTTGCAACATCATTCCTCGAGTTTACTCTATCAGTGCCATCAACAGAAACGCAACTCATATAAGCCTTCACTACCACCACATACTCGACTGCACCATCACTCTGTTCCGTTAATGGCAGCAACCACTTCACCTTCTCATCTACTCGTCTCCCTGAACTCTCATCTCCACCATTCGAACTCCTCCATCTCGTCTCAGACATCATCATCACTTCCAGCTAACGGCAGCGACAAATATAAACCAACGATTAACCATCGGTGATAATGGCAGCATCCATACGACACTCCCAAGCTCGAATGTCACTGATTTAGTGCAATCAAGCTAGTACCCATGTTTTCTACCACTCCTAATGACCGAGTGGTGTGCTTGGATTCGAGAATTATTTCAGATCAACAATCATCACTAACATGATCAATCATGATCATCAGCGGCAGTTCTTCATGGTAGATGAGAAAATAATGAGGAGGTTCCCTGAATAAATTAGCCGGGTGCTTCCAACAACATTTGAATCTTGACAGTCCCTTAAGTAAAAGACTGGACTCCCTTTAGCATTTCCTTTGAACTTGACTACCCCTTAACAGGAAGGTGTCCCTTATCATCCGGTTGGGATACCAATAGCGCTTCCCTTGGAAAATGACCATTTTGTCCTTTGCTTATGAGTTCTAGTTTTGCTCATAACTTCTTCATACGAACTCAGAATGACTCCATTCTTTCGCCATCGTCTTCATCTTCTCGTCCTCTACACAATGAAAAGTAGAAATCTTGTATTTGAACGAGTTACATTTGGTCTTTGGCCTTTCTCCACTTATAGCTAGCTTCTTTCCTTGCACAATTAAGTACAAATTCACTTCTTTTGGATGATTTCCCTAACAAAACACAAATAAGAGAAAACAAGCGTAATATACAATAATTTGCAAGTAAACCAACAAATACTAGCATGGAATTGACACCAAATATATGTGAAATATGCACTTATCAATAACTCTCCACTGCCAACAATTGCAAACTCTTAGATGCTCTGCCCACCAACAGTTGCCTACCATTTCCCTATATTAATGCCATAACCACCCAACATCTAATATTTGGAAAAACTTTCTCGAGGTGTATAAAACTTGCATCCATAAATAGTTCAAATATGTGGAGACATTTTAGAATCTTCAACTTTGATGAGAATATGCGATATGCAAGGAAAGCAAAAGAAAAATTCAGTAAATGGGTACTTGATCTTGGAAATCGAAATCTTCCGAACGTTACACCCCATATTGCTTACCTGTTAGATAACTATAAATCGTATCCCTTTTAAAAACCTATTTTCAGAAAAATTCCCTCTTACCATTGATGATTAACAGAAAAATAAAAATGAATCAAAGTATCAGTGTTTCCCACTGATCTTTAAACCATTGATTTGTTTTGTTTGTATTAAGAAGGAATTGAAGAAATAAAAATGGAGAATTAGCCTGCCACATGGAATTTAAAGGAAATGTTTCATGAGAAGACATATCCGTTGGTTTAAGTATATCAAAAGATATATAGAGCTTAAGGGAAACGTTTTATGAGAAAACACATCCGTTTGTTTAATTAGTATCATTTATTCCATTCCTGTAATTTCTTACAAATTTGTATATATCATTTATGTAGTTTTGTTGCCGAGTGATTCCTCAGTAAGTTCTTGGAGTCTTATTTTTCTGGTTCTTTTTTCCCCCCGAAGGTGAGCGTAGTTTTCCAGTTAGTCGATGAAATTCTTATGCAAACTATCTCTTTGTGAAAACTGATTATATTTGTAATTTTAAGTTTCTTGCGCAGTTGAAGGAAAATGGGAAAACGGTGTTTGATGATTTTGAAAGAGAAGCATGGCTTCCTGAATGGTACATGGAAAACTGTGGAAGTATGTTTCCTTCTTCTTGCAAAATTTTTAACCATAACAAATTGCAATGCAAGTGAAAGTATGTTTCCTTCTTCTTGCAAAACTTTTAACCATAACAAATTGCAATGCAAGTGAAAGTTTGTGTTTCCTTCTTCTTGCAAATTTTTTAACCAAGTACTTATAGCCTTTATGATTAAGAAGATTGAATATCCTATTATCAACTATGGAACTGAGGCGAATCAAAAGAAAATCAGCGCCAATTGACCATCTGAGAATGATTTAATCAGTCCCACAATTCATGTTAGAATTAGGACTATAATTTTTTGTGTCAGAAGAATTGGTATCAGTCGAATAAAAACGGCATCGTTTCAGTTGCACAAGACATTCCGTTACAAAATATATATATATATACTGGAATCTATGAAGTCATAATGATTCAACAAGAAATATAAAATGCAAAGAGTTCAAATAATTCGACAAAAATTATTTATTAAGTAGAATTTATCTTCCATTTTGTTCGTACATAAAAACTAATGTCCTATCCGTTTTTTTTTTTTCTTTTTTGCAGGGAGACAAAAGTAGTAGAGAAGTTCTACAAAGGATAAGTTATTAAAACAAATTAATTCGGTCATGTTACAGAACAAAAACTCGAAAGGTCCGTAATTCACGAAACTGGATTACTGCATATTCACTAAGAAAATGTTTTGTTTTTTTTCTTTCTTTTTCTACTGTTTATAGAGGTATTGCCCGTAACATTTCCTCCACTTTTTAGTTTTTGTTTTTACTTTGATCAGAACTCCACTTTTGTTACACAATGGTGACAAGGGTGAAGTATATGAGACTGCATGTGCAGATAGAAATCACGTTTAATTCACGATACATATTTTCGATAAGAAAATTATTGACAAGAAGCTATGAAGTGTAAGTTAGAGATGTTAAGGGAAGGCATTTATTGTGTGATAGTAATGAACTATGCAAGGGCTTACTGAACATTTGCCCAAAAATAAATGGTCAGAATCATCAACGGATAGTTACACTCCTATCAGACGGTGGAAATGATCCGATATTTGCCCAACAATGGTGATTACATACACGATACTGATACTGCATAGGAGAGGGTTCTTTTAATTATGCACATTTTTGTTGTTCCTGCAGCAGAATGATAAACAAAAGTCTCCTTCAGACATTAATTAAATTTTATCAACACAAATGCCAAGTGGGGATACTGACTGAAAAAGATATAAAAATGCAAACCAATTGCTTTGTGGAGATCCAAATCCCAACGCACAGTGCATGCAAAATAATATTTTCCAAAAAAACTTTTGCGGCCAGAGGCCGGTTGATGCAAGCGGTTCCCAAGTTTATGAACGCAAGGCAAAAAGATAAGGATGTTGATCTGGATAGCAAACGAATAGTTCAATATACCAGAACTATATACTACATTTAGCGAAAATATAACCAAAATTGAACACATTTATTTATGAGATGCAACAAGAGTAGGTAACTATTTACCACATTAATGGAAATATAAGGAAGCTATTTATAAGATGCAACAAGACTACGATCCAGACATTCCCGAGACTCCCGGTGCGTATGCACCGGGTAAGATGCTTGTTTATTTTATAAGGTTACTTCAACTGATTGTTTGCATGTTCTAGTATATATAGATGATATACTGGTCACATGCGGTTATAATATTTTTATTGTTTCTCTTGTGACTTGTTTGGGAAAAGAATTTGCAAATAAAGATCTTGGTCCATTGTCCTTTTTCTTGGGTATTGAAGTCACACTACTTCTGCTAGTATACATTTGAATCAAAAGAAATATGTATCTAATTTACTTAAGATGACAAAAATGGATACACCTTAGGCTTAGTTTGGTATTGTTGTGGTTTTTATAAAAGCGTTATTCAGTTATGTGTTGTTGTGTTGTGCGGTATAAAAAAGACAGTTGAACGTTTAGTAAAGTATAAACTGAAAGCTAAAGCTGATTAAAAAATTAATCAAATTATGTTTAGTATATATCAAGTTCAACTAATGTTTTTGTAGCAAATGACAAGAATAGATATATCTCTTGAAATAGTATTACTCTTCAAAAGTAATTTTATTTATTTATTATTATTATTGTTCAAAAATATTTTTTCTTAACTAATTTTAATTATAAATATAATTTTCAAACTAAAATTAAATTATTATTATTGCTCTTATTTGATAATTGATAAACTAAAAAAATTCATTAAAATGGTATATAAAATAATTAACCACCTTTAACTAATAAAATATAAAAATTAAAAAAATAATATCATATATATTTAAGGGTAATTTTTGTAATTTATAAAAATAAAATATGGATAGGTTAATTTTTGTAATTTTTGGAAAAGCTCCTTCTCCCCGACTTTCAAAAATTGAGAAATTTTGGAAGTGCTTTGCATAAAAAGCACTTCGTAATACCTTTACCAAACACTAAAATGAAAAAATGTTAGTATAAGTATGATTTGAAAGAAAAAAAAAACATTACCAAACCCAGCCACCCTGTTACTACATCTATGAAAACCGAAAATGATATATATCCGCCACCCCCTTCCCCCACTCCTTTCCCCCGCCTATGTGTCATGCAGGTATTGGTTAAATCCAATCATGATGGGACCTCTTGTTATTCTATGGGGATCAAAAGTGATGAAATCTAAGGTCTAGATGAAGCCACCTAATGGGGGAAGGGAATGGTGGAAGGCAATGGGGATATGTAGCACGTTCGAATGAAAAACTTCAGTAGGTGTTTCACCTTTGTTTGCTAATCCTGTCCTGTATATGAGTATTGTTGGAGCTTTGCAAGATCCAACAATAATAATGCCTGACATTTACTTTTGTGTTAATAAGGCGTGTCAGGAAATGCAAGCTCCGAGTGAAGATGACTGGTTTGCAGTGAAGCGCATATATTGAGATATATGAGTGGTACACTGCAACATGTCTGCAAAGCTACTTCTTTACAACTCCAGGCATATTTTGATACTGACTGGGCTGGAGATTCGGTATATATACGATCTACTAGTGGTATTGCTATCTTGTTAAAACTTAGAACCTAAGTTGACTTCATGGTGTGCACGAAAACAGAAAACTGAATTATGATATAGAACCTAAGTTGACTTCATGGTGTGCACGAAAACAGAAAACTGAATTATGATATTTGCATTCATATCTAATCAACAACCTAAAAACTCAATACCATCCCTCACTCCAGAATAAAAGTAGCACTGGTGAAGCTTACCCTCTCTCCTATTGGTTGGTGAGCGTAACCTCGCATTCTCATTGGCTAATTGAGAAACCATTCATATTCGTCGGATGAAATTTCGATAGATATGGTGCGTTGATCTGACAATGTGCGGTTTAGATTGGGTGGATTGTTGGGACACACGCGACGGACGGCCCTCATTATTTAGAAAACTTGTTATATTAATTTCTTGCATTTATTGTGAAAATCCAGAAAATAAAGAAAACTACAATATTAATTTCGGACATTTATGATTAAAATAAAATAAAAATCAATTCAACATATTTATGGAATAAAATAAAATAATTTATATTTTTTGAATCTTTTATAATTTCATGTATTTATTATAGAAAATCCAGAAAAAAAAATACTATATTAATTCTTAAATTTATAAATAAAATAAAAAAAGAATCAATTCAACATATTTATGAATAAATTAATGAGATTTATATTGTTAAAATCTTTTGTAAGGAAAAAAAATATATAGAAATGACAAAAAGATTACTATATTAATCTTTTATAATTTCATGTAGTTATTATAAAAAATCCAGAAAATAATAAAAAATACTATATTAATTTCGTACATTTATGACTGAAATAAAAAAATCAACTCAACATATTTATGGAATAAAATAATAAGTTTTAAATCTGTAAAATCTTTTGTAAGGAAAAAAAATTCTTGAAATGGTAAAGAAAACTACTATATTAATTTTGGCATTTATGATTAAAATAAAATAAAATTAATTCAACATATTTATGGAATAAAATAATAAGATTTGTATTTGTTGAATCTTTTATAAGGAAAAAAAATCTAGAAATGACTATATTAATTTTTAATATTAATGATAAACATCTAAAAAAATTACTAAGAACATCTAAAAATTACTATATTAGTTGATATTTTAAATTAATATTTATGTTTAGAGTATCTAAAAAAATCTAATTATTTACCTGAACACAATCTTACGGGTTCCATTAATACAGTTAATTTACTAATATAAACAAAGCCAATGGTTAATATGGTAAAGTTAAATTAATATTTATGTTTAGAGTATCTGAAAAAATCTAATTATTGAACACAATCTTACGGGTTCCATTAGTACAACTAATTTACTAATATAAACAAAGTCAATGGTTAATATGGTAAAGTTTGTAACCATTGTTCAAGTCACATTAATTAAAACCATATATATGTGTTATATTTATTTATATTGCCATATTACAGGAATTAATTCCATAACAGTTGTAAAGGTTTTCTTTAGAGCCAAGTTTCCAACATCTATATAAAGGATACAAATCATTCTTCAGCCCTACACAAACCCATGTACTTTCAGTTTCTGTGAAAAAAAAGGTAGCGAATAGGAGATATCGACTATGACTTTTGAAGAAAATCACAACGAAGAGGGAGCAATGGCAGTTGATTTCCATTGTATGTAAACCCATTCAAGTGTCACAGTTTGGATATGCATCAATAAGGTTCCTAGGTTGCTGGTTTTTTTTTTCTCTGAGCAATTTTTATTTGTAATAAGCAAATGCAAAAATTTAATGTCTGGTGTGTGTATATGTAGGCAAGAAGCCTTCGGGGACAGTTTATACCCCCTTCAAGCACCTGGTTAGGAATCAGACATATCAGAAAGTCATGCATGATGTTTATGGGTTTGATCTTTTCAGAAAAATCAAAATATTTAGTTTGGAAAGGTGGTTTAGGAAGTCGACATCTCGTCAAAAGTGTCTGTTTGAGAAGGTGAAATTTAAGTATCAATTTCTATTCAGGTCTCAATTCGGTTTCTGATAAGGTTATAGTTTGTTTGTTGACTATCTCTGTGTTTCAGGTGCGAGACCAATTCCAGAATAATTTCATTAGAATGGGGTAAGTATGATTACTTGTGGGTGCATTTTAAACATAAAAATTGTTATTGGCTATATTTCTACGGGTTGAGGAGATGCCTACTAACAATTATGCTGAGAGCAGGTAACTGATATAGTGGAGTAATTTTTATTAGAATTTGTGGAGGAAAATGGTGGTGTGCAGTAGTGGGGCTTATCTTATGAAGATGCGATGTAAGGTTGCTTATTTTGTTTTATTCATTTTCTGTTTTATTATGATGATTTTCTCAAAATAAAATATGTATAGCAAAAGTAGGTGTTTAATCATTTTGTTATTACTTTTTTGTAATGTTGTTCACGATATGATATTTTGAGGTACACAAATGTTTAGTTCATTGAGATTATTTGTTCATTATGGTTACTGCAGATCACGTGTTCATGATCTAAAAATGGTAAATTTTGGGAAGTGGGGACACACATATTCATTTGCTTGACACAAATTCCAGGTTTTGGCCTATCGCAAGGTGCATTGCGGGTTAAGGTTAACTAAATGGTGCTTATAATTTGTATTCCGTGAATCGGATGTGTTATCCGATGAAGACACCTACAGGATATTCCAAACATGTGGTGTTAGTCAAAATCTCAATTTGGTAAATCCATTTACTTCTATGTTTGGTATATCCCTATGATTCACATGTCTTTCTGCAAGTACCTACTGGGAAAGGATACTTTTATGTCGATTTTCTTATGGAGGTGTCTCAGCTACCGTCTTAGATACTGGTGTTGTTCCAATTTAGTGTATAGCTATTCATCCAGAAGTCTGACAGGCTCTTTGAATCCTACAAGGGAATTGAGGAGTGTCCTGGATGAGCAATCAAGGAATAATGGTTTGGATCATGGTGGAGACGAAACACAACCAATTTCATCCATCACTTCCTGATGCAGGGGCAATCCATCAATCCATCACTTCCCTACTTAGATTCGACAATATTTAGATTTTTATTAAGAACACCCTATAAATAACTTTTCATCTGGAATTTTTTATGAATTGACATTACCTAAGTTTTATATGCACGCTGCAAATGGATTTCTAATAATTTGATACTTTTGGGCTAAAATATGCTTAAATTTGCTCCGTTAGGTGTAAAAAAAACTTTTTCTCATGTTAGAGGAGGGAGGATGGAAATGTGAGTAGGTTTAAATTAGGTAACTCTCTGTTAGAATCAACATAGTTAACCAAAATGTTGGCGACTTTAGACTTTATGTAACTGTTAGCTTAATTTCTTTAAAATTAGTAATTTACACCTATTATATTTATGCAAAGATTTATTTTTTGAAGCATTTATGGAACGATGCATACATATTAATGGCGTAATCTTTTTCAACAGTTGTAATTATATATGGAAAGAAAATTTTAAATAAGTGTTTATAAAACTCAAAATATCTAAAACCTTAGGGCAAAAAAATCTTTAGAGGTCTACTTATGGTAAAAGAATCCCAAACGACTAGCTTAAATATTTAGTATGTTAAAAAAAAAAAATTTGTCTTACCCTGTATTTTTGAATTAATTTAGGGAAGAAAAATCTTTCCATTACTTTGTTATATTTTGTTGCCACGCAAAGCATTTCAATTCCATTTCATTTCTCAATTCTCATTGTTTTCTTTGGGTTCAGATCCTCTGTGCCAAAATGTTGGTGTGCCCTCTGTGCCCACCAATCCTTTTGTGACATGTGTCTTTCCCTATTTAACATATATATTTGTATATAATTTATCTAAATTTACTGTTGTCAGATAAGGAAATTAGAATAAAACCCTTAGACTTGGCTGAATGAATGCCATCTTTTCTCTTCAAGTAGGTATTGTAATTTTCTGCTAATGAAGGTATTGTATTTTTCAGCTAATGAAACTTGATGTTCATCGTAAATGTTAATGGAGCCTAAATGTTAATGCATCAATCAGCAATATACATCTTTTATTTTATGGGTTCGATTTGATGCAATCATGATTAAACCATGTATTCTATATTAAGAATCCTGATTTTCTTCTTGTTAAATCAGACTTGCATCCCATATTGTGATCCTTGAGCCAAGATCTGATCTTATTCAAATAAATGGGTGACGACGCATGATGAAGATCTAAGTAAACAAGAAGTTGTTATTGTCAACTAAAATCCTTATTAATCATCGTTGAAAAAATAATCCTTGTTAATCAAGGAATCATGGTTAATTAAATAGTTAACAAAACCAACAATACAGGGAAGATCTAAATTGATTTTGTTTGAAATTTTTGATCTTTCAGTTGATTTTTGATATTTGTTCAAGGTGTCCAATGACAGAAATTCAATTTAGGAAGTAAAGCGGTTTTCATTTTATTTCCTCATTTAGTTACGGTAAATATTCAAACAAAATCTATAGAAAAAAGGGAAGGACACATGTCACAAAAGGATTGGTGGGCACAGAGGGCACACCAACATTTTGGCACAGAGGATCTGGACCTGTTTTCTTTGTAGACGAGTCTCAAAGGTCTATATTAAGGAGACTGGCATGGACATTTGTAAAATGAATAATTCTCTTTGTCATCTTAGATATATTCTCTAAACATGTACAAGTCTTTTCGATGATTTAGTAGTGAATATATAATTATAAACTAGGATGATACTGGCCCGTCCATCACTTTCAATTCTATGTGGGGCCAAAAGGATAAATGTTAATATGAAATAGGGAAATAGGAATAAGGAAAATAGGAATAAGGATGGATGTAAATCCCAAACAACATTGTTAAGTTATTGTCCTAAGAGCATTCTACTCTCTCTTGGCCTTCCTTTATAAATTTTTCTGATATTTTTGATGGGGTTCCACTAGTGGAAATCAGCAGTTTCGCGACTGACAAAGCAAGTCATTTAACTCGTATCTATGACTTGCTTTGTCGGTAGAAGAAAGGGTCGTTGTTTGAGCGTCTTTTTCAACTATGATGTGTCTTTGGGGGTCGTTGAAAATCTTATATCAACGACCGATTTTAATTGTCAAAACTTTATGACTGTCTTCAATCAGTAATAGATATAAATCTTAATATAAAAAAAAATAGATTGATTGGTATGCGGCTGTGAGAATCTGACTAAATCTGAAATCAAACAGAAATGAAACTCAAATGAAAACCTAATTCAAATGAGAATCAAATGAAACTCAAATTAGAATTCAAATGGGAATCAAATGAAAATCAAATTAACATTCAAATGAGAATCAAATGAAAACCAAATTCAAATCAAATAAAAATGAGAATCAAATTAAACTTGCACACAAATAATTATTCAATTTAGCATTCATTGGTTTCAAATTACACAAAGGATTAAAATCTGTAGTTCTGACCAGTGTAATCTGTAGTTCTAGGATTCGATTACAAAATGATCAAACATTCAAACACTCTGAATAGCTCAAACATCCACGTGAAATTATGATATAGTTCCGGTAACGCCAAGGATAGCTCCATTTGATGGTATAAATTTTTCTTAAAACCTCCAGTGTATTATGATTGTTCTTGGTGTTTCATCGGTTCTTGATGTTGCTGGTAGAGCAAGGGAAGCTCCATTTACAGCAGGAACAAGGCTGCAGAAGATAGATGTAGAGACTAAAGTCACTTCAACATATGAAAAGAGGTAAAAGGAGAAGGAGAAACAGAGATAACTAAGCAGCAACTAACCATGCATGATATGGTGCCACTTCGATATAACTTCTTCATGAGAATGACTCTAGAGTGGGCATTCAAGGATTGTACATGAAAAGAAACTAACTTATCAAGTGCCAATAATTAGCCATGTATCAAGAGTTCAGATTTATCTTTGGTAAATTCAAGGATGACATGTAGGAACACTAACATTCATTCACAGCTACAAATATATTATATAGTAACATGTTAGACAAAGCACCGACTGGTTGAAGTAAACATTTTCGAGAAAAGAAAAAGGTACTCTAGCTCCAATTAAGTTCATTAGGGTCAAGTCTTCTATCTTTAACGATTTATCCTATTACTTATCAAACAGAAAAGAAAGAGGAAAAAGGCAGTTGCCCACCTTGATGATCGTCCCTGTAATGTATAATTGCCCATTCAAAAACTGAGCGGCTCTAACATCTTCAAGACGTGCAAACTAGACAAAACCAAAACCTTTGAACTATCCAGTCTCCTGGACAAGAGGAAATTGTAGCAGCTCCACGGCACCAAAGGGTTCAAACACCTGGAAACAACAATATCAACCCCAAATCAGATTAAGTTTCGACATCGCACATATAACCTATTACTCAACAGAGCACATAGTAATCTTTACAATAAAAGGAATGGTATAGGATAATCATGAGTAACAAGAAAGGGCCCGATAGCACATCTAAATCAAATGATTAATTTTCAGATTTTAATATTATAATGGGTTATAGCATAATCTTGTGTTTTTGGACCAAATTTATATACACATACATTTACCATCTTTTCATATATTATGGATCAAGACAAAAACAAATTAAGATAGAGATAATGCAATAGTCTCCTTTTCAAAAAGTTGTGTCAAGTTGTGAACTGCACAAAAACAAGTCCACAGAAAAAAAAACTACCTGACGAAGTTGTTCTTCTGTGATGTTGGCATCAACACCTGCAAACAAGTCGGCGTTTTGCAGAAAATCATAACTAAGTTAATAAAGAACAATCTAAATGCCTCCATGAGCTAAAAACCTATAACGCTGGGATATAATTCGAGACTTCAAAATGATAACTAAGTTGTCGATAACAAAAACAAATGTTTCCGAGCCATTCAAGTTAGTTTCCAAACCAAGAACCAATAATAGAAGATACCACAAAAACCATCCAGGTTACACAATTCAAGTTAATAATTCTGAAATATACCAAGAAAGCAATAGAAAACGGTTACCCAATTTTGTTTTCTTTCGAGATTTTTATCAAGCACTTGTCGTGCAGTATTGGTGCTGGAGAAAACGAGTTTATCATTTACATTAGGCTTTTTTCTATAAATTTCTTGATCTGCAAAGACAATATCTCAATAAATTACAAAAATCCAGGAAAAGTAATCACCAAATAGTACTTTTTTGTAATTCAGTTCATCATGAAATGAGAACTACAGAAAATGACGTTGCATAACCATCTGGATGCTGGATGTACAAACAAACATGACCATTACCATTCATGTGATATGCCAATTCAGTTCCATCAGGTAAACCATGCCTTTCTCGAGTTCCTAATGCTAATCTTCCATCAGCACGCGTAACAACAGTTGTTCCAACCTTCATGTTCACACAATAAACAACATCAGCAACAAACATCCCCCATGTGGCTAATAAAAAAAAATCAAACTTCTTGTAATCCACCATCATTCATGCTTACTCTTTTTTGTAAAGTTCCACAACTGGGACAATTTATTCAATATAACCACAAACTAAAACATATGCAAACACAGAATAAAAGATGTTTACCACGTGAAAGCTTGGAGAAATTGATCCAGATAACTTGGATGATTTCATAAAAGTTGATTTAACAACAACCTGAACTCGGAACCATGAACTCCTGCCACAAAAAGTAAAACTACATACGCGATTGAGACTCTCCTAATTGGTTTTGGTTTTTGATTTTACACAAACTAAAACTTCCTACGTGAGTTGACTCTCCTAATTGCGATCACGACTTAAACGACAGAAATGATAACAAAAATTTAAAAAATTGGGGTTACTAAAAAGAACTATTTTCGTGCATACATCATCCCAACTTCAAAAATTGGTGAATAAAACATGACACCAATTAAATGAATGTGCCCAAGGATATTACAGAACTCAAACTTTTTTTTTTATTTACCTAATAGTAACATAAAATTTATAAAAGAAAGATACAAAGAAAAGAAGGATAATAGAATTACAAACAAATAAACAAGATCAAGAACTTGCTTGGTATTCAACATTTACAGATCCGCTTACGACGTCTATATATCGCATAGCTCAAGATTCACTAGGAAAGTGATAATCATTAAGGAAGGATCTCTTAGTTCGCCTGTTGATAACACGTAAGCAATGAATTAGTGAGAGCCTTTTGCAAATTACCTTCTTAGCAGCCCCTGGAGCAGCTTCTACCTCGTCATCTGCAGTGTGAACTATTCTTCCATCTCCATTTCTGAAAATTGAAGAAGATCCTTCTGCCATTTCTAAAAATAGGATAAAATCAAAAACCAAAACCAAAAAATTAAACCAATTAATCAAGTCAAAATATATAAAATTCAAAACAAGAAGAAAATTAATGAAATGTTATATATCAAGAACATATTAAGAACTTACAAGAGAAAATCACTAAAATGAAGAGAGAACTCCCTGAATATTTCTGAGTAAATCAGTTCCTTACCCTAAAACAAACACATCAAAATAAAAATATAAATGAATCATCTATCAATCGAATATTTGAAGCTTCGGATATTTGAAGTCTAGAAAGTTTAGATGCTTCGGATATTTGAAGCTTTCCTCTTCTTCTTAGCCATGGGGTCAGCACCAAGTTCATCAGGATCTACAAGTGGCTCCATCTGCAGCAAAAATGTGGATGTATGAGGCAACCATGTTACTGATCAGGATGCATAAGGTATTCAATAGTTCAAAGTTCAGAAAAAAATAGCTTGGAACTAAAAATCTATATCTAACATGCATCAAAAGTAAGAAGTAAGTCCTGCAATAGCTTAAATCTTAGTTGCCAGGAATGGGAACGAGTTCGGGAGCGGGAGCGAGGACGGAAGCGGGGATCGTATAATTTTCAAAAAATGAGATACGAGAAGCGAGTTGGGAGCGTGAATTATAATTTTCCAGAAATATTAGTTATATTACCAATTTTCTGATTTTGTAATCAAGAAATAAGAGACATACATAAAATATTTAGAAAATCTTACTTACGTGGAGGAATATATCTCATTCATTGACTCTTTTTGCTTCTTGTGTGTGTTACGAGCACTCTGAACTCGCATTGCGCTAGCATATACTCAGGTTTGTAAAACAGTTCAAAGTGGCGCAACCACTACTTTCTTTCGAGTCCTACGAGTCTTTTCCAAAGACTCCTTTACTTGTTCATCAAACATTTTTCACTAAACTTATTGGATAACCAACCACCGGTAGTTATCCTGTATGTATATGTAGAGATAACAACACAAGGGCTCTTTCTTGCATGTGCTTCTGGTTTTGTTCTTGTATTTGTAAATTCTCTCTCAATACAGAAATGTAAGGACTACATCATGTGTTATATGCTGAACCCCTTGACGATCATTGGATTACCCACCTTACCGTAGCTCTCAAAACAAAAACCCCTTGTTAAAAAAAACATAAAAAAAAAAAAAACTAAAAACAAATTTGTTTTCATAAAAGCCAAAGAGAACCCACCCTTCCATTTCTCTCTTACTACTAGTACTACTAGTACTCAGCCTGCAATCCAACAACAACCTTCTACTTCTTGTTCTTCAACTTAGACTTTAGGAATGTAAAACTACCTACCTTTTCTGATGAAAACTGAACAGGATACATCAATGGAGTCTGAAAACCCTTAAGTAACAAACACCAGAAGCAAAAAAGGATAAAGATTTATCACGTCTCTTTAGTTTCTAGGTCGAAAGTTGGAAATAGGTGAGATTTAAGTTTCACACGGTTCTGAATGTTGGGAACGCGTTTTTTGCGCTCCTAACACGGATCTCACTTGGGAACGCGGAACTGCGGATCTCATGGAGATACCAGATAGCCTTTGACATTCCTGGCTACTAAGGCTTAAATGTTCTCCATCAAAAATGTAAATAAAACTCACATCTTAAGAGCTTAAATACATCAACGAAAATGCTTATAGTAATATGCTTATGTGAAAATTGTAGCAAAATATATAGCTCACCGCATGATTCTGATGAGGTTCGCAAATATGTTCATCATACAAACAAAAACTATTGTCAACATGTAATTCTAATATAAATTACCAGGTACAAAAACATCTGCAGAGAAGTCCTTCTTGGGCCAAAAACTAATTTGAAGGATATGTTTAAGCTGTTGATAGACCCAATCTAGCTACATGGTTAGGTTAGGCGTCGACATGACTAAATCATCCTCTTTTAACATGCCTATGATTCCCTAATAAGATAGATCCATTTATGCTTACAAGAACCAAGATACGAGATGTCGACATTCGAGTAAGAAACATATATACCTGAGGAACATTTACCACCGGACCTATCATATTTGTAATCACCATGCTCGTCTTTCGTGATATTTCGCGGATAAATTTAACTACTACCTGCAATGCTAGACAAAAGCGTTACATTAAAATTTATAAGTACCATTTTTCCGTAGATGTATTATGAAGGGGTAAATTGAATTAACTTTCAGAGTTTAGAGTTTGCCTCCGAATCTTTGAATCTTCGCAGCATCTCTACAATATTATACTATCAAATTATAAAAACTTATAATCCCAATCTCTAAATCGAAACCCTAGAAATCAATCAATTGTATAAAAAAAAACATGAAATTTTGGGTCACAAAATAAGAGAATCACTTTCGATTTCTCTAAACTTTTTAACAGTAAAAGAAACCAAATCGAATAAAATCCTAATTATACCTGTACAAGATGAAAATCTAAACTGCAACTTAAGTTGTTGAGATCAACCTGAAATCAACCAACAAAACAATAATTGTTAAACCCCCCGTGACCAAAATCGACCAGTAAAGGAAAAAGAGAAGAAAAAGAAAACGCAAATCCAAAACCTAACTGTACCTGATGAAGAACTACAACTAGAGTTGTTGAGATTTACCTGAAATCAACCAACAAAACAATTATTGTTATACCCCCATGAAGAAAATCGACCATTAAAAGAAAAAAATAAGGAAAATAAAACTTCAATCAAAAACCCTAATTGTACCTGTACTTGATGATTTTGAAAATTAAACCGAATTGTTGTACAATTGAGAGATGTAAAAGGTTAATCTTAGTGAGGTTTTCTGATATAAGGGCTTAATTAGGTTTCTATCTTTGGAGTTACGAGAGAGGAGGAGAAATTTTGGTGGTCTGGTTTTTTCTCTACGAATGTCTTTTTCTTTCTCTACGAGTGAACTAATGGAGAGATAGAAAGAATGTGGAGGAGATAGCATCTATTAACGCATGTGAGGAGAGATAAAGAGGATCCAGAGGAGATAGCATCGATAATTTGGTGAGAAAAGGAAGGTCCTACCTAAGAAAAGTAGCATCGATTCAACTAGGTAACTTGGTCGCGGTGTGGGTTGATGACTCAAGGATATAAGCGTAATTAAAAAATGTATACAACGACCATTTTTAACACTCTGGGTTGTGATCCGCATTTTTATTAAATGTAGGACCGTCTTGACTAGTCCACGGTCCGTTGACCACCAATGAGGGTCGGGGGTGTGGGTCATTAAAACCCCCTTTTCCACTAGTGTTCTGCCAGATTATTGAATTATATTTTTTTGTGAAACCTATTCTTATTATTCTTTTTCTTTGATATAAACATGAAATTGCTTTGTTTAATAGACCATGTTGTAACGGCACTTCGTTATCTTGACTTACTGTTGATGTAAAAAAAAAAGGTCCCTTTAGTCGTTCAATTCCAAGAGAGTTTTATGTTTTGTTTCAAGCCACATACATAATAAAATTAGCTATATGCATCACTAAAAATCCAGCAACCAAATTATTTAATTAACCAATACAATTTAGATTCTTTTTTGTGGGACAATCATTAATTAGTGGACAATCCTTGCGGTTAAAGTAACAATCACGAGTATTCAAACAGAGTCTTAGTGGGATGTTAGTTCATTGCTTGATTACAACTTCTTTGACGGGAAGCATTTCATCTGTTTTGTACTATCTAGAATTGGAAAAGTATTTTATGTTATATCGTTTGTTCTTTTAATGTCTCTAATATCATATATTAATATTTGAGTGTGATTTTTCATTTAACTATAAGGAGTTGGTTCCTGGGTTGGGTTGACCGCTTGATTCTTAACACAAGTATATGATTTCTGAAGAAAGATATATCAATGCATTTTCTTGATTACATCATCTTCGACGGGAAACATTTTATATTCTTTTCTCTATTTAGGGTTGAAAATCTATTTTATATTAATATCGATTTTTAGTATCACTAATATCAGATATCCATACAACTATACAATGAGTGTGATTTTTCGTTTAACTATAGGGACTTGGATCCTGGAAGAGAACTTGAGTTGGCCGGCCGCTTGATTCCTAACGCAAGTATATGATTCTTAAAAATATATATCAGTGAATTTCCTTGATTACATCATCTTCGACGGGAAGTAATTCATATATATGTTTTGCAATATTTAGAGTTGACAATCTATTTTATATTAACGATAAATACAATTCTGACCAGTAGGAGTCATAAATAGGAAAAGAAAAAAATGATGAGAATTCATAGCCAATATAATTCAGATTCCGTTTGCCAGTAAAAAAAAACTCCAATTATTAATAGGCGATCATTACGGTTAAAGCAACAATCACAGATATTCAAATGGGGTCATAGTGGGATATTAGTGCATTTCCTTGATTACAACTTCTTTGATGGGAAGCACTTCATCTGTTTTGCACTATTTAGAATTTACAAGCTATTTTTATGTTATATATCGTGTGTTCTTTTAATGTCTCTAATATCAGGTATTGATACAACCATATAATGAGTGTGATTTTTCATTTAATTATACGAACTTGGAGCCTGGAAGAGAACTTGAGTTGGCTGCTTGATTCCTAACGCAAGCTTATGATTCTTAAGAAAGATATATCAGTGCATTTTCTTGATTGCTTCTTTGACGGGAAGCACTCTACATGCTTTGCGATATTTAGGGTTAGCAATTTATTTTATATTAAGATCGTGTTATTTTTAGTATCTCTAATGTCAGATATTAGCACAATCATATAATATGTGTGATTTTTCATTCAACTACAAGAAGTTGGAGCCGGGAAAAACAATTGAGTTACCCGCTTGATTTTTTAGGCAAGTATACAATTTCTGAAGAAAAATATATGTGTGTTTCCTTAATTACATTTTCTTTGACGGGAAGCACTTCATATGCTTTGCGTTATTTAGATCTGGCAATCTATTTTATATTAATATCATGATTTTTTTAATGTCACTAATATCACATATCGATGCCTATATAATGACTAATGATATTTCCTTGATTACTTCTTTGACGGGAAGCACTTCATATGCTTTGCGTTATTTAGAGCTGGCAATCTATTTTATATTAATATCCTGATTTTTTTAATATCTCTAATATCACATATCGATGCCTATATAATGACTAATGACATTTCCTTGATTACTTCTTTGACGGGAAGCACTTTGTATGCTTTGGACTATTTAGCGGTGGCAATCTGTTTTATATTAATAATCGTGTTATTTTTAGTGTCTTTAATGTCAGATATCAACACAACTACATAATATGTGTGATTTTTCATTCAACTACAAGAACTACAAGAAGTTGGAGCCTAGAAAAACAGTTGAGTTAGCCGCTTTATTTTTAACGCAAGTATATGATTTCTGAAGAAAAATATATATGTACGTTTCCTTAATTACATTTTCTTTGACGAGAAGCATTTCATATGCTTTGCCCTATTTAGAGTTGACAATCTATTTTTTAGTGTCTCTAACTTCAGATATCGATGCATATATAATGGCTAATGAGTGTGATTTTTCATTTAACTATAAGAAGTTTGAAGAGCAGTTAAGTTGGTCCCTTAATTCTTAACACAAATATATGATTTTCGAAGAAACATATATCAATGCATTTCCTTGATAACATTTTCTTTGACGGGAAGCAATTCATATGTTATGCACCATTTAGAGTTTTCAATCTATTTTATATTAATATCGTGTGTTTTTTAGTGTCTCCAATATTAGATATTGATATAACTGTATAAAAAGTATGATGTTTCAGTTAACTACCAATAGTACTGATACATGTAATGTAATGAACTACTGATTGATTTCAAAGGTCGGTATAATTTTTCTTAATCTCCAACCCTTTAAACAATATGTAATCGGTGAATAATTTGGTTCTGATTGTTAATCTACTAAATGATTGCTTAAAAAAAAATGATAATTGGTGTTTTCATGGTACAATGCAGTTGCTAATTGAGATCCCTTCTTGGACAAGCGCGGGGCTTCGCTCAACTGAGGATCGATTCCGTCGTACCCGGTTCGAAGCACGGGTTAAATACTAAAAAAAAATTAATTATGTATTTATAGCTTAAAATATTTTAGTTTATTTGTAAAATTGATTATTATTTTATTATATTGCATGAAATTAGTTTACAAAACCATGTTAGATCCTCAAATCATAATAATATTATATATTTGATTATTATAAAGTTTTAACTGTTAATTGTCAATCTATTGGATAGTAATTCTATAAGCTTATTAGAACTCTTATTAGGACGGGTAGGGCTGTCAATGGATAAAAATCCATCGGATATTGGCAATACTGATAAGGTTAAGGTTAAGGGTTATCGGATATCCGGTATCCGATAATATCCGTCGGAATTCAAAAATTCCATATCGATAAGGTTAAGGATAAGCTATCGGATATCGGATATTATTCCGATAATTTCCGTTATCTACTCATGATACAAAAAACTTCCAATAATTTCCGATAATTTCCGTTAATATTCAATAATTTCCGATAACTTCCGTTAATTTCCGTTAATATTCGATAATTTCCGATATTTACTTAGGAGAGACGTAATCAAATGGCTAAAGAGTAAACCTAAAGGGTATTAGGTATCGAAAATTTCCGAAAATTTTATGATATAGTTATACACTAACGGTATCGGATATTAACCTAACGGAAACTCCCTTAACCGGTACCGTTATGTTAATAAACGGATATCCGTTACGTTAAGGTTATCGGATATCGGATAACCGTTATGTCGGATATTAACCTAACGGAATCCGGATATTCGGAAACAGTACCGGATATCGAATATCCATTGACAGCCCTAAGGACGGGTGCGGGCGAAGCCCCGCCTCGGTGAACATGAACTGACGATGTAAGAAATTCCAGCAGTCCCGGTGCGCAGCACGGGTTTCAAGCTAGTCTTGATAGTTGTTGAATCATCTTGATTGTTGTGCCCTTGATTGAACTCGATCAATGATCATGACAAAAATGGGTTTAGTGAAAAGGTCTTTTCTGCCCAACAAAATTCTGACCAAGGAACATGGGTTTTATTTCATCTTCATCTTGTAGGTCTTTGTTTACTTGATGTCTCTTCAGGGGTGTAATCCCTTTCCAAGAACAAAAATATTACTCCCTCCGTCCCACTATTAGATGACCTATTTATTTTTTAATTTTGTCCCATTAATAATTGATTTTATATAATTTGATATTCATGTTTATATTCGTTATGTAAATGTTTTAAAATGCTTTTCAATGATATAAAGTTTACGAATATCCGTGGTATAGTTTGAGAGATAAATCATTTCTAAATTGTGTTGCTAGGTCAACTAATAGTGGGACGGAGGTAGTATTAGGTGGTAAATAAACACTGGCATCTGACAATTTTATGGGTCATGTCAGACTGCGATTTTGTTTGGAAGGCTATTATTGGGGCGTCACATTCCATTAGATGGGCGTCACCTAATAGGACAAAAACGGGTCACCCATAAGTAATATCAAAAACCCCTTATCTCAAATAATGTTCTAATGACCAAACAACCCTTATGTAGTTAATTTTAATTTAATTTAATTATTATCTAATTAAATTAAGAAGATGAATTTTGTTATATATTTGTGAATTCTGGGACAAAGTTTTTGTGGGAAAAAAAACTAGAGAGGAGGAAAAAGAAAAAAATTGAAGATTTCTTTCAAAACCTAGATTTTTTGATTCACTCAACAAAAATGGATGAAACAAGTTATCAATTCGAGGTGGGTGAATTTTTGTATGATAGAGAAAACAAGTTTTACATTCCTCATGTTGGAGACTAAGAGATGGATGATTTGTTAGATGGTAGAGAGGGTTTAACATAAAGTGATGATGAATCTCAACCAATTGAAGAAATAAATCAACAAAGTGAAGAACCAATGGTTGAAAATCAACAGGTACACCTCTAAACTATCTCCCATGGGTTCAATTTCGCTCAAAACTAGCTTAAGTACGCAAAAAGTTTGAGATTTTTAGACTTTCATGGAAAATTACGGTTGGGTTTAGGTTCGTTGCCAACCGTAATTTAGGTTTACGTCTAGGTTTTGGAAGAACTCCAAACCGTAACTGGTTTCCAATAGGACAAAATTGAATTACGGTTGGTAATATGTCATGCCAAACACTTCGAAAACCCAGACGTGGGAGAATACGTCTGGAAAAAAATTCACTAACCTAGACGTAGAAGATTACGTCTGGAAAGTTTACGCATGAACTGAACCTAGACGTAGAAGATTACGTGCGGAAAAATTACATCACGAACCTAGACGTAATCCAATTTGAAGCTTCTTCTAAAACATCCGGGAAGAATTACGTCTAGGTTAGCCTATAAGATAAGCACGGACGTAAATTCATTTTCTACGGTTGGAATTATAAGGAACCACGGACGTGATTTCAATTTCTACGGTTGGAATGAAGAGAAACCTGGACGTAAACCAACATGCAAGCTAATTCTACGGTTTGAATTCATCCGAACCTGGATGTAAGTTCTTCAAAAACTGAATTTACGATTAGCGAACCTAGACGTAATCGCAACGATGAAGTGAATTGAAGTTGAATTGAAATTACTGAGAAGGAAGAGAAGCAGTTTTTTTTTGTGATTTAGAATAGAAAAAATTAGGTTTTTAAATTTTTATTTTAGTTCAAGGGTAATCTCGACATTTTGTTTGTGTTAGGATATCCCATAGCCTCTTTTTTCTTTTTTGGACACTAAGAATCCAAGTGAAGCCCCTCTAATGAAGTGTGAGGCCCCAATAATAGCCTTCTTTGTTTGACCTTAGTAGAGGGGGGACAATTGTGGGAAAAGTGAACTGCCATAGGAAGAGTGATATGTAATTAAAGGGAACTCTGTAATTAAGCTATTCCTTACACAAATGTGGCAATCGCATGAAAGGAAATATATTTTAATATTCTTTAGTATGTCAACAACCTAGCCTTAAAAATTGGTGCAAACCAGTTCTGAAACAAAATTGAAGAGAAGGTCGTAACCAGTTGAAAACCGATGGATTATCATGCCACCCCTTGCGCTGTTACTTGAGAGGCATCTTCAACTAACTTGTTAGCTTGAATGGTGGTTATAACATTTGCAATATTACCCTGAAAGCATGACATAGAAAAAAATAATCAAAACACGAGTAAATTCCAAAGATCTGTTTTCAAACAAGTAAAGTGGCTTACCCTCCACATGGATAACTTTGATCGAAGGGCTACCCACTGGTTTGGCCCGAACAGACGGTCTGAACAACGACTGCACACCAAATCAATATATTCATTAAAAGATGTATTAGCCAATATTCATTCATTAACATTATCCAGTATTTGAGTTTTGGAATTGACTTTTCTTCATGAGGTCGAAAACAGTACTTGCAGTTAATTGTAAAACCAGAAAAACTTGAACTCACCTTACAATTACAGTTTGATTCAACTGGTCCATCTTACAGTCAAGTAGTTTTGCAGCTATTGCCTTAACTATCCATTCTTCCACCTCATCATCCTGAATCTGCGAAACAGTAAGACCTGATCTGTGACATGGTAAACTCGAGGCTTATAGCTGGAAACTGGGGAAAAAAGATAAGAGATGCTTACCATAAGTGTGCTTGCGACCATAGCATATGGAATTTCACCGGACTCATTTGAACCAAGATCAGCCAATGACAGCAACCTCATTTTCATCATGCAATCTTCAAAGACAAGACCTTAAATCGCATTGCATAAGAAAGTTAATAAGAAAACAAATAAACAGGTAATAGGATTTCATCACGTTCTACACTACTTTCTCGAAATAGGCAAAATAATACCAGATTCAGTCATTGCAGTATCATTTTCTGCTTGAAAAGCTATGTATGCTTTCAGCCTCTGAGTAAGAAAAATCTTCAAAAGCTGATAAACCCATGCATAGTTTCCATCTTGTTCCAACTGTGCTACAGCCGGCATATCTAACAAATCACACTGCCATATAAAAGAAAAGAAAAATGAAAATTAATGTGTATAAGAAAAAAAAACCATTTAGAAGAAGCAAATTAACTGACAAAGACCATGTCTAGGAGCATCCCAGAACGGCAAGACAGTACTACCACGCCATAATGGAACAGCAATAAGATTTACCAATGGAAGCTAATTGTAAAAATTAACAAACTGACAGCAAATTAAAATCATATCCTAAGCATGGATACAAGGAGACAGCAAAGAAAGAAGGTTGTAAGGTACAAAACACGCCCGCAAACATATTCTTTGGAACATGTATCAAATGAGAATCATAAAATAACTATAAAATTTACATGCAAGATACCTGAAACATGTCAGGAGCCTTCACAAACTCCATCACAGCACGGACGGCTTCTCCTTTAGCTTCACTCATGATATTTGCATCGTCACTCGAAAAAGTTGCCAAGTACTTGGTAAGAAAATTGAATGAGTCCTTTGACATGCTGAAAACAAAATAAGATTCAAATGTCCTCAATCCTGATTAAAACAAAAAGCAATATGCTCAAGTGGCATAGAGCTTCATTGATCAAACTAGACCCTTCTGAAAAAACTAATAACCAGATGTGAAACAACGAAAATAAAACAACGAAAATAACATGTATAAACTACTCAATAAGACCATAAGTCTTATCCCCTGAAAGGAAGACTTCTATTCAAGGCTACATCATAGAAAGCCTTTCTCGTATACCAACTGGAATGTTAATTATAAGACTAGAACCATTCCAATATTAGTGATTCTAAAAATAGTAGGACTCCCTAGGTGCTTGGTTTTTGGATGGGACCGATGCCTGACAGGCTGACAAGAATCATTCATTCATTCATATTCATTACCTTTTATTTTCCTTTAACACATTGGAGATTGTAAGAAAGAGTTTTCTTTGATCCACTGTTCCGATATTCCACTCTTTCAGGAAGCTATCCATCTTTTTGAAAGAAGGTACGATGGTTTCCGTAACTTTGCCACTGACCGCCAAATCAAGGGCTTTCATGTAAACATAGAATTTGCTGTACGGGTTCTCCAGAAGATTGTACAGATTGAACAAGCTGTATAAATAAAGTAAGAACATAAGACACTGTCATATAATCCCAGGGTTAGAAGCTAAAGATGATTAATGAATTGGTATTACATCTTCAGGCGGAGAGCAGGCTTGTCATTTGGTTGTTGACAAACTTTAACAGAAATACGTTCCGCCATCTCTAATTCTTCTTTCAAACTTGTAGCTTTTGTGACAAGGTTGCAAATTATAGTGAAAATGCACTCAAGATCTGCAAATCGGATTAAGAAACAGTTCCAATTAGAGCTAACCTGACACTTACAAACAACACTAGCAAATCATTCACTAAATCCAAACAGGCAAATCAAGCAAGTACAATTCAATACATACTCTTAACAAACTAAGTGAGAATATAATATAAACACTACCAAAGAAAAACTCGAGTAGTAGTTCATTAACCAGAGGGAACTAAATTAACCTATGAATCCAATCAAAATCTTAACTGGACAAGATTTTTTTATTGTTTAGCCTATCTCTCCAGCAATGGGAACCAAATTTAAGGGTGAACAACTTGCAAAGGCAGCTAGAGATGGGAAATTATGTCGTACTTCGTCTAGTCTCCCACCTCGTCTCCCACCTCTTTTGGTGGTCTGTGGTAGGGGTATTCGATCAGAGCTAATGTTATAATGTTATTCCAACAACCATTAGCTCAACTAGATCTCCTAAAAAATAAATAAGAACAGGAATAAGGAAAATTTACCCTTTTCAGAAAGTTTTGGAAATATCAAGTCTGCTGGTGTGAGCATAAGAGTAACCAAATCCAAATTTTGACCGTTCGCTATGAATGTTTCTGCCTCTCTACATAGTACAGAAACTTCTTCCGCCAGAACCTTAGCATCAAAACAAAAACAAAAAAATAAATAAAATCAGACTATGATTTAAAATCAGCAAATAACCAAATTGCTTATAAACTGTAGAAGAACCCTAAAATCCCAATTTTACTGACTTTATATTTTGATTCTTCGGTCTAACAAAACCCTACAATAGAATCAGAAGGAATATAGAATAATGAATGAAGAGAAATTTTCAAAGTTGGATCTGAAATTATTACCTCAGGACCAGCATCAGCCCAAGTATGTTCGGAAGTGAAACGAACAACAGTGAGTGATGGATCTTCTTCAGAAGTTATGACAATGGTCGCCATTATCTTGCAGTAGAAATAATTTAAACCTGATGCCTGTTAAATATAAAAACCCTAGATTGAAACGATATTCACACTCTCTCTCTTTCTTATCACCACCGTTAGACTGAGAGAAAGAACTGGAAGACCTTTCGTGAACAAAACCCTAAAACCATAAAAAGGATAGTATGGGATGTTTTTTTATCTCTTTATATTTGTTTAACTGGGGGTAGTTTCGTCTTCAGATAGGTAATATTCCAACCCAAATATTTGTTATTCCTATGGGATGAACACCCTGGCATTTTTAGGGGCGATCCCAAAAGAATTAGGGGCGACACTAAAAGACAAAAAAAGTCACCCAAACGTAAATCTAAGCTACCATTTATCTTCGATTTTTCAAAATGGCCAATATGCCCTTATATAATCGGGAGCCTACACCATAGTCGGTAGGTTAAAGGTGAATCGGTAGATTAAATTGAAACTATACCTACCGATTATAGTGTAGATACTTCGGATAATAATTCCTTTTATAATCGGTAGATTATCCAACTTGTAAGACTACCGATTATAAGGAGCCCCATATTCAACCTTGGCCAAATTCCATAGGTTTTGAGTGTACAGAGCCAGACATAACCACGTGGTTCGTGATTTGGATGTAGCCATAATCGTAAGCCAAATAGGTTCCACAACCTACCGATTATAGGTTGCCCCAAAATGAGTTTTTTGCAAAATCCTTCATGTGATGAATTTTGAAATCTACTATAATCGGTAGGGTATACAACTTATAGACCTCCCGATCCAACGGCTCTATTTTGTTGGGGCATGCTGTATAATCGGTAGTCAAATGAAGTATTTTCACTTCCGATTATACAGTTGCCTCAAATTTTGTTTTTGCAAAAATCTCATTTTTTTCGAATTTGAGAACTATATTAATCGGTAGTTAATAAGACTTCCGATTATACAGTTGCCCCAAATTTTGTTTTTGCAGAAATGTCATTTTTTCGAATTGGGAAACTAGAATAATCGGTAGTTAATATGACTTCCGATTATAAAGTTGCCCCAAATTTCTTTCTTGACGAAATCACCAATTTTGGGAATTTAGGAGCTACTATAATCGGTAGTCTCGTGAGGTTGTTTTTCCTACCGATTGTTATAGAAGCCAGATGCGCGTCAGGCACAAAATCGATATTAATCGGACCCATAATATCGTTACTAAACTTCCGATTAATTTATAATAATCGGGCACAAAATAGCTTCCGATTATGTAAGGGCATTAACGTATTCACCAATTTTGGGTATTCTCCCCGTTTTTTGGACATCCCTTAACGGTGTATATGGGTTGGGAATAAAAAAGTCGCCCCTAATTCTTTTGGGGTCGCCCCTAAAAATGCCAGGATGAACAAACTTAGAGTTTATTCATTTTGCTCCCACTATGGAATGAACAAACTTGAAAAACGGATGTTCAAATGAACAAATCTGATGGTTTGAACATCGAGATGGAACAACCAGCGCGCGTCTGTGGTAAGGACGCGCGCTCTTTCCAAAAACGATGGCGTTTGTACTTCCAACGCGCGTCCATGCCAGTGACGCCCGCGACTTTCTCAGTGACGCCCGCGACTTTATCACTGACGCCCACAACTTTCCTGATTATTTTACTAATTTTTAATCCTATTTTATCTCACTTTATCCTGTTTTATCTCACTTCATCCTATTTTATCTCACCTAAATATTATATTTTATTTTTCATCTTTATCCTACAAAACATTCTATATTAAAAAGAAATACTAGTGGGGCCCTAGAAAACCAAATCTGTTCATTTTTCCTTGTTTTACCATAGTGGAGAAACGAGTTTGTTCATCCACGTGGAAGAACAAACTAAAAGATTTGTTCATTCCCATAGGAAATGCTCTTACTACCGATTGGGTAGATCAGTGGACTAAAAAAAAAAACAGGCAATAAGACTGAGTCCAATGGACTAGATTCACAAGCTTCTCAACGTGTTCAATCGCTGTGAAGGGAGCGGCTCATATGGTAGTGGAAGAGTAGATTGTAAACATCGCTGAATTGGGGGCCTGGAAAATAATTAGGGGCCTCATACAATTTATACCCACACCAAAATTATAAGGGACTTCCAAAATGATGGTGAAAATACCATTGTACCCTTCTCTAATACCTAACCCTAAAATCCGATTAACAGTTAAGAAGAGGCCCCATTTTCTTTTCAACCAAAACTCTTCTTCTTCTTCTCCTCCCCTCCCCTCTCTGGTCGCCCATCTCATCCATTAACGACCGGAGAATTTTTTTTCCGATTCATCACGTAATCGTCGATTAATTTTAGACGATTAACTTCTTCTACAAACATGGCTCGTACAAAGCAGACCGCTAGAAAGGCAAATCAAATTCCTAATCTCGTCGACGCAGTTAATGCAGCGAAGGCGGCTTATTCGAGAGAAAGGAATAAATCAAATCAGTCGGAGAAATCAAATCAGGCGCCGAAGGAAGTGGCTCCAATCAGATGGTATGTCGACTAAAACCCCCAACTCTAACTTGGGTTTGAGTTAAATTTGATGTTTTACTGAAAAATTAGGGTTTGAATCGAAAAAAATTGGATTCTCAGAAACCGAGTCGTTAATCACGAGGCTTGTATGCTTAACGATTTTTCATCTGCATGTTGGAATTTGAGAAATCGTCAA
This sequence comes from Papaver armeniacum, assembly GCA_023531295.1. NCBI lineage: Eukaryota > Viridiplantae > Streptophyta > Magnoliopsida > Ranunculales > Papaveraceae > Papaver > Papaver armeniacum. Next base: position 42,633 of record JAJJWW010017390.1, read on the forward strand.
CCATTAGGGTGGCGGAGAAAACGATCCCTGGTGTAGTTAGGTTAGAATCGTTAAGCAAATTTTATTTTTTAACGATTTTTGATATGTATGTTCAGTTCATCAAAAATCGTTAACCATGAGCAATAGGTGAAAACGATTCTATGTTGGTTGTGTGCTAGAGCATGTAGTCGCTAATCATATAATTTAAATGTGGTCGATTCTAAGATATGCCAAACCATCTCTGTCCCAAATAATGATAGAGTCTTTAAGAAAAAACGCTTGAATCGGCAAGCATAAATTGTGAATCGTTAACTCCCTGGTGTAGTTAGGTTAGAATCGTTAAGCATTTTTTTTGCGTTTGATCGGTACTAACTAAGTATGTTTGCGTTTGCGTTTTCAGATGAAGAAGGCGTATGGATACTACGAGGTGCTTCGTGGGAAAAAGTTTGAGTTACACGATTGCTACTTTATCTTCAATGGAAACATGTATAATTACATGCTTTATGATTGAGTGTAGAAGTGCACCGTTATCATGTATTGTATTTAACCCTATGAAAGATTTATGACTTTTACGATTCAATGAAATGGTTCTATGAAATCAGAAATTATTAAAAAAAAAAAAAAGTTTGAGTCGTCAATATTAGAGACGTATGGAACAACGACTCTCATTTAATATGAAAGGGTCGTCTGTATATAGTAATGCTAAACTAACGACCCTTAGAGTGAAAGCTACAGAGAGTAAAAGGTTTTTTAGTCGTTGGGTTCTAAATATATTGAGTTAACGACTCTAAATGACCTAAAAGATGGAGTCGTCATCTTTTTTAAACTTGATTAACAATTTTTCATAACTGCAGACTGGAGTCGTCAATGTTTTTAAACTTGATTGACGATTTTTAATAACTGAAGATTGGAGTCGTTTATTTTTTGTGCCAATTCACTGACGACTCTTAAGGATCGTTAGTTTATTATACTCCCGACCTAACGACCCTCACTCTGAGCAGTTCCATATCGACCATGAATCGACCACTTGGAGCACCATTCAGACAATTTGAAGAGTATAGGAAGTTTACCTGATTGTTTTGAGCTTTTGGTTCTTCATTTCGAGTATTGGTTCCTTCATATTGAGCAAAAGGATCTTCATTTGCAACAATTATCAAAGCTTCCTCTATTAACATCTCTTCATCAAACATCCAATCCATAGGATTAGTTGAGACAATCTCACCATCAACACAATCATGTATGTTGTTTGAATCTTCACCTACATCATTTCCTCCACTAGAATCACTCATTTCAAATAACCCTAAATTTTCCCCCAAAACTCACTTTCTTCCTCTCTACAACACAAAAACACAATTTTTCTATTATCAAAATTTAATCCTTAAATCTGATTTTAACCTAACTAAATTAATTACCAATTAATTAACTTAACTTAATTACTAATTACCACTAATGATTTGGGGTAGTTTAGCCATTTTAAAAAAATTGGGGATAAGGGATAACCCCCAATTACTATTTCATGACCTTTTTTGTCATGTAGCTAGGGGTCCCCAATTATTTTCCAGGGCCCCCAATTCAGCCTTGATTGTAAAGGCATTTATTTATTTTTCTTTTAAAGGCTAAAGTACACAAAAGAAAAAAAAAAAAAAGAATAGCTAAAATCTTAAACTTTTGATGTTGTGAACTTTCTCCCCGGGTTTGATACGTTCCAGGAGGTCCCAGGTTCAAGTCACCGATAGCACGATATTACAGAATTTGATATGGAAGATAGAGTTAGCTTTCCTCTTTTGCAACATATGCTTCGGTTCCCTTGGTTTGGTTTCTCATGAGTCATGAGGCTCGCCTACCTACTTCGAGTCACGGAAACCTGGTCAACTACTACGGTATAGGTCCGCAATCAAATGAGCGAAAAATAAATGATAATAATAATCTTAAAATATCTCAGTTGTTCATCCATGTTCATCAAAGGTTTGATGCGCTCCAGGAGGCCCCAGGTTCGAGTCCCCGATTGCACAATACTGCTGAATCTGACGTGGAAGGTAAAGTTATCTTTCCCCTGCGACATAATTAGTTCCCCTATCAGCTTCGGCTCCCTTGGTTGGTTGCTCATGAGGCTCCCTGGTAGGCTAGTACGGCAACCTGTTTAACTGATGCAGTACGATGTTGGAGCTCAACTTGTTGATAGGCTTCCAACTTGTTTCTTGTAAAAGTACTCGTTATCCAATAATATAAAATTAAAAAAATATAAAAGATAAATTAAAAAATCGAAAAATTAGGCTAAAAATAAGGAAACATCAATGGTTTTGTACTAACCCTAAGTTTCCATCGCGAAACCATTTGGATATTTATTTATTTTTATGATTCTTTAGTTTATTCCCTATTTCCAAGAAATAAAATTGTGAAATTGAGGAAAAAGCAATTTTCATATAGAATCTATGTGAGCTTCCATAAGATTCGGTCTAACACAACGTAACACAATTAGTTTAAGGCTTTTGTTAACTTGTATACCCGTATACATGTTAAGGTTTAATAAAGAATTATTTTATTTCTTTAAAAATTGTGTGTTTTTGTCTTATTCTACTAGAAATTGGTTTTTCTTGCACTAAAAACAACAATTTTTGTTCCCAATGCAAAGAATTACTATTTTCAATGCAATAAAACAAACAATTCTTGTTTCCAATGCAAAAAATTGTTGTTTTAATGAACCTTAACATGTATACGGGTATACAAGTTAACAATACCCTTAGTTTAATCAATTGATTTTTGTATTCCGAGATAGCATGATAGTCACGAAAAACTATATGAACATATGCTCGTGCTTTCTCATTGAATTTATTTTCTTTTGAATTAACTCGTTTAGTTAATTTTTGTATACACAAATATTTAAAATTAACATCTTTTACATGTAGATCACGGGAATTAACGGATAGTTGAATGCCCTTTACATCTACTTATTAGTTGTTTCATAAAACTAATATAGTTATCATGAAAAAAAATTTATTGACATACCATTTTTCGGTTTTGATCAAGCTACTCAAAGATTTTAATACGTCTAGTTTTCCCGATGTAGCATATAGTAACTGCAACAATATTTAAAAGTTGATTGTCAATGTTAGATGTTAGATGTTATATTGTTCCTGTCAGTCCAAGATAATAGCTAGTCGTGCAGATTATAAAATTTATTAGCTTCTTGGATAATGGTGTTAGATATAATGTACCAAATTGCTCAAGTAAATAGGCAATAAATCGTGATATGATCCTAGTCTTCATGTGCTGAAGGCAGAACTATCATCTTGGATCTTCAATTTTAGTCATATGCTGAACTTTGCAGCCACAATAAGAATGTCATCGGCAATTTTTCGTATTAACATCTGACATTTTTATGGAATTTTAAAATGTCAAAGAATAAGTCATAGACGTGATTGTTGTTCAGAGTGTTGGAAAAACTGGGTTGCAATAGAAGATGAAATAACACAGGAAAAGAATGTTGTACTCCAAACTTTCAAGGCTCATACGATTTCTTTTAGACAATTATTTCTACCCTCCCAATAAATTGGCGATTACAACAGGTATGTGAAATAATGCCTTCAGGATACAATGAAAGCCCTACAACGGAAATTGAATTCAAGGTTTGTACCCCTTGATCCAATCAAGAACACATGTGAACATGATTTCTGATGATGCTTTAGAAAAGAGAGAAAACAGAGAAGGTTTTTTCGATTATGATTTAAACGAGTATTGGGAGATGCTATTTATAGAGGTTTTCGCATCTGTTGGGAATATGTGTCTCTTCACGAAACGATGAGTCTCTTCATCATCGACCACAGCCTGGGGGGCTACGCCCCCCAGGACCCCCCTTGGATAGCGCAGTTGAAAATATTCCAACATTCTCCCCCTATTTTCAAAAAACCATAAAACAAAGTTAAAAAACTTTTAAATCGAGTAGACCGCATCAAAGTGAATGCCTACGTGCAGTGGGATCAAGCCATCGTAGTTCAAGCACAATTGAGACTAAGCATCATCGTTGAAATCAACACATAAATGATAGGTATCTTTTGGATTTGAACCTTCACTTAGTGTAAGAAACTCAAAGCCTTATCGAGATTCTATGGTGAAACCGAGTCTTGAACCAAGTATCCCTTATGATAAAACAGAGTCTCCACACATATTGATTTCATAAATCATGTGTTCTGTAGCCAAGCACGTTAATGGCCATGTGCTTATATCCTTGATTCACGAGTCTTCTTTAGAGAACGGTCTTCTTTTCTTAGGAAACGGCCTGATTTCCATACTCATATAGGTAAGTCTCGAAGGTGTTTCTGCGATACACCTTTTACTAACCACAGACTCATTAAGGATTTACATCCATCCTATTTTCTTACGAGAACCCAACACTAATTAGAAATGGGAAGTTTTATATTAGTGCTCCATAATCTACATCCATAACTTGTTAATACCACATTGAACCTTGTTTATCTTTTTCAAAACATAGGTTGGGTTTCTGCTATGGGAGATCAAACTTCTTTCACAGACCTTAGTCTCATTTCTTTACTTTTTATTGAAACCACCGAACTTGGTAGACTTTTCGTAAATGGGTCTTCCAAATTCCTCTTTGATTCAATAAAGTTAACCGTAACCACCCCTCTTGAGTAGTTGCCTAACCATTTGATGTCTAAGACTTGCATGTCTTGACTTTCCATTATAAGTCTTATTTGAGACATTATAGATAGTAGCTTGATTATCACAATTAATCAAGACCGCCGGAGTTGGCTTCTTCCAAAATGGAATTTCCATAAGTAGGTTCCTAAGCCATTCGCCTCCTTACATGCATCCAGTTAAGGCTATTAATTCGACAACATTGTTGAATCGAAATACAAGTCTGCTTCTTGGAACTCCAAGACACAGCAGCACCCCCTAATGTAAAGATCCATCCAGGACGTTGATTTGGACTTGGCCTCTACATCGTTCAGTTAGCATCGTTTGTACCCTTCCAGTGCGGCGGGATAGCCTTGGTAATGCAAGCCAAAATTCATTGTACCTTTCAAATAAGCCATAACTCTTGAAACTGCTTTCCAGTGTTCATATCCTGGATTACTTGAGAAACGACATAACACTCACACATCTTGGGCTATGTCCGGTCTTTTGCAATGCATAGCATACATAAGACTTCCAATGACACTGGAATACTCAAGTTGTGCATGAGTACGTCCGGTGTTCTTCTTTAACTTGATAGTATGGTCTAAAGGAGTAGGTATTGGATTGTCATCAAAGTGACCATACTTCTTGAGAAATTTCTCAATATAATGAGATTGGGTTAAAGCCAACTCATTTCCCTTTCTTAGGATCTTAATTCCCAAGATTACATCAGCCTCTCCTAAATCCTTCATATCAAAGTTAGAGCTAAGAAACTTCTTTGTTTCTTCCACAACAGATATGTCAGATCCAAAAATAAGCATATCATCAACATACGAACAGAGAATTACACATCCAGAACTATCATGCTTACTATAGATACATTTATCCGCATCATTCACCACAAAACCATTTGACAAAACCACTTTGTCAAACTTCTCATGCCATTGCATGGGAGCTTGCTTCAAGCCATAAAGAGATTTTACTAATTTGCAAACCTTCTTTTCTTGGCCTGGCAATATGAAACCTTCAGGTTGTTCCATATATATTTCTTCTTCCAAATCTCCATTTAGGAAGGCGGTTTTGACATCCATTTGATGAATAACTAACTTGTAAATAGAAGCAAGTGCTATTAAACAACGAATAGATGAGATGCGAGCAACAGGAGCATATGTATCAAAGTAATCAATTCCATGTCTTTGCTTATAACCCTTAGCAACTAATCTGGCTTTGAACTTATCAATGGAACCATCGGCATTCATCTTTCTCTTGAAAATCCATTTACATCCAATAGGCTTTACGCCCGGAGGTAAATCACAATATATCCAAGTACCGTTGGTCAAAAGAGAGTTCTTTTCATCATTGAAAGCCTCTTTCCAAAAACTAGCATATTTGGAACTCATAGCCTCAGCATAAGTTTTAGGGTCATCATCAACATGCATAACATATTTGGTAACACTAAGAATTCTATTCTTATTACCTTCTACAAGATATGTTATAAAGTCTGGACCAAAATTTTTCTCTATTCTGGCTCTCTTACTCCTTCTAGGTTCGATATCTTCTATGGGTTCAGAAGTATCCTACATGTCTCGAGTAGGAACAGAATGATCATCATTCTCATTAGTCTCTTCAGATTTTAGACTAGGTAACAATGAGTTCTCCATGGGTTGCATTTGAGAACTGTTCCTATTTAAGTTCTCAAAGAATTCCACATCTACAGATTCTATAATCTCAAAAGTGTCAAGGATTAAAAATCTGTAGGTGATACTATTAAGAGAGTATCCCACAAAAGCACATTTATAAGCCCTGTTTCCCAGTTTTGGTCTTTTAGGATCAGGTTTTCGAACATATGCTAAGCAACCCCAGACTTTAAGTCTCTTCAAGTTTGGTTTCCTCTTAAACCACAATTCATAAGGAGAAACATTCTTTTTTTTCAAAGGAACTCTATTCAAAATATAACATGCAGACAACATAGCTTCACCCCACAAAGAATTAGGCAAACTAGAACTTATAAGCATGCAATTAACCATATCAATCAAAGTTCTATTTTTCCTTTCAGCCACACCATTTTGTTGAGGTGTATAAGGTGCAGTAAATTGATGAATTAAACCATGCTCTTGACAAAAGAATTTAAATTCATTAGGAAAATATTCACCACCACGATCGAACGTAAAATCTTAATTTTCGGTCCTAATTGTGTCTCTACTTCGCTTTGTATATTTTGAATATGTCAAAAACATCATCCTTAGATTTCATCAAATATGTATAAGCATATCTAGTACTATCCTCTATAAAAGTGACATAATACTTATTTCCACCACGAGTGGCAGAACCATGCAAATCACCCACATCACTGTGTACTAATTCAAGTAAGGAAGAATTTTGTACTACAGACTTATGGGAAATTCTAGTTATCTTTGCTTACACACATATTTCACATTTAGAAGCATGATCAAAATTGCAATCAGAAATCAAACCTAATCGTTTCATGTTTCTAAGAGAACCATAATTCACATGACCAAACCTAGCATGCCATAAATTAACAGAGTCAACAATAGAACCATTATTTATTAAATTAAGCTTAATCATCCCATTACAAGCATATCCTTGTCCAACAAACACACCATTTTTGGACAATACAAACTTATTAGACTCATAGGTCGTCTTGAATCCGACCTTCATAACAAGGTCGCAGGAAACAAGGTTCTTTACAATGTCGGGGACATGTAACACATTAGTAAGAGTAGAGTCTTTCCGAAGTAAACGAGAGTTCAACGGTGCCTTTCCCAATGACTTTGTTGTGTTGGCGTTTGAGGAGACAACTTTGTTTCCTTCTCCACTAACTTAGGTTCGTATGTCTTGTAAAGATTTCTATCTTCTGAGATATGGACAGTTGCATTGCACCATTGTCGTACCACCATCCACCCCGGTTTAAGAATATGACATTGGCGGCTTGCACCACGATCACAAGTTTGTCATCGACCATATTTGCCTCATTTTTCTGGTTCTACTATTGTTTCTTTTTGAGACGACAGTCACGAGCAAAATGGTCGGGTTTGTCACAGAAGTAGCAATTGCCCTTCTTCTTACTCTTCTTGTTGGGATGATGCTTCTTAAACTGAGTATCATTCTTAGGTTTCAAAGAATTCGGTGTCTTAGATTCTTCTACGCTATTCACCTTAGAATGGTTTTCAGACTGTGGACTATCCTTAAGTTCTCGTTTACGAGAGTCCTCTTCTATTCGAAGATGACGTTGTAGTGCCTCTAAATCATAGTCAGTCTCAGCATGCTTAAGTTTCTTCTTATAACCATTCCAAGAAGGGGAAGACGAGAAATAATAACCCGACAACAAACGCAGAAGGAAGATCAATTCCAGCATCCTTAAGATGATTAACAATGAGTAAAAGTTCACTGACCTGGGCAATGATTGACTTACTGTCAACCATCTTAAAATCCATGAAGTTGCAAGTCAGGAATTTCTTGTTGCTCACTTCATAAATCTTGTATTTGTTGTCAAGCGCATTCCATAATTCCTTCGCAGTCGCAATACTCCGATGTGCATTG
>JAJJWW010017391.1:0-27289 GCA_023531295.1 Papaver armeniacum
GAATATAAGTCCGGGTTATTAATTAGTTCATGTTCACCTTGATTTATCAAAACATGGAACAAAACTCATAGGTTTATCTGTGGGAGACAGATTTATCTATTATCTTAGACTTTTCTGTGTGATACAAATTTATTTATTAAAGTCTTCGACTTTGGGTCGTAGCAACTCTTAGTTGTGGGTGAGATCAGCTAAGGGAATCAAGTGCGTAGTATCCTGCAGGAATCAAAGACGTAAGGAGCGCAACCGTACCTTGTATCGATGTGAGATTGATTAGGTTCAACTACGCGTCCCGAAATAGAAGTTAGTTTGTAGTAGGCTAGTGTCCGTAGCGTCTTAATACAAATGTGGTGTTCAATCCGGACTAGGTCCCGGGGTTTTTCTGCATTTGCGGCTTCCTCGTTAATAAACCTTCTGGTGTCTGTGTTATTTCTATCTGCATTATATTTTGTTATATAATTGAAATATCACAGGTTGTGCGTTGTATCGATCAATTGTGAAATCCAACCTTTGGTTGTTGATTGGAAATTGATTGATCCTTGGATATTGGTCTTTGGTACCATCCAAGTTTATATCTCTTGTATTTGATAAAGACTCATAGATTTATTTGTTTGAGTATAGATCAAATCGAGAGATAGAGATATTAAGATTAAGTATGATTGTCTAGTTGATTCTCTTAAAAGTATATTAGAGTTATTCCATACAGATTGCTAATCGAAATATTGGGTGTGGTTGTTGTACCCCCGTATTTTCAGGTTATTATAAACATTGCGCTGGAATCGTGATAACTACAAGATAATAAGAAGAAGAAGTCCAAAGAGGAGACCAAGGGGTGCTAGAGGAGTATGTTAATTTCGAACACGTTTGTATGGGGATGGATTTCGTCATCACAATATAACATTGGATTCAAATGCCAACTTGTGGGTTCTTAGTAGCGGAGACTTTCAATTGCATGGTTCGTTTGCTCGGGCTTGTTGGTTCAAGTTTTTTTTTTTTTTAACATCGCCCAATAATACACTATTACTTTTGGTTATTTATCATGGTTGTTCTTAGTTTTTTGAGATTTCCATTTTTTGATAATTTTTATTTCTTTGATCAGTTTATACTTATTATGTAAATTTTCACAAAACAAGAACTTCAAATACAAAAATAGAACTCCGGCCAAAGAAGGGAAACATAACACCAGCTAGATACGAGCAAAAAAAAAAGATATATACAAAGATAAACTATTGCATCTCACTAATATCTTATCGTCTTATTTTCGTTAAAAACATATGCATTAATTGGTCTTATTAAGTTCCATATTTATCATTTAAATCATTTATTTCCCATCCGTAATTAATTACCATATTCATTTTTCATATTTGTCACCAAAACAGATGAATTCAAAGAAGAAATATTAAAACCATGTGTACGGGAAAATCACATGTAGTTCTTTTATGTTTTTTTTTTTCCAAGAAGCTTTTGATTAATTTGCTGATCTATCGAAACATCAAAAGATAAGCCAAACCCCTGGAACTTGTGAAGATTTCAGCAGCTTTATGAACTTGCACAACCATAAGGCTGACATAAATAAGTAAATATACAGTTGAATCTCATCAAAGTGAGATAAAACATATACAGTTGAAACTCATCAAAGTGTTAAAAAGACAAAATTGAACATTTAAAGCAAAATTTTCGCATCAAAATATGTTCCACAGATTCTGATACATAAGAACAGTTGTGCTCTCTGTAAGTATATATCTTTACTTCATCTCTCTACAAGTATAACTATAAAATTGAACAATTTTATGATGAACATTTACCTATATTAATCTTTCTACTGCGGTGATCCAAGATGCAGTTCCAGGTAAATTTCTGGAATAACTACTGCAGATTCTGATATTTCATGACTTTCATCTTCGCAGCTCAATCCAGGCTGAAGTGGAAACAGCTCCAATGCACCTTCTGGTTGGAAGTGCACTTAGTCACCCAGAATCTGGAAAGCAAGTCCTGGTTAAAAGGAAACAAGAAAATAAAATATTTTTGTTTATTTGGTCCCTTACCGTGCCTTCATTCTCTTGAATGTGTTGAAGATAAACTGAAATAATACACTCATATCTATCAATACTTTAATGTCAAAAATTATTTTATTATGCGTCAATACTAATTTAAGGATTAAAAAATATCTTTTATGTGTTAAAAATACAATATAATCTTTAATGTTCAAATAACTCTACGGTAATACTAATTGTTGTCGACTTCTCTACAATATATATATAAGATATAACATTATTCACTGAGAAACCTACCTCCAATCATTCTAATCATTCATATTTAAAGATAGAAAGACAGTAAAACCACACTAGACTTGATCTTAGAATAATCCCCAAGGAAAATTCCAAAGACTTAATCATCAATTGGAACATAAAAACCAAATCCCATCAAAATAAATTCATTCATGCGGAAGAAATTTTAATCCTTTTAAGTTTTGGAGAAATCCGAACCATCAACTTTTAAAAGCTCAGTCGGATCAGTAAGGTGTAAAACAAGCTGACAGTTAGATTCCCAAATAACTTTACTCGATAAAATTCTCTTTTTCATTTCTCTTTCATTATAAATATTTTCTATTAACATTCACTAAATCACCAATCATCAAACCCTAGGTAACTTTATTCATATCAAAATCATCAAACGTTTATTCACAAACTTTATTTATATCAAAATCATCAACCCTAGGTTTCTTCTCTGTTCACACAAATGTGGGTGGTTATTAGTTACTTTAAAAAAGTATATTGATAGTATGATAAAAGAACTAAAGAGTACTTATTTTATTTCATTCCTTGAATTTTTTTAACAACCACACTCACTAAACTCTAAAGATCAAACTGCTAAACTACATTATATGCTAACCTAGCTTACCCCATACACCAGGTACGTTGGTAGGTAAAAATAAGTACTAACAAGTATGAACTCAAAATTTATTATATTCGATTCATTTTTCCAAGTGCGGCTAGAATCCAATTCGTTATTGTATTTAAAAAGAAAAAAAGTATGGAAAGTACTCAAAACCATCCCATCCTCTTCATTGTTGATGAGTGAAATCCCTTCAAATATCAACACTCGGGCTTCACTCCATCTGTATATATATATATTCAGCTTTGCAAGATATTTTCCATAACATGGAATTATCTCAGTGGGCCCATGTGATGACTTTGGGATAATCTAGATGTTGCTAAACTTATATTAGGTTTAGTTGAGTTAGCTTCTTATTTTCCTTGATGGACGATCGAGATCTAAAGTCCATACACTAAAACCCTAGGAACTTGGTCCTCTCTCTACCTATAAAAGGGAAACAATAACCATCACTATTGTGTCTAAGTATTTAGGAGGTGAGGGCTTACATTTCCGAGACTGAAAATTAGGTTTGAAAACTATTACTGGTTCACTGGTTTTCCTAAAATAATCCAAATTGTATTCTTTAATGTTCTAACCGTAGTATGAGATTTATTGAAACCGAAAATATAAATTCATTAGGGAGAGCATAATCGGTGGGAGTACGTGGATATATCTGTTCAAAAAGTCATGATAATAATCTATTTATTTAAGATTTCTACAGATATTGTGAATCTTCTCATTGTCGGAATGTTAGATAATGAAAAACTACAAATTAGTGATCCAATACTTCATAATAAAACTACTGCCAGTAAATAAATTTTTTGATAATAATATGAACCAGCATTAAGAAGGTCTCAAAAGAGATTGAAAGAAAGTTATTCATGTTGTTTCAATGATTTTCTTATAAGAATTTATTTCATTTTGATATGGAATGGCAAAGACTCGGTTTCTGGTTCACAAATATTATGAGTAACAATTTTTATTAACGGATTGATGTTATGTGAGCGAATATCAATGATTGAAAGTTGGTAGGTCTTTGAAAGTGATTCTCCTACGTTAAAACTGCAAGTGCACAGGCCTATTGGAGGCAAGGGCAAGCACAGGTCGATCCACAGGGAATTGGAGGTGCTAAAAGATGATCTAATGGTTCACTTAACTGATTTCTAAGGAGTGACAAAGTTGTTTGGTTTGTTGTCGATGCGGCGAGTTGGAGTTGTGACTCTAAACTAAGGCGGTGAATAAACAAAAGGTGTTGAAAGCTATTGGTTGAGTGGTACTAGGGTGATCAAATCCACCCTACGATCTTATATTAAAGCAATGCAAATTTTCACTTTGTTCTACTTGCCTTCCTTGAAGGCCTTAATTGGATAATTGATGAACTAAATCTCCTTACCTACCCCTAGTATCAACGTTCTTCTTACAGTGCCCAGTGATCACAGGCAAATTTAGTTCAATAGTTCACTATTTTCCTAAACAATACACACACTAAGAACAATTTGATAATCTACTTGCTTCATATTAAATCAAAGGATTTCATTTACACCCTAGTTTAATTGCTTAGAACATTATGCAGAAATAAAAACAAATTGAAATTAAAATTGCAAAACTAAAACCCTAAAAATTCCGACTAACTCTCTCTCATGAAGAACAAGTGATTTTATACCTCACAATCACTCCAAATTACAATTAATACGCACCCTCACTTGTCTCCTCTGCTAATTCGGATCTGGTAGCCATGCAAGAGCTGTAGGAGTAAACCCTAGATCTGATTATCTCTAACTTAGCTTCTCGGGTAAAGGGGGAAGTTATGTGAGAGATAACCATAGTTGGGAGTGGTGTAGCAGGCGGCGGAGGAGCTGTTGGTGGCTGAGGCTGCTGTGGCGGGGATGGAGATGACTCTGCAACTCTGGTCGGGTGAGGGAAGAGGGATGGAGCTCTCTGAGTTTGGTCGGGTGAGGAAGAATAAAGAGAAAGTGAAAATGAGAATAGGGTTTTGGTCGATGGGTAAGGGTGTTGGTGGTTTTGTTGTGGAGCGGAAATAGCGAGGATCGATGGGAAGGTTGGAGCGACCGTAGGATGTGGTGATAGCAATCTCAACGGCTCAGGGTGAACGGACTCGGATCCGGGCTATGGGTCGGGTCTTGGATAGCTCAAGCCCATGTCTTGTGAAAGGGTTGCTCCTTGTTGAGTTGCAATCGATGTGTGCGCGGGCTTTGGCACTGCTCCATAGACGCTTGCCTCCAATTTTCTTCTCTTTTGGCTCCTCAATTTCTCTCCGAGCTTTATTTACTACCTAAAAACACAAAATTAATTAGTACAAATATTTATTTTTGAAAACAAAGAAAATACGAGAATGCAGGATAATATCGATTTTCGAGCACAAAAGATGAGTTAAATGCCAATAAATAGATGTAGAAATATGCAATATTTGGCACTCATCAAAAGTCAAGTCTCGGATATTGTTTAGTTGCTCGAAGGAAAAATCAGTTGTATGAAAGTGGGTCCTTCTGACCTAACACAACTGTAATAACAATGTTCAACGGTATAAAGCAAGACTTGTAGCCAAAGATTTTACTCTAAAATCATGCATTGATTATAAATAAGTTTTCTTCTCATGTCAAAGAAAGACTTATTGAAAATTATCATAGTATTATTAGTAGCTCCGTATGACCTAAGAGTTGCATTAACTAAATGTGACAATAGCCTTTATTAATGATAAATTATAAAGAAAATTTACGTGTTTCAATATGAAGGCCTTGCCTTATAAAGACAGGAACACGCAGTCTGCAACTTAATAAATAAAAGTATGAAATTAAGCAAACTTCCCGAATATTGCATATCTAAAATTCAATAAGACCATTAATATTAATTGGTTTTGTATGAAATTTTTGTATATCCATGCAAATACCTCAAGATCAGTGGGAGAAGTTCATACTCTTTGTATTTTATGTTAAGACTTACTACCTGCGAGTAGTGATCTTGACTTTATGCATCTCTCTACATTTTTCAAAATAAAAGATGTCAATGAAGCTTACCATGTGATAGTCACATATCATGTAGATAACTAAAGCTCTCATGTAAATCATATGGAATATTCGTAGAATTTTGAGTTAATAACGCATTTAAAAAATTTAGTTTCCTATTGAATAGAAGATATGAATTTAATCTTCATGACGTCTTAATCTGATATGAAACATATAACAAGATGTTGGTGTGTTAGATAAATGCCTAATGATTTCAAAAGAACAAATCACAGGAAAGTTATCAAGAATCTTGAGATATTAATCTTTAATTATGTCTTACAATTATATAGCCAATTAGAGTTGATTGGATTTAAAACTTCAATTTTGGTAGATGTACGGATTCTATATGAAAAAGCGGGGGTCTAACAACCTCACCCGATATTTCGCTTAGAAATCTGTATGGACTAACTCCAATATACTTTCAAGAGAATCAACTTGACAGTCAGACTCAACCTTGAGAAAATTATATCAAAGAGTTATATCTCAATCTCTCAATTCAATCCGCAATAAAAAAAATAAGGATTTGCGAGCCTAATTGAATATAAGAGAAATAACTTGAACGGTACCAAATACCAATTTTCAAGGATCAATCAATTTCAATCAACAACCAAATGTTGGATTTACCAATTGATCGATTCAACGCATAACCAATGATATTTCAATTATATAACAAAATATAATGCGGACAAGAAATAACACAGACACCAGAATTTTGTTAACGAGGAAAAAAGCAAATGCAGAAAAACCCCGGGACCTAGTCCATATTTGAACACCACACTGTATTAATCCGCTACAGATACTAGCCTACTACCAAGATAACTTCGGTCTGGAATGTAGTTGAGCCTTAATCAATCTCACATTGATCAAGGTACACTCGCATTTCTTACGTCTCTGATCCCAGCATGATACTACACACTTGATTCCCTTAGCTGATCTCACCCACAAATATGAGTTGCTATGACCCAAAGTTGAAGACCTGATAAACAAATCTGTATCACACAGAAAAGTCTATTAAATAGATAAATCTGTCTCTCACAGATATACCTACGAGTTTTTGTTCCGTTTTTTGATAAATCAAGGTGATCAGGAACCAATTGATAACCGGACTTATGTTCCCGAAGAACAGCCAAGTATTATCAATCACCTCACAATAATCTTGATCGATCAACGAAACAAGATATTGTGGAATCACAAACGATGAGACGAAGGTGTTTGTGACTACTTTTCTATCTTCCCTATCGGAGATATAAATCTCAAATCAATCTTACGATTGTACTCAATCATGATAGAAAACAACAAGATCAGATCACACAACTACAGATAAAATAGTTGGGTCTGGCTTCATAATCCCAATGAAGTCTTTAAGTCATTAACCTACAGGGTTACGTAAAAAACCTAAGGTTAAAGGAGAATCGACTCTAGCTATGCAACTAGTATCACATATGAGGTGTGGGGATTAGGTTTCCCAGTTGCTAGAGTTCTCCTTTATATAGATTTCCAATCAGGGTTTGTAATCTAAGTTTCCATGGTAACAAAGCATTAAATATTCACCGTTAGATGAAAACATAGTTATATTCAAGCTAATATCTTTCAACCATTAGATCGAACTTAGCTTGTTATACACAAATGAAATGTACCTTCATTTAGGTTTGAGTAACCGTACCTAAACGTGTACACTTAGTCGGTTCAATCATATTTAACCATTTGTTAGCCATATGAGCATTTTCATATCAACCTTATTCATCTTTACCATAACTAGTTCAAATGACTCAGATGAACTAGTTTGAGAGTTGTTCAATTGCTTAGATCTCATAGAAATATACAAGATACAATCGAAGCAAATCGAATTTGATTCACTCGAATCAATTCATGAACATTATAGCCACGATTTCCAAAGATTGCATTCCTTATTATATAAATGTTTTAGTTCATGAACAAACCGATTTTAGAAAGTAACCTACTTAAGTATGCAAACGTGTACGCATACCTAAGTAGCCGGACCGAGTTTGGTTACGCTAGTACGCGTACGGGTACCCATACCAATCCACACTTCCAAACTCCAGCAAAAACTCACGGACGTGAAACTTCCGTCAGTATGCGTACATGTACGCATACATACCTTCCAGGATTTCCAACAACCACTGGTATGCGTGTAGGTACACATACTTTAGGTTCCCGGTTTTGGACTTTTACACAAATGTGAGAACACACTATGTTTATATCCAAACATGGTTACTTGTTCTAAAATCTCATTTAAATCATTGAAACTTTCTTAGAGGATGTTAAAATAGTTGTTATCCACAAACTATTTTCATCAAAGTGATTTTCAATATTGAAATAATCAACATGACTTTCGTCACGAGTAAAGATGAACTTGGATAAAGCGAAAGCTTACCAACACATATTTTAAGAAATAGATAAGAGAGATAAACTAGGCTCGAAATAGCAAATGTGTATAATCGAAGTCTATATAGCAATACGACTTTTGACTTAAAATAGGAGATAACATTGATAGACTTTTAAGTGATAGATAAGTTCAAGTATCCACATAAAATTTTGTTGATGAAGTTCCACAAGTTACCTTGAGTAGTTCTTCGTCTTCATTCGATGAACGCCGTGGAGTCTAAATATCAACTACACTTACTATCCAAATCCGAGACTTAGCTATAAGTAGACTAGAAATCAAGACATATAGTTTTGGCAACTAAACTTGACAAACAAGCTTGAGATACCAACGCTTGCGAGTTTGACCGAGCAATGCTCTAACAATATTCCCCTTTGGCAATTTTAGTGACAAAACTATCAATACATATGGAATATAAAATAAATAAACTTTGTTGCTTCTCATCCAAATGCTTGATCTCCTTGGTTCTTCAACATTAATCGAAATCTGCGTCACTTCCAAGTACTCCAACGATTCTAAATGTGTTCGACTCAGCATCATCGTTGTTGAAGATTCGTAGCTATAACAATGAGAAAACAATAACTCTCAATCATTGTTATACATTTGTTCGTAGGTGAAAATGGTTTCTGCTAATTTCAGTAATTTCGGGTGTACGGGTGAGAAACAATTTAAACCCTAAACAATGTATTGCAAGGGAGTACTTTAGATTCGAGAGATCAATCTGTACAAATCCAGCCTAAACAAGGAAATGGCCGTTCCGAACTTGCTTCGGTCACAAAGTGGAGGAGAATGGGTTGGTTTTGGGGAGGGAGCAAGGAAAGTGATGAGACTAGAATAGTTGATTCTGGAAGAGTAGTTGTGTTACTACGACTTGTATCAGAAAAGTGGGAAGGCTAACAAATGGTAAGTTAGCAAGTATTTTCTGAGTGTTGCATATTCCCCCATGAACCCGTCGTTCTGTGGAAATAGGTAAGACCTATTTATACAAGTCGAAGTGAAACGTACCCTGATCTCATTAAGGAATGGAAAAATGGGTAAGTAAATGGGAGGAGGTTGTAACCGTATGCATGGAATTTGATGTTCCATAAAATCGTTAACGCATGCAATTGATGTTCCATAAAAACATTAACGTATGGAATTGATGTCCCATGAACGTTTCACTTTTAACTCCCGTATTTACTAACCGCCTCACCTTTATGACACTTCCTTATGACGGGCATAGTGTACGCCGCACTTGTTGTAAACCGCCAAACCAATACCCAAAGAGGATCCCCAGTTTGTGATATGTGTTGATATCTCGAATATTTTTATGGAAAACATGTAGCATATGGTTGTTGCACCGGCAAGTCGAGCTTGGGAGACTTGGAGAGTTTTGGTGACCTTCGATGGTCGAGATTTTGTATCTTAAGAGGAAAGGTATCCGTTAATCTTTGCACGCTTTCGTTCGTTGGTGGCCGCATAGGGAAGGCCAGCATGGTGGCGCAGATAGGTTAGCATGCCATTAGCATGGCATGGTGGCGCGGCTAGTTTGGCATGCCATTGGCGCGGCTAGGTTGACATGTCGTTAGCATGGCATAGCGTGGCCAAGATTAGGTTTTAGGGCCAAAGGTTACCATGCGTCGTCTGGTAACCTTGGATGGCTAGGATTTGCTCCTGAGATTGAAGGGGGATCTTCGATTATCGTACGCCTTCGTTTTGGTAGCCACGTAGGGAAGGCCAGCATGGTGGCGCCGCTAGTTGGCATGCCGTTGGCATGGCGTGGCCAAACTTAGGTTTTCGGGCTAAAGGTTACCATGCATCGTCTGGTAACCTTGAAGGGCTAGGATTTGGTCCTGGGATTGAAGGGGGACCGTCGATTGTCGCACGCCTTTGTTTTGGTAGCCGCGTAGGTAAGGTCAGCATGGTGGCGCGGCTAGGTGCATTTGGCATATGGGGCCAAGGGTTTGGTAAGCCGTTGGCACATGGAGCGGCTAGCATGGCTAGGTGCGGTTTGGCTTGGCATGTGGGGCCAAGTGTTTGGCAAGCCATTGGCACATGGTGCGGCTAGCATGGATAGGTCCAAGGAAAGGTGAGGTTTGGCTTGGCATGTGGGGCCAAGGGTTTGGCAAGCCGTTGACACATGGTGCGGCTAGCATGGCTAGGGCCAAGGCAAGGTGTGGCTTGGCTTGGCATGTGGGGCCAAGGGTTTGGCAAGCCGTTGGCACATGGTGCGGCTAGCATGGCTAGGTGCGGTTTGGCTTGGCATGTGGGGTCAAGGGTTTGGCAAGCCAGTTGCACATGGTGCGGCTTAGCAAAGCTAGGTGCGGTTTGGCTTGGCATGTGGGGCCAAGGGTTTGGCAAGCCATTGGCACATTGTGTGGCTAGCATGGCTAGGGCCAAGGCAAGGTGTGTCTTGGCTTGGATTGTGGGGCCAAGGGTTTGGCAAGCCGTTGGCACATGGTGCGGCTAGCATGGCTAGGTGCGGTTTGGCTTGGCATGTGGGGCCAAGGGTTTGCCATGGGCGTATGGCTTGGCTAGCTTGGCTAGGTGCGGTTTGGCTTGGCATGTGGGGCCAAGGGTTTTCCATGGGCGCATGGCGTGGCTAGATTGGCTAGGTGCGGTTTGGCTTGGCATGTGGGGCCAAGGGTTTGCCATGGGGCGCATGGTATGGCTAGCTTGGATAGGTGCGGTTTGGCTTGGCATGTGGGGCCAAGGTTTGGTGTGACCAAGCTAGGTTCGTGACCAAGCTAGGGATTTGGGCCAAAGGTCGTTTGGTAACCTCGGACGGATAGGATTTGGTATCCGCGTAGGGAAGGCCAGCAAGGTGGCGCGGCTAGGTTGGCATGGGGCCATGGCAAGGTGTGTTTGGCATGGCACGATAGGTGTGGCTGGCATGGTTTGCCATTGGCACAGGGGTGCGGCTAGCATGGTTGGCATGCCTTGGCACGGTAGGTGTGGCTGGAATGGTTTTCCATTAGCACAGGGGTGCGGCTAGCATGGTTGGCATGCCTTGGCGCGGTAGGTGTGGATGGCATGGTTTGCCATTGGCACAAGGGTGCGGCTAGCATGGTTGGAATGCCTTGGCGCGATCGGTATAGCTGGCATGGTTTTCCATTGGCACAGAGGTGCAGCTAGCATGGTTGGCATGCCTTGGCGCGGTAGGTGTGGCTGGCATGGTTTGCCATTGGCACAGGGGTGCAACTAGCATGGTTGGAATGCCTTGGTGAGGTAGGTGTGGCCGGCATGGTTTTCCATTGGCACAGGGGTGCGGCTAGCATGGTTAGCATGCCTTGGAGCGGTAGGTGTGGCCGGTATGGTTTGCTATTGGCACAGGGGTGCGGCTAGCATGGTTGGCATGCCTTGGCGCGGTAGGTGTGGATGGCATGGTTGGCCATTGGCACATGCGGTGTGAGAATTAGGGTTTTGGCCTGTCGAAACCCTAATTAGCATTAAAAAAAGGTACCCTGGTAATTTTCTTGCAAACAAATTAAAGGGTTCAATAAATGTGCTTGGTTTGGACATTATTACTCAAGTTCTGTGACGTCACTGTCTGACTAGGGTTTTACGATTTTACCCCTAAGCTAAAAACCACCATCAACAACAGTGTCATAGTATTATTATACAACATCAAAGTTCAATTGTATCACAACTTCGACAATAATACTATGGTGATATGTATCACTGCCCCATAGTCAATACTTCATCTCACATGAAAACCACTCCCCCTTACATAATGATCCGAAAACCATATGTATTTGTAGTGTGAACTACACATTAATTCTCCCCCTTTTTGTCAATAAAATTGGCAAAGGTACGAAAACTAGTGGTATCCGAATGAAATTTCCATAGAGATACTTCATGATCAAAAACAAAAGCACATATCAAATTTTTTAGATGCAATCGTATAGCCGAAACTAAATGCATTCCTCAAGGAGTTTGAAAAGATACAAGATAACTCCTATAATATTCCACAGCCACACTCCCCACAAAGATTTGGACATTAAAAAATGACATGAAACATGAATTTGTATCCAAAAAATCTCAATTAAATTAACTACAAGAGACCCCATGATTCATTTAATCGGAAATTCTCATATAAGAGAACTTACGGAGCCGCACAGTATTTACATAAAGATATGGATTATGGAAGATGAATACTGCGAAATAAACAAAAATTCATTCTATTTTTCATCATTATTTGCACAATGACATATAATAGACTTAATCTTTGTAAACAAAAGTTCATCCTATCTTCCATCAATATTTGCATAATGACATAATAGGCTTAACTTTTGTTTGTCAAAAGTTCATTCTATCTTTTATCAATACTTTCATACCGACATATGATAGAGTTAACTTTTGAACATGTATGGGACAATCAAAGTTCACGGACACAAACACACATATCCCATAACAAGTTGCAATATATAAAATCATAAAGATTAATACTGCAAGATCATCTTCCAAATAAACTTTGAAATATAAATAAATAAATCTAAAAACATTGGAAGAAGAAAATCGTTGGAAATAGCTATGTGTACTCACAATAATTGCTATTACAAACCCTATTATCCTTCTTAAAACATAAGAATAAATTCTCATAAGAAGTTTCCTAGACATTAAGACCTTTGAAAAATTCTTTATCGTCCCCGAACTCCTTGTCGTCAACAGCCATTGGGACATAAGGTTCAAGAAGATAGGAGTTGATATCAACAAACCTTGACTGATGCCGAAACAGGTCCTTCTGAATGTCAAGAGTCCTAAACACGAAAGCCTTTAATTGATGCACTTCCTTTCTTAATTCCTTCAATTCTTTAAGAACACCAGAAAATTTCTGAAGATTTGAAGGGACAACCCTTGGTTTTCTCACATTATTCCTCCTATTTCTTTTCAAATTTGAGTGAACAGGAGGAATGTATTTTTCTTTCATGATTAATGGGTTAACAATCATATTAACATCTTTTCCATCAGAAGTTATGATGCTTGGAGTCTCCATAACAATATGGGTTTGTGAGAAGGTTTTCTCAATACCACATCTATGGTTCTCAACTCAAATTACCACAACCATGAATGTGATCAGAAGTCTTGTTTCAGGTTGTATGTTTCTACTCACCTGAATGCATATCACAGTCTCAACTTTTTGGTGGTCGTGGAAAATTTTATCTCCTCACGTTTATCTTAAACCTTGCCCTTCAGCAGGTAAAAGTGCAACACCCAGCAAATCTAGTTCAAGTTTCAACAATGCATTATTTGGGAATTTCATAATTGTCCAATATGACACCAAAATGTCTGAATTTTCCCCATACACATACATGTTGCTTGGCACTAGCCAATATTATTTGGGTTGTATATAGGTCTCTGAGATTGACCTCCATATATACAAATATGAGATTTTCCGATATTTTTACAAATGTTGTGTTCTCGTCCGAGAATTCAGGCAAATTATCCAATTTTATTGCACACCAAGATATCAGTATCAGTCTGCCGCGCAATGAAACCAAAGTAAAACGAAAGAGCAACGAAGATTTAACTCGTAAGTTTTTTTTGTTCAAATGAACAGTTGCACACAAGAATATCAGGTCAGGAAGCGTGCTTATTAAAAAAATGAACTCATAATTGCATTAAAAAAAAGAGCTCATAAATTTAAATTGAACACTTTCTTCTCAAGAATCTGAAGTTAATGTTAACCAATCAACCACTACTACTACTACTAGATGGGGATAAAATAAAAGTAATTGATCATGATTAAGAGTTTTAATCAATCAACTACTACTAATAGACGGGAGTTGTGACCCCTGAGTATGAAGGCTGGTTCAAGTTTCCTAACATTAATTCCTCTTCATCTGAATCTATTTTGTTATTTCCGCCATTCGCTCAAGCATTCGCCATCTCAAGGCCAACGCCTCATCACATCTCAAATCCTCAACCTCACCATTTTCCTCCCTATCTTCGTCGCTTTCCTCCACAATCCCTTGGTCATTCTTCTCCTGCTACTGTTGCTACTCCTCCTGCTCCGGAGCTTCCTATCCATCTCTAGTTTCCTTCTCCAAAGATTTGATGAGGCACTTTTTGTACGACATCCTGTTGCACCAAAGCCTGCGAAAGCGTTAGGTTTGCACTACTACGAGGTATCTCAATATCGCCAAGAACACAATCACACACACACACAAGAAGAACAACTATTTAACGAGGTTGAATCCTCGGGAAGGATTAGCAATTTTATATATCACCGTATAGGTTGGAATATACAAAGCCTAAGCAGAAAAGAAGAGAACTCTTACTAGTTCTGGTGTGTTTTCTTTAGTTCTCTCTATGGATATTTATACACATCAATAGGACTGGACACATTCCTTAACAAGGATTACTTTCCTACAAGTATAGAGTTTCCTAACTTAGCTCCAAGAGACAAACCTCTTAAGCTGCTATACTTAGGACACAAGTACTTGGTTTCCTTAACCAACTAGATTTCCTAATCTAGACCTTGACCGACCAACAACCAATTCTCCACCTCGGATCATGCATTCATGCATGAGAAGATCAATAGATAAAAGCACCTCCATCTTCCAACGTCGATTGAACCATCACTGGCTGCCTAAGCATCCTCAATAGGAATAAAAACCGTAGTTCTCTCAAATGGCCTTGCTAGAAGACCTCCACCAGGTTCTTAAGAACCTCTACCCCAAAAGGGCCTTTCACCAAACTGGAAGGATGTGGATCAATTTCGAACAATGTCGAAACTTGATCCCAGATACTACTTTAGTCAACATATCAGCTGGATTGTCTTTGGTATCGATCTTCACAAGTAGAATGTCTTATTCTTCAAGAATTTCTCTCACAAAGTGAAACCGTACGTCTATATGTTTGGTTCTATCATGATGCACTTTATTCTTAGCCAAATAAATTTCACTTAGACTATCACAATGCACAGGAAGTTGGTCTTGCACAACACCTAAGTCATCTAGCAAACCTTGTAACCATATATCCTACTTAAATGCCTCTGTCACTGCCATATACTCCGCCTCCGTAGTTGAAAGCGCCACAATAGACTGCAATATTGATCTCCAACTAACTGGTACTCCTGCTATGGTAAATACATACCCTGTAGTTGAACGTCTCTTGTCCAAATCACCAGCATAGTCAGAATCCACATACCCAACACACAACTGATTGTTTCTTTTATCCTTCACAAACTCCAAGACAACATCAACTGTACCATAAAGATACCTCAAAATCTATTTTACAGCATGCCAATGTCCTTTACCAGGACAATGCATATAACGGCTGACCATACTAACTGCATGTGAAATGTCCGGCCTTGTACATACCATCGTATACATCAAGCTACCAACAACCTCAGCATATGGGACTTGGTCCATATACTTTCGTTCTTCTTTAGTAGTGGGAGATATATGAACATTCAACTTAAAATGAACAGCAAGGGGAGTACTCACGTATTTAGTTCATTCGTAGACACCAAACTTCTGTAACACTTTATTCAAATATTCCTTCTGAGACAAACAAACCTTACCCTTCTCTCTGTCACGTTGAATCTCCATACCAAGAATCTTCTTAGCCTCTCCCAGATCTTTCATCTCAAACTCAGATGACAACTAGCACTTCAAATTATCAATCTCTTTCTTGTTATTCGATGCAATCAGCATATCATCGACATACAAGAGCAAATATATGAAAGAACTATCATAGTGACTTGTTGTGTATGTTTGGCATATCATAAACTGGTTAAATCGCTTGTACCATTGTCTTGGAGACTGCTTCAGCCCGTACAACGATCTCTTTAGTTTACATACACAATTTACTTTTCCAAAGAACCTTGAACCTACTCTATTTGAGTCATATAGATCTCCTCTTCTAGATCACCATGTAAGAACACCGTCTTAACATCTAGCTGAACTAGGTCTAAATCATATTGTGCTACCAAGGCCAACAAAATACGGATTGATGAGTATTTTACCACCAGAGAGAACACCTCATTGTAGTCAATCCCTTCTCTTTGGGCATAACCTTTTGCAACTAATCTTGCCTTGTAGCGTACTTGATTCACCGAAGATCCTTCTTTCTTAGCATATACCCACTTGCACCCTATTTCCTTCTTACCGTTTGGAAGCTTCATAAGAATCCATGTGCCATTCTTGTAAAGAGACTCCATCTCGTCCTTCATTTCTCCTTCACATTCTTTACACTCTGCACTGCGTCTGACTTCTAAATTGGAAGTAGGAGTACCATCTTCAACAACTGGTAATGCATAAGCAATTTAATCATTCATCCAACTAGGCTTCCTGGTTGATCTTCACGGTTTGCTGGTTTCTATGGTCTCCGTGACCGTAGCTTCTGTATCTTCTACTGACTCTTGTTCCTCTTCCTCAATAGTGTCATTATCATTTGGAACTTCAGTAGTTACATCTCTTGCAGACCCAATGTCTTCAGAAGTATTCTGAAAAGATACATACTTAACTGGATTTGGTGGAGTTGCATCAATCTCCACCTGCTGCAAAGGCTCATTAGTATTGGTGCTTCTGTTCTCCACCTATCGAGAACCCCAAGAATTTACCATAGACATCTCATCAAATGTGATATCTCTACTCATGACTATCTTCTTCTCAATTAGATTCCAAATTTTGAACCCTTTCACTCCACTTTTCATACCCACAAAGATTCCTTTCACTGCACGGCTATCAATCTTGTTTACACTAACATGATACCACGCAGGATAACCAAAGATATGAATTGAGTCATAATCATAAGCTGGTTTACCAAACCACTTCTCCATAGGAGTTTTACCTTCTATTGCATTAATCCAAAACTTAGTTTTTAGGATACTTGGGGCGGGAGAAAAATGACACATATCATTCGTGGATAAATATTTCACAGTTAGGATTCGTCAAACTATTTTTATACAGTATGAATCCGTCCAGTTTTTCGGTTCTGTTTAGCCCCCACTCCCTTAAAGTTCCACCCATATCGGATAATAACAGAAACATTAAAATCACATTAATCGTACCGCCTAATCAGATCTAGAAACTACTTGGAACTGAAAACATACAGAGATGAAACTTATCTCCTTCAACTTCCTATCTTGATTTTTCTGATTTTTCCTTAGATTTAGACTTTAAGTTCCGTCAATTTCATCACATAAATCACTTCAGATTTCTTCGAAACCTCTCTTTTATGAAGAAATTAGAATCGAATCCAGTTCCAATTTCCAAATCCACATCATAGAGAGAGAGCTTGTGAAGAATTTTTTTAGTTTTCAACAGTAAAATCACTCGGTGAGAAAAATCCCTAATCGATCCAAAAAAACTCACCGACCTCCTCTATTTTGCCTTTCTTCGTTCCCACCAGCAGAAATTTCTAAATGGTATAACATTTTCTCAAGTTCCCTCGTAGTCTAATCTAATAAATCATTAGTTTGGAGTTTCATGTTTGATTTTTTGTGATTTCCTAGTTCAATTTTTAAAACTAGGGTTTAATAGTATTTGTGGTGTTGTCTTTTCTAAGGCTTTCAAGCGTTATATCGAGATTGAGAGAGTTGCTCTCGTTAACTACGAAGATGTTTATGGGTAAAAATCGTTTCTGCTGATTTCGGTAATTTCGGTGGGTGAGTGAGAAACTGGTTCAAACCCTAAACAAATGTCTTTGCACGTGAGCACTTTATAGATTCGAGAGACCAATCTGTACAAGTCAGGCCTAAACCAAGAAATGGCCGTTCCGGACTTGCTTCGGTCACAAAGTGGAGGAGAAGGGTTGATTTGGGGAGGGAAGCAAAGAAAGGTGTTGAGGAGAGTAGTATCTCGACTTGTATCAGAAAGTGAAAGCTTAGGAAGCTTGAAAGAGATGGAAGCTTTTGGGAGAGCTTGCAAAGTTTTCTTTCTAAGAGTGTGGTATTTTTCTCCGACCAGAGACTTGTTTTACGGGTGGAAATAGGTAAGACCTATTTATACAAGTCGAGATTGAAACGTACCACTGGCCTCATGAAGGAAGAGAGTAAAGGGTGAAATAATGGGAGGAGGTGGTAACCGCATGGTTTAATGGGCGAAAACGTTTTTCACCATTATTTCCTCTTTTATTTGACCGCTTTATTCCTTTTCACGCTTTCTTAATGTGAGTGTAGTGTACGCTACATCTTTGTGACCGCCAAACCAAAACCCTAAAGAAGCATCCCCAGTTTGTGTCGATGTCTCGAGTGTTGGTTGCATCTTGAGTGTAAGTGGCGCCGCTAGTGGCGCGTGTGGCATGTGCCAATGGCATGTGCGAAATGCCTTGGTGGTAGGTTGCATGGTTTGCAAGTTAGGTTACCAGCGTGTGTGTTTGGCATGTGCCAATGGCATGTGCGGAATGCCTTGGTGGTAGGTTGCACGGTTTGCAAGTTAGGTTACCAGCGTGTGTGTTTGGCATGTGCCAATGGCATGTGCGGAATGCCTTGGTGGTAGGTTGCACGGTTTGCGAGTTAGGCTACCAGCATGTGTGTTTGGCATGAATGCCAATGGCATGCACGGAATGCAAGTTAGGCTGCGTAGGTTTGGCATTGCAATGGCATTAGGCCTTGGTGGTAGGTTGCACGGTTTGCAAGTTAGGCTGTTTGGCATGTGCCAATGGCTCGTGCGGCAATGTTGACTTAGTTGCAAGTCTTGCAAACATAGGGCGCTATGTTGGGCGTGGGCCAAAGGCATAACGGCTTGGAAGTATGGCTTGCGACACGTGTTGGCATGTGTCAATGGCACGTGCGGCCATGCTGACCTAGTTGCAAGTCTTGCAAACCTAGGGCGCTATGTTGGGCGTGGGCCAAAGGCATAGCGGCTTAGAAATATGGCTTGCGGCACGTGTTGGCATGTGCCAATGGCACGTCGGCCATGTTGACCTAGTTGCAAGTCTTGCAAACCTAGGGCGCTATGTTGGCGTGGGCCAAAGGCATAGCGTCTTAGAAATATGGCTTGCGGCACGTGTTGGCATGTGCCAATGGCACGTGCGGCCATGTTGACCTAGTTGCAAGTCTTGCAAACCTAGGGCGCTATGTTGGCGTGGGCCAAAGGCATAGCGGCTTGGAGATTTGGCATTGTTGCCATGGTGCGCGTGGTGCGGCTTGGTTTGGCATTGTTGCCGCGGTGCGCAAAGATGCGGCTTGGTTTGGCATTGTCTGCCATGGTGCGCAGATGCGGCTTGGTTTGGCATTGTTGCCGCGGTGCGCAGATGCGGCTTGGTTTGGCATTGCTGCCATGGTGTGATATGCGGCTTTGGTTTGGCATTATTGCCATGGTCGTGATATGCGACTTGGTTTGGCATTGTTGCCATGGTGCGCAGGTGCGGCTTGGTTTGGCATTATTCTTGCGCGGTCGTGATATGCGACTTGGTTTGGCATTCTTTGCCATGGTGCGTGATATGCGGCTTGGTTTGGCATTGTTGCCATGGTCGTGATATGCGGCTTGGTTTAGCATTGTTGCCATGGTGCGCAGTGGTGCGTCTTGGTTTGGCATTGTTGCCATGGTGCATGAAGATGCGGCTTGGTTTGGCATTGTTGCCATGGTGCTGATATGCGGCTTGGTTTGGCATTGTTTCCATGGTGCGCGGGTGCGGCTTGGTTTGGCATTGTTGCCATGGTGCGCAGTGATGCGGCTTGGTTTTGGCATTGTTGCCATGGTGCGCAAAGATATGCGGCTTTGTTTTGGAATTAGGGTTACTGTGTCGAAAACCCTAATGCAGTATTTTGAAAAAATACCCATATTAATTGTTTACACAGAGTTAAATGCTCTTAGTTAATGTGTTGAGGGTAACACTAGGTCATGGGTTTTTACGATTTTACCCCTTGTTTAAAAACCACCATCAACATTAAGTCCCCGCTTAGCTCGAACAGGGGCTTTGTTGCGAGGTAAGCATAAGATGGTGACATACTATCAACAACAAACCGTAAAGAGAATTGAGGGGCTTGTCGACCTTTTATAAATAGGATTTGGAATCCTTGCCTCGGGAGTTTTGCACAAATCGGGAGGGTGGCACAATTGGTGGGGCCGGTGCGGCTTGGGCGACGTTGGGAAGTTGGCGTGAGTTGGGAAACCGAGTGTGTGCTAGGTGGTGAGACCGGCGCGATGTGGAAGTTGTACGTGCTTGTAAGGCGTGACTTGGGAAATTGCGTGTCTTGGCTGGTGGGGCCGACGTAATGTGGAAGTTGTGCGTGCTTGCGGGCGTGACCTGGGAAATTGCGTGTGCTGGCTGGTGGGGCCGGCGCAATGTGGAAGCTGTGCGTGCTTTGCGGGCGTGACCGATGTAAACAAGGAGGGGGTTTCTTAGATAGCAAAGTTTCCTTATCTTGCTTTCCTTCACGTGCGGCTTCCATTAGGGCATCATCCATGCCAAAAATCTGGAAGCATTATGTCTTTCATTGCTCCTTTCCTTTTTTAAGGTTCCGTATTCATACCCAACGCGAATGTGTCGTCTCCCTTGTTTGAGAAGGGGTTCTTCCGTTGATTCCCTTTTCCTTTGCTTTGCCGGTGCGTTTTCTTCTTCTCCTTTGTTCATGCCATCCTCTTTTTATATGTGTATAAACAGGATGGAACTTGATTATCTTTCCATTTCTTGCAGCGTAGGATGGGATCTTCCAGAGACGGCCGTGCCTTTACCTTTTTGGAAAAGGACTTCAGAATCGGTGGAGATCGATCTTCTTCTCTTGAGGAGGTATTGGTTGGGGTTGAATCTTTGTTCCGTGAAGCTAACGAAATTATTAAGGACCTCCCTTCCATCTATCCTCACGAAGAACAGGTGCATGTTCGGACTCTCTTGGGTCCAGTGGACGCGGAGGAGAACACCATGATTCTTGATTTTGATGCGAATGAATCAAAAAACTTCCTTCGAAGTGTCGATGAGAAAACTTTCGAAGGAGTACATGATAGAAGCGAGACAGCCTTTGAAGTTGATGTCAAAGATGTTATTGATGATACCGGAGGGGTCATGGTGGCGTATGCTGGAATAGTTGTCGGGGAGGACACTGCTGCTGCTGTGGCTGCTTCGGGATGGGATGTTGAGGTTGCCTTTGTTACAACATTTGAATGGAACCTTTGTTGCCCGAAGGATTCTTTGGGGAAATGCTTGAAGATAGCTTTGCCGGAAGAGACCTGCGCTCCATCCTTCGAGGGCTAGTTCCTCCTTTTGTTTTTTGTTAGTCGCTTAGTTCCCCGATGTTTTTTTTGTAAACACATCTTTTCCTCTTCTTCATCAGTAAACCTTTTGTTTCATATATATATATTTTTTTTTGAAAAGGGTTGTTGTATGATGGCCCTGTAATGGTTTTCTGGGTTCTTCAGATGTATTTCTCCAATATCTGAAGGATTCGCTTGGGAAGAGATATATTTATTTTATTTATTTATTTATTTTTTATTTATTTATTTTTTTTTGACGAAAGGGGAGATCTCCAGGGAAAAAATACAAACGGTGTATTCATCCTGGGGAAGTACAGCTATTAAGAGGAATGATTTAAAGGAAGTACTGAAAAAGGGAGTGATTGGGAAGTACAACATTTAGGGATTGGGTTCCTTGAGCCATCGCGAGTGAACTATCACGCCTTCGAGTGTGTCGGTATTAGTGAGCTTGCAATATCCTCCCAAGAGGGTATCCGCAACAGTGCAGCTCGCCTCCACCTTCCTCGGGCAAATCCATCTTTACTTGTCATCCTCCCAACTTGAAACGAGCTTTCCTTAACCACTATATCTCCGATTGAAAACGGGTTCAGACGTCGTGTAACCATTTGATCCTTGGCTTCGTTGGTTTCGCTAGAATCTTCCAAGCTTCTTGCAAAGTGTTCGAATGGTCCAGCTCCCCATTCACATTTTTGACAGCGTTTGTGCGGTTGTTGCGCAGGAGTCCCCATGACGGAAGGGGGAAGGAAAGAATGGTTGCGTAAAAGGTTGCTTGGTCGACTTACTTGCATTTGAAAACCATGAGCTAGCGCCAACGGGTCTTCTCCGGATGTCCGGGTTTCTTTAGTAGTTTGTTGATGCGATAACCAGTGTGGGATGATTTGTTGGAATTTCCTTCGGGCGTGGACGTTGGCAGAGGGTGCACATCCAATTTCGCTTTGTTGTCGAGTACCCATAAACGTCCCAATATCATGTCGTGATCTAGTTCTTTGACAATATGGAATTTGCTATGTGTTATAGCGTCTCCCATCTCGATCTCTAAGTTGATGTAGCCATGCGCGTTCAAAGCTTCTCCTCTCAAGTCCTTAATCACGGACGGAAATAGGTAGCATCTTGTTTTGTAAATCCTGCTTCGCCTTGGTGTCTTGAAAGTAATGATGTTGTGGTAGGAGGCCGTGTCGATGAGCGTGTCTTCAAATTCGTTACCTCTTAAACGGACGTGGTCGCAGTCCCCGATTCTCCGCTTCGCCTGTTTGGGAAGCTTGGGCCCTTGGCGTGGATTCCGAGGAGAGAAAAAGCCGTTTTGCAGGATACAACATGATTGAGAGCTGCGAAAATATCTTGGCGCTGGACCTTGCAAAGATAGAGAATTTCGCATACATGTCGCATCATGGATTGCACGGTCTCGTGTACTGAGTCCCCGGAGGGAACCGCAGTTTCTTATTGGTAGTGGGTCTCGATGCACTCTTTCGTCTCCTAGTTGGAGTTCTCCTCGCTTCTATCCTTTCTTTGAAAATATGCTTCGATATGTTGCAATCGCTAGTTGGGTGGTGAACGAACCTTGTGGTAATGGCAAAAGATTTGGGGTTCGCCATCTCGGCCTCGATTGGTGGCCGTCTCGAGCGGTGGCAATCCGATGACATCATCTTGAACCCGAGGCTTCTAGGAGGTCAATTACCTCCTCGATGGGGAATGGGAAATCAAGGGTATTTCCTTTGGTCTCACGATCTGCACAGGAGTTTTAGTGACGATCTTCCGTTGCGAGGGTTCCCGTTGCGCCAAGACTTCACGTTCGGCCGGTGGCTCGTAGTTGCGGCTTTCCTTTTCCCTCTTTCGTTCACTATGTTCACGGAGGATGAGCCGGCATTAAATTGTTTTTGATGAGGCGCCTACTCCCGCGAGTTTCACGTGCGTCTTGATTCGAGTTGGCCTAGTCCTTTCCAAGTAATCTTTGGTCTTGTTGTTGCAGAGATCGTCCGCGGCCTCATGGAGTTCGGAGAATGTTTGGAAACGCAAGTTTTCTAGCAGGGCGCGGTAGATTGGGACCATACCGTTGATGCATGCGTTTACCAATTGTTGCTCGGTCACGTTTGGGTCGTGATAGTCGAGTGCTTGAACCACCGAACCTTTGACGAAATCATTCGGATGTTCGTTATCCCACCGGTACATTCTCCCGAGGTCCGAAAAGGTAACTTGTTCGAGACACGAAGAAATACTTCTGTAAAACGCGGTGACCATGATACTCCAGGTTGGGAATCTTTGTTCGGTGGGATCTTTGTTGTACCATGTATACGCCCTTTAGGTAAGTGATTTTGAAAATTCCCTTAAACAAAGAACGTGATTGTATTCATGTTCGCCCAAGGATTCCAGAAACGAGAAACATGTTCGCGTGCATTCCGTACCATCGTACGGGGTAAATTGAGGGAGGAGTACCCTCATGGGAGAGGGATTCTCTGTATTTCGGATGGGTAAGGGGGTTAGTGATGATGTACATCGAACTCATCATGCTTGATTCGGTCGCGTAGGAGTTGTTCCAAATCTTCTCTCGTGACGAAGTTGGGTGGTTGATTTCTTTCCAACGGGACTCTAGTGCGAGTTTCTTCATCCGTGGGCGTGCCTGCCGAGGTGTGCGTCGGGGTTGTTGGAGATGCTTCTAGGCGTCTTCGGAGGATGCGACTCACGGGGTAGTCGCGGCTATCGTGGTTTTGAGAAAGGTGAGCACCTCCTTTTGTGTTGAAACCATGTATGCGGGCTTTGCGAGCGTCTCCTGTCGTTCCATCAAATCGGCGATGGTGACGTAAGGGCGACTTCCTCGGTCCCTACGGTCTCTCGTCCCGTCGGCGGGGTAATTTGGAACCTTAGTTGTCGGAGGCGCCATCCGGAAGAAGCATTCGGGGTCGTGGTGGCGGCCCTAGCTCGTGACCGGGGGCGTGACACTGAAGAGATATTCTCGTTGCCGTGATTAGAGGGTTGTGCGAGAGACGCTAGAGGAGGCTGGCTCTGCACAGTGATAGGCGGTGTTACACTTAAGGAGTGCATTCGATGTTCTTTGTTGTCGCTGGTGAAGTAACAACGTTAAGGGGAGAGACGCCAACATCAGGGATGCATTCTGCGCTGATGTTCTCGGCAGCCGCTCCAGATATGAGTTCCACCATGTTGGGATTTGACGTTCCGAAAATGAAATCAGGAGTTGGAGTTGGTATTGTAGCCGATAGATCAATCCTCTCCCATTGTGGTCGCCAATTGTTTATGGGTAAAAATCGTTTTCCGATTTCGGTAATTTCGGTGGGTGAGTGAGAAACTGGTTCAAACCCTAAACAAATGTCTTTGCACGTGAGCACTTTAGAGATTCGAGAGATCAACTGCATACAAGTAGGCCTAAACCAAGAAATGGTCGTTCCGGACTTGCTTCGGTCACAAAGTGGAGGAGAAGGGTTGATTTGGGGAGGGAAGCAAAGAAAGGTGTTGAGGAGAGTAGTATCTCGACTTGTATCAGAAAGTGAAAGCTTAGGAAGCTTGCAAGAGATGGAAGCTTTTGGGAGAGCTTGCAAAGTTGCCTTTCTGAGAGTGTGGTATTTTTCTCCTGACCGAGACTTGTTTTCTGGTGGAAATAGGTAAGACCTATTTATACAAGTCGAGATTGAAACGTACCCTGGCCTCATGAAGGAAGAGAGTAAAGGGTGAAATAATGGGAGGAGGTGGTAACCGCATGGTTTAATGGGCGAAAACGTTTTCACCATTATTTCCTCTTTTATTTGACCGCTTTATTCCTTTTCACGCTTTCTTAATGTGAGCGTAGTGTACGCCGCATCTTTGTGACCGCTAAACCAAAACCCTAAAGAAGCATCCCCCGTTTGTGTCGATGTCTCGAGTGTTGGTTGCATCTTGAGTGCAAGTGGCGCCTGCTAGTGGCGCGTGTGGCATGTGCGGAATGCCTTGGTGGTAGGTTGCATGGTTTGCAAGTTAGGTTACCAGTGTGTGTGTGTGGCATGTGCGGAATGCCTTGGTGGTAGGTTGCATGGTTTGCAAGTTAGGTTACCCGTGTGTGTTTGGCATGTGCCAATGGCATGTGCGGAATGCCTTGGTGGTAGGTTGCACGGTTTGCAAGTTAGGCTACCAGCGTGTGTGTTTGGCATGTGCCAATGGCATGTGCGGAATGCCTTGGTGGTAGGTTGTACGGTTTGCAAGTTAGGCTACCAGCGTGTGTGTTTGGCATGTGCCAATGGCATGTGCTGAATGCCTTGGTGGTAGGTTGCACGGTTTGCAAGTTAGGCTACCAGCGTGTGTGTTTGGCATGTGCCAATGGCTCGTGCTGCCATGTTGACCTAGTTGCAAGTCTTGCAAGCCTAGGGCGTATGTTTGGCGTGGGCCAAAGGCATAGAGGCTTGGAAGTATGGCTTGCGACACGTGTTGGCATGTGCCAATGGCACGAGCGGCCATGCTGACCTAGTTGCAAGTCTTGCAAACCTAGGGCGCTATGTTGGGCGTGGGCCAAAGGCATAGCGGCTAAGAAATATGGCTTGCGGCACGTGTTGGCATGTGCCAATGGCACGTGCGGCCATGTTGACCTAGTTGCAAGTCTGGCAAACCTAGGGCGCTATGTTGGGCGTGGGCCAAAGGCATAGCGGCTTAGAAATATGGCTTGCGGCACGTGTTGGCATGTGCCAATGGCACGTTGGCCATGTTGACCTAGTTGCAAGTCTTGCAAAGCCTAGGGCGCTATGTTTGGCGTGGGCCAAAGGCATAGAGGCTTGGAAGTATGGCTTGCGACACGTGTTGGCATGTGCCAATGGCTCGTGCGGCCATGTTGACCTAGTTGCAAGTCTTGCAAGCCTAGGGGCGCTATGTTTGGCGTGGGCCAAAGGCATAGAGGCTTGGAAGTATGGCTTGCGACACGTGTTGGCATGCCAATGGCACGTGCGGCCATGCCTGGTTGCAAGTCTTGCAAACCTAGGCGCTATGTTGGGCGTGGGCCAAAGGCCTAATTAAGAAATATGGCTTGCGGCACGTGTTGGCATGTGCCAATGGCACGTGCGGCCATGTTGACCTAGTTGCAAGTCTTGCAAAGCTGAGGGCGCTATGTTGGGCGTAGGCCAAAGGCATATGCTTGGAGATTTGGCATTGTTGCCATGGTGCGCAGGTGCGGCTTGGTTTGGCATTGTTGCCACGGTGTGATATGCGGCTTGGTTTGGCATTATTTTGCCATGGTGCGGAGATGCGGCTTGGTTTTGGCATTGTTCTTGCAGCGCGCAGATATGCGGCTTGGTTTGGCATTCTGCCATGGTGCTTGATATGCGTCTTGTTTGGCATTGTTTCCATGGTGCGCGGTGCGGCTTGGTTTAGCATTGTTGCGCGGTGCAAAGATGCGCTTGGTTTGGCATTGCTTCCATGGTGCGCGGTTTGCGGCTTGGTTTGGCATTGTTGCCATGGTGCGCAGTATCGGCTTGGTTTGGCATTGTTGCCATGGTGCGTTGTGGTGCGCTTGGTTTGGCATTGTTGCCATGGTGCGAAAGATGCGGCTTGGTTTGGCATTGTTGCCATGGTGCGCAAGATGCGGCTTGGTTTGGCATTGTTGCCATGGTGCGCAGGTGCGGCTTGGTTTGGCATTGTTGCCATGGTGCGAGTATGCGGCTTGGTTTGGCATTGTTGCCATGGTGCGCATTATGCGCTTTGTTTTGGAATTAGGGTTACGTGTCGAAACCCTAATCCGGTATTTTTGAAAAATACCCCTATTAATTGTTTACACCGAGTTAAATGCTCTTAGTTAATGTGTTGCGGGTAACACTAGGTCATGGGGTTTTACGATTTTACCCCTTGTTTAAAAACCACCATCAACAGAAGAATATTTTGGTAATCTTGTAGTCATC
>JAJJWW010017392.1:0-165484 GCA_023531295.1 Papaver armeniacum
TGTAAGTGCTTGTCCTCGCGACACCCTAATTCTGCCAAGTCTTCACACTTTCCTCATGTTTTGACCGTCATCATCCATTACGTCATTTATTTATTTCCATGCGACTCCTTCGCGACGTAGTCGTTTATTAATCTCGCGAAATATTCTTTGTCGCGATATTACAGTCCCTACGATTTGCATAGTAGGAGGGTATGGAACATGAAATTGAGCTTGAGATGATGAGGAAATGTTGTCACGATTCCGTCCTCGAAGCAATATTGGCTCCTCCTTTGCAAAGTATGCACCAAATGAAACTTTAGACCACCATTTTTCATACTCCTCAATAGTTGCAATCGTATTGGGTAGTCTAGAAGTCCTCATACCTTTGCACTTCTCACGATACTTGCGATTCATTCGTACCATTTCTTTTTGTGGAGGTGGGTAAGGTGGAATACCTAATACCCAGGTTACTTGAAGCAAACATCTCTCTCCCAAGTACCTATAGCCTTTATCATCTTCAATATCCAAGAATACACATCGTTTCTTTGACAACCTATTTGAATATCTTAGGACTTCATTATTAGCATGCTCACTTCCAAGCCATGGCTGCCATGTTGTTCCATTCATTGACCTATTCTCCAATTGCTTACGAGCAATAGAAATTGAGTGTCTTCCCATATCCCTTTGAACCTCCGACTTGTTTCCCTTGTTAAACACCTTGATTTTTGGCCATAAATCATTCCAAACCGGTGGATTTCCTTCTATTTGGGAGCCAAAGTGTGGAAATAATAGTAAAACCAATACTACAAAAAAAAAATATGAAACGAAAAATCAATATATAACATTTAAGGAAATATAAACATTAAATTGGTTTAAGATGTAAAATGAGCCATATGTACATACCTCTAAGATCATCCACATGCCGTTGAAAGACTTCAATTTGCTACTAACCTCGCCCAAAGATTTATAAAGACAAGCCAATGTGGAGATCCCCAATCAAACCTAATTGTGTTTTCTAAGTTCTCAAAGTTACATAACCATCCTACCTTTGTGGTAGATACACTATTAGGCATAAGCACTTGACCAATCATCCATAAAGAAAAACCCAGAACAATTTCATCCCAATATGGTTCCATAGCGACTCCACCCTTTCCTTGAAATGTTCTCAACCAATC
Source organism: Papaver armeniacum (assembly GCA_023531295.1). Lineage (NCBI taxonomy): Eukaryota > Viridiplantae > Streptophyta > Magnoliopsida > Ranunculales > Papaveraceae > Papaver > Papaver armeniacum. The sequence continues at coordinate 1,155 of JAJJWW010017392.1, forward strand.
ACACAAGTCTACACATTTGATACCACCACTTCTCTTCTTCAAATATGAGAATACATCAAGACCATGAGTTATCCTTTCCCCATTCTCACCAATTTCTTCTTCATTATCACTCGGTTCTTGAGTTTCATCAATTCCTTCTAGTGCTTTCCTCCTTTCCGCGGCTTTCTTTTCCCTTTCTTTTTTGAAAATAAGTTGAACTAAATTTGGCAAAAGGTTTTCCACATACTCCACACAAAGTTCCCTATTATCCTTCACACCAATTAATATATTGTAGACTAACTCCGTTTCCTACTTCTATACCCGTCAACCAAGTGAAGTCATTGGGTGTGAGTCCTATTTCAAATGTAGGAAAATGAAACGTGTTTGTGGATTTCCAAAAGCGTTCAACAATTGCGTGTGTGAGTTGTTGATCATCTTTCGAAACATGAATCTCTAATAATCGTCCCAATCCACAATTGTCTATAAACGATTTACATCTATCATTTTGGCATACAATTTCATACATGTTATTCATATTACTCCAACCACCCCTAAAATACATCCAAGGTTCATCATCTTCCATGTTAAGTGTGTTGCAAACATGATTTTCTTCACTTCTAGATGACACACTAGTATAATCCATTGTTTCTATAGGAACCCTAAAACACATACCATGAATTATCTATTAAAATTAAACTAAATATCATAAATCAATAACATTCAAAAAAATGAATTGGGTTCATTGTTCATACCTTCAATTAGGCAATTTGCTCTCAAATTGCTCCAAACCTTGAATTAGAGGAATTGAAAAAAACAAATTAGGGTTTTATCAAAAACTCAATATATATTGAAATTGAAAGGAAAAAACACTAAAATTAAGGGTTAGTAACTCACCCGATTCGTTAATCAAACTTTCTACGAATTTAGCTTGATTTATGTAAGTTTTAGGGTAAGTTTAGTAATGGAGAAGAAGGGGGAAGAAGGGGGGAGAAGAAAAATGGAAGTGAAGAGAAGATAAATGGGGAGAAAACTCGTCTCTGGATGTTTTGTGGATTTACAAAACAAACGGCAGACGGTCTCCCGTTTTCATTTTATTTTAAAATCTTACGGGAGACTGTCTCCCGTAAAGTTTTGAAAAACTTTCTTACGAGACTGTCTCCGTAAGGTTTTCAAAAAAAATTTCTTACGGGGACGAGTTAGTTCAATCCTACTTTGTTTTTGCCCATAGTGGCTAGACTCGTTCATATGGGTGAGTAGTCTTCCATATGGGTGAGTTAGTCTCAGTTTGGAGACTACCCATAGGAGATGCTCTAACAAAAATGTTAACTATGAGACACATATATATACCACTTAGGTGTATAACGGCTACAAATTTAGCCGTTACTTGTTATTACATTCTAATTTCAAAATTATGTACTATATTTGTGTCGAGATTAAGTAGATTGAAATTTCAAAATTACAAGTTCGGTTAGGAATTAAAAACTTGCGACCAAAGAACCACGTGTTCGGTTAAATGTCAAATGCATGTCTTCACCGAACTTTCTTGTGAAGGCACACTCAAGCCGAGCATATATACGATTCCAAAAACACTCCAAAACAAATCTAAGAATTGGTTTATGTGATTTACGCATCAAGAGAATGAGTTTTCCAACATGTGCAATGGGAAAAATTTGAGTCTCCGAGAGAATATTTCGGTTACCTAATATATTATACTACGATAACCGAACAATAAGTTCGGTTGGGTGATAAATACATATCTTCACCGAATTTTTTTGTGAAGGCTCACACTCAAACTGAGCATATATACGATTCCAAAAACACTCCAAAACAAACCTAAGAGTTGGTTTATGTGATTTCTGCATCAAGAGAATGAGTTTTCCAACATGTGCAATAGGAAAATTTTGAGTCTCCAAAGAATATTTAACATATTATGTTTTGGTAACTGAACTAATATCTTATGGATGAAGTCTAACATCTTCAGCATACAGAGTAGTTCGGTAACCAGTGAAAATGTTGCGAGGTTACCGAACTATGACTTGATTTACACTGGTAGAATTTTACAGTTCCGAACTATGACTTTGGTGACCATGAATTTGTCACGAGTTCCGAACTACTAGTTCGGTTACAAGTTTAAAAATCGCAGTCAAAGAAAACCATCTTGTATTTCAACATTTCGGTCTTATAACATTGAAAACAAAAACCCAATAAAAATTGAAAACACAAACAAGGTTCTAAAACAAATATAAACTGTTATACATACCAAACTACGAAATCCTTAAGTAATTGTTTAAAACACACAAACATACCAAATTAAACCATACGAAATCCATAACTAAGATGTCTTTTGAAACTAAAAGCATACGAAATCACTAACGACCGCTTTTACGACCCCTCTTACCATCTCTTTATTTACCACGAGTTTTAGGTGGAACTTCCTCATCACTTGTGGTATCATCTCCTTGACCAGTTTCCTCCACAACGCGACTTGAACCTTCTCCTCGACCCCTTTTACCACCACCTTGTTTAGCACGAGTTTAGGTCGAACTTCCTCATCACTTGGGGTATCACCTCCTCGACCGGTTCCCTCCACAGCGCGACTTGAACCTTGGCCTTGTTGTCGACACTTCTTACCACTTCCTTGTTTTCCACGAGTTTTAGGTCGAACGTCCTCATCACTTGGGGTTTCATCTCCTCCATTTGGTTTCGTCCACATCGCGACTTGAACCTTCTCTGGTTGTCGAACCCTCTTGATTGCTTAGACCTACTTGGCTCCACCATTCTTTTAGTTATAAGACCCTCCCTTGCTTGTAGTAGGAGGTTTGTTCCTTAGTCTTCATCGGCTCTCCACTTTTATTTTAGCCATCCATTTTTTCAACAATTTGAACCCTTCAACACCTAATTCCAATTTTAAGCACAAGTAAATATTTTTTAAATAGTTTGAAAAACCAAAAAGTATAAGACAAAGAAATTTTATTACCACATTATCCCATAACCTTTTTGCTTCTTCTTCACAAATAGGCATCTCCTTATGAGCTCTCTTAGCCTCCCTCTCCTTTGCCTTTGCCGCGCATCGGCCTTAGCTTGTTGTTCTTTATTTATCACAAAGGATGACTAATTTCTTCATAATACTCCTTATAATCTTCCTCACATGCATTTACATCTTCCCACAAGGTACACAATCAATTTTGCTGGTATGTGGTAGTTAGTAAGTGCATTCCAATGTGCTACCGCGGCAGGAGTTGGTTGATGTTTTGGCTCAAAATACTTCTCGGTGTTCTTTGTTCCTTGAACCAGCAAATTGAAATTTTCATTCTCCACGTCGGGATCCATTTGGACACAACAAAGTTGTCTTAGTACTCTCCTTGGATTGTATATTGCGTAGCCGCCAGGATACCAAATTGGTCCATAGTAAGGCGAGACAATGGAGAAACCATTCAAGTCTTCTTCATCTACAGAGACATCATCGGGTATGGAGTATGGGTGAAATACCACATCGTTCACCGTAAGTGCATCCAATCTCTCCCTCAACGAATTCAACTACCCTTCTTTAGACTTCTTTTGTGCATCCAAAAATAACCATTTTCCTGCTGTAGGTGGTCATAGGGATAAGGGTCTTTTCGCCTAGCCAATCCCAATTTAGGGAAGTGGTCGTAAATACAAACCTATGCGAAAATATGAAAATATCCACGTACATGAAAATTGAATTGGAAGCTGAAAAATTTAGCGAATAATTTGCTAATTAACAATGTAAAAAAACTCACCTGAACAAGAGTTAAGTAACCTCTAATTTGATTACACTTAATCCTCGACCCTTTGTGCATCTCTTCTAAAACAAAAGCAAGCACACCAGTGGCCCAAGAGTAATTGTTCATCTTATCGAGATTATCCAAAAGTTGTAGATAATGTGCATCCACCCTATTTCCAGAAGTGTCGGGGAAAATGACAGTTCCTAGCATATATAGCCAATAAGCGGTGACATGATGCCTAAGGGTCTCCCTGTCCATCACCAACTTTCCTTTCTCCACCTTCTTTATTGTCTCTCCAAATGCTGCCTTCAACTTTACCAACTTGAATTTCTTGACCTTCTTCTTCAATGATCCATCTGCCTCTCTTGGATTATACTCATCTCCATGTTTAGGGGACCTCACAGCACTTCTAAACTCACATTAAGACTTTCTTGCATCCCATCTTAGACATTTTAGAGCCAAATATTCAATAGATTCATAACTCATTGAGGGGTTGTAGCCTTCTCGAAGACATTTACCTTCGAAATTTGGTAAGTCGGTGATATTATGACAATCATCCTGAGTAATTCCCATCTCGACGAATGGAAGATGCATAGTATATGTCTCGGGATAATGCCTCTCGAGAAATGCGAATCACGCCAATGATGTCAAATTCCACATGTGCTAACTCAATAGCTCTCCATAACACACATTCTTTAACCTTGGCTACAAACTCGTCACACTCCAAAGAAAGATCCCATGTGGACGCCTTTTGACGTTTAATAAGACGAACAACATCGTTATGATCCTACGAAAAGAAAATAACACTATTAATACTTGACGAAACACTATTAATACGAAAAGAACGTAACACTATGAACTTAAAGAATACCTTTGTCGCATAGATCTTCGCATCCCATGAGTGTTTGTAGCCAAACAATGTTGCCCCTCCATCATTTGGAGTACCATAAGTTTGGTCCACTGGTGGCAAACACAAATCAGCATGGGGAATGTGTGAGTATCTTTTGCTAGGCAGCTTCGGCTTCTTTTTCTCTTTAGCAAGAACAATTTCTTGCACTTCTTCATCATCATCCTCCCCCTCTTCTCCATCCTCTCCATCTTCTCCATCCTCTTCCTCTTCTTCTTCATCATCATCCTCTCCCTCTTCTCCATCCTCTTCCTCCTCTTCATCGTCTCCTCCTCTCCCTCCTATAGTCCTTCTCCTTCTTTGCCGGGTTTTAGTACTTCTTCTTCTACATTTTCAACATGTTGTTGTTCAACCTCTTCATTTCCTTGGTCTTCATTTCCTTGCTCTTCTTCATCATCATTCTCTTTTTCAATAACATTATCAATTGTATTCTCCATCACCACTTCATTGACATCTTGGATTACATCACGAACATTCTCTTGGTTGACTTCTGGTAACGAGCCCCTTAGCATTTGTGGCACCACGTTTTCGTAAATCTAAATGTTTTGCTCCACGAGGTGTGGCAGTTTTCAAATCCTTATTTAGTTGTAGTCTCAATCTTTTTCCTTTGTTCCTAATGAACAAAAACCAAAGTATTAGCTAAACATAAGAGAATATTGTGTTATCAAATCAAATAGAACTAAAGAATAAAGTAAACACAACACTTGAAGTTAACAGACTATAGTTCGGTTACCAAAAAAAAATTTACGAGGTAACCGAACTACATATTTCAAAAGTTCGGTTAGCCATAAAAATTATCGACAAAATCGAACTCATTCTTAACTTTTGAAAAATTTAGTTCGGTTATGAGAGGTTTTTTTGCGAGCACACCGAACTAAATATTTCAAAAGTTCGGTTAGCAAGAGAAATTATCGACAAAACCGAACTCATTCTTTCAAAGGAAAAATTGAATTCGGTTACGAGGGATTTTTTGCGAGCAGACCGAACTATGTAGTTCGGTCACCAGATATTAGTCTATTTTTGCGAGCACACCGAACTGTTCTTATTTTTGGAAGTTCGGTTAGCAATTCTAGGGTTACAAAAAAAAATTCTCTAGCCGAAATATCTACTGTAAGTACCATTTTCAATGGGTTTTGATGATTTCTAATCGATTTCTTCAACAAATAACAAATTAAAAAGAATGGGTATGAAGGAAATTACCCGCGGATTTGCATTTCAGTTGAATCGGACTTCTTGGTTGTTGTTGGATGATTGATTTTGCCTCTGAACGGTGGTTCAAGTTCTTTTTGAATTAGCAATTGTTTTGGGAGATTCACTATATGTGGGAGTCCCGGACTCAATCATGTAAGTATGGGTGTTTACTTGGCACGCATTACTTATAAAGATTGATTAATCGACGATGCAATTTTTTCGAATCGACGATTAACGTCGATGTCTACGAAGAAGAAGAAGAAGAGGAGAAGAAGAGAAGATGAAAAGAAGAAAAGAATGGAATCAGTTTTGAAACTGATTTTTTTCTTTTAATTTAGGTTTTAATTAGTGAGTAGTGGGTTAGATTAGTGGTTAGTTATAACCTTAATTAGAATAAGGGCAGATTGGTCTTCCTTAATCTTTTAGGACACCCCTTATAATGTAGGGTGGACATTTCTATCACAAAGTAGTCCCAAAAAAATAGTTCTAGATAAAAACGTTATCAAAGGGGTTTGAGAACCAACGACCTCAAACTCGTTAACCATCCATTGGACCACTGGACCAGAAGTTGGTTGTTGTTAATATGGCATTTATTTGACTTAAAATTTTATTAGAATAAATCAGAAAATTCCTTCCATTATACGTGAATTTAACTAAAAATGTTATATTCCCACTATAATTTGACTTAAAATGTTATGTCCCCACTATAAATATATACTAGTTTATTATTTATATAGTTCGAATTTTGTGCGCGGAACTCAAATATTTAAAACGAATTATACACGTACGTATGTCGCTCCGAATTACTACCGAATCACGAACCGTTGACCGAACTGTTGACCGAATTTAAATTTTATGAATCCGAATAATACACGTACGTTTGCCGTTCCGTACGTTTGCCGAACTCCGAATTGCTAACTAGGTGGTGAATATAGTAGCTATACACTACAAATGGACGTTAAGACTGGACACCTCAATGCCTGATATTCAGATTAACAGAATAGCCATTTTGATTCTATCTAGTGCATATTCGCAAGTAGGAATCAGTCGAAGGGCGTACCACAACATAAACTTTGACATGGATACATGGGAGACAGATATATACATATAGAGTGAAGAGATGTGTACCATGCCAATTACACCCCCATCTAGGGGTGAGCATGGGCCGGTATGGACCGGTTTTCGCCTCATCCGCATCCAATCCATTGCACTACGGATTTCAAATTTGGCATCCGTATCCAATCCATATCCAACGGATTTGCATCCAATGGATGCACGGTTGGACGGATTGGATGCGGATAACCCAATGGATTCGTTTTAGTTAAAAATTTTAGTAAAGAAAATAAAGCTAACATAAATGACTCCTTATAAAACCTACATATCCTATACATGTACTAGGTATCACCGGGGCCTTACGGCCCCGGCTCAACCTCTGATTAGTGTCAAGCTTCACGTAGTCTTATTTTTCGACTCATGATTTTTAGTTTGATAAGTCCCGTGAGAACATTTCAAAATATTAATAATATGATTGTTATCCAGGTGTTTCCATTGATATTGTCTAGTTTATGTCATCTAGGTATCAGCGTTGATCATTTCCTAAAAAAATTCCTCTGTATTGTCGGTTCATTGTTTCCAAGATAACTAAATGGTGGTCGTTGATTAAACGTGAACATCACCTATCAAAGATGGAAGTCAAACTATCATGCGAGTTTAAGTGGATGATGTTGGGCGACTTTATCTAACAAAATTAAGCTGAACCGTGGTTTGAAAAAAGTCGAATTATTTTCTTGAAACGAACAAATGAACAATTCCAATATTTGCTTTAATAAATTATTCGGAAGTTTTTTTTTAAAAAGAATTTTAAAGCAAAAGATATAACTTCTATTAAAGCATTCCATGAGATCTATTTCTGAAGAGAAAATAGTCTGATATTGATAAGAATTTAAATTACCACAACAATACTAAGGTAAATAATTAGGTGAATAATGCAAAAGCTATTAAAGTTGTTCAAGCAGATGTTAATGTCTTTGACACGGCCAAAAACCTGGTGCGCCATGAATGTGACATATTGAAGAGTATAAACTGAAGTTATAATGCACCTAGTCAAAAATGTAAGTTAGCTAAAATAGTAAAAGAATTCAGATACACTATAAATTACCAAATAGTGAATGAATAGTTTTTGACCCGTCCATGAACTCCAGGCTTCTCTCTTTGGGAATTTTATTATTCTTGCACAATTGGATTCTTTTCCAAGTCCAAATTGTTCCACATCGGGAACTGTATATCCTTTCTAGACATTGTTTTGAATTGTCGTAGGATGTATTTCTGTTTTGATTTGAACTTATCCATTTTTTTTTTCATGGATCATGTATTTGTAAACTTTTTGTTCAAACCTACATTGTAGAAAAAGATCGATGCAGGCTCGTTGTTTAAATACATTTTTATGACCTGACCTCCTAAAAATGTAAACATGTTCTTGTCAAGTTTCTTTGATTGTTAGATAACAGTTATCTTCCCCGTATTCAATGTGATCTCCGTTCTTCAAATAAGCCTTGAGTATGTTATATAATAAGATGTCAATGTTGCGATGATACTTCTCGTTTCTCTTAACCTGATCAAAAGCATGCATCAAAAACTTAAAAATTGTAATACCATTTTAATTTTTTTTCATTTAATTAAATATTATAGCTCACACTTTTTTTTTTTTTTTTTTTTTTTGCATAATCTTCCATTCACTTTTTCGTTTCAAATTCATGTTTGAACATTTATTTTTTTAGGTTCTAATGACTCAAAAGGTTTAAATCGATAACGTTTTGTTGATGTTGATGCTCTAAGAAGTTCTCCAGTTTGTCTTCACTATCATAAACACACAGTATCTACCTCGGGTATGTTTCTTGAAAATACTTGAAAATATAATTAATATGTTTATGTTATTCATATATGTATATTCACTGATATAGCCCATTTTTTGTTATCCATGTATATAGAAATGAGTGAAACACTTTAAGATTGATTTATTTGTTTATTTTTGTGGTTTGTTTTTCTCATATCTTTATCTTTATGGTGGATTTTAATTGAGCGATGCAATGCAGGAAGTGGAGTTCAAAGAAGTTGATATATAAAGTATTTGTTTAGCATTCTCGTTTTTATCTAGATTCCCTATAAAATTATTTTTGTATATTCATCTTGTAATGCGTGGTGCATTTAGATGCTAAATCCTCGTGTTGTCTAGTGTTTATAAGTTACTAAATATTCTTATTTGTGATAGATAACTCAAATAATTTCACTTTTAAGCAAACAACAGGTGTTCTAATGAAGTGATGATAATTATCAAAATGTTTTGTTTTTGAATAACATTATGCGCACACACTTTAAGATCATAATTTGAACTCATATGAACTCAAAGTGTTTTTTATATGCCAAATCAAAAGTTATCGTACATCTATTTAGTGACAATGACTTTTCATATATAGTCATTCTCAATATGATTATCATTTTCATCGGTTGTTTTTCCTGTAGTGTTTGATAAATTAGGAAAATCAATCGACATAGAAAATGTACATGTTTATATTTGTATGCGCAGGTTAATGAGGCCTTGTTGAATCCTATTTTTTTATCAGGTGTTTATAGGAAATTTCTTTTGGAAACTTTCATCGGTACATACATTGATTTTTTCCCATGCTTATTACTCCACCAGCATTATTGCATGCTAATAACTCAGCTTCAAGTTTTTTTTCTCAAAATTCGTGATCAAAAACCTCTATAGTGCCTTCGTCGAGTCATTTTTTGCTATGGTTTTTCAACAACATGCTCAACACAACAAAATATTTAGTAGGATATCATGGCTTCGGAATTCTGATTATCTCTAGATAGTTCAAAATTAATTTTTTGAGAGTTGTATTACTTTATGTTGATGTATTATACCGCGTAATGTTCGAATACACACTTATATATGTGTTCATTTCTTGGTATAAGTAATACCAATTGTGAGTTAATCTTGTGCATGTTTTCAATTGTTTGTGTAACGATAACCCGTTATTTCATATATTTTGGATTAATATATCAATGAATTCCTTGCAAATTTTAATTTGTACTTCAATTTCTGTAGTACTAATTTGCCAAACTTCTCGTTTACATACTTGAAAAGATGGCGTGCAACAATTAATGTGTATTGTGTGTAGAATGCGGGATTGTTTGAAAAAACGATAAAATGAATCCAGTGGAAGTCAAACCTACTATTTATATTTAGATAAGAATTATACCAACAAAAAAATATATAAATTCAAGAACAATGACAAATTAAAGTATCCTAAATTAATATGTATTAGAATAAAAAGTTTATCAGTAGAGCCCAAGCTTCGTCTTTTCATGTAGGATTTTATCCATGGATAAGAAAATCCTTATCAACATTGAAATAAAATTTATAAAATTTTCCAAAGAATCAAAAAATACTATAATTAGTTTTTCAAATAATGTATTAGTTTTCGTGTTATTTTGAATGTTTAAAAACATAAACGTTGTCTACCAAGCTATCATAAATTGTTATAAAATAATTGGTTTTGATTCTTGTAGAATATCATTTTACACTCATTACACAGATGTGTAAAAGATAAAATCATTATATTTTTATTTGCATCGACGATATCGTTTTACACTCATTACAACAGTTGTCATGTTGTTTCCTCCATTCCATGTTGGGCTCCTAAAATCCAAATTATTTCACATGTGTATTTTGTCAGCATGATAATAAATGGCTTAATCTTTAATACTTGTCTATAAATTAATTTCTTGATAATTGATTTCCTAGGACAATCTTGAAACTTGCCATATCATAAAGACTGAGTTCCTCTCATACAAAATAACATGAATTAATGATATATACTTATCAACACAAAAGAATAAAAGGTAAATAAAATGAAAGTAACTAAGCAAGCTTACTGTTATCCATTGGACGATCCCTACCCTTATAAGTGATGATTACGGATTATTACGACTGTCTTGCAGGAAGTAATAACAAATACAATACTCGCCTAAAAATTAAAAAATTTCTATAAAAGCCAGTCCGACTCAATCTAGAACTGATTAGGGTAACCTACACGTCTCAGGGAAATTGCATGGAATTAAAACAATGTTTATGAAAAACAAAACTGGGAAGTAACCTTTTTGATTTGGAATTCTTACTTTAGGATTAGAAATTTGAAGTTTTAACCTATGACATATTTAATCCTTAAATTACTTTTTTTCTTTTACTTTTTTTTTTCCCGTAAAATGTGCATCTGAATGTGCTCTCCCAATTGCAACAACATGGATTGCCTATCTAGTAATTTCCCATAAGTACAGAAGGAGGAACTAACACCCAAAGATTCTCATCAAAAAAACAAACTCGTCAACCATCAACAATGGATTAACCTCCCACAATGCCTCTTTAGAACCGCGGTCCTCACACCCACTTAAACTCCACTGCAACCACAAAGATATATCTTGACCCGAATCAACAAAGCCGGATGGAATCCATCCGAAGACCAACAATATTTAACTCTACAAAGGGCCGGTATAATTTTGCTTCAGAGGCAGTATGGGTCTCCATGACCATCTTGAGTAAATATATACCAGCACAAAAATGGACCTGTGCGTGGAAGCAACAAATTTTTTCCACAAATCCTGATAGATGCAAAAACACAAATAAATTTATTATGCAAAAGTTAAATACAGACTAACATAGACAACACTAATTGCAAAATCACAATATCCATTAAACAGGCAAGCATTATATATTGTCCAAGTATCGATCACGTAAATCAAAGTTCAAGAAAAGGCTAACCATATTCAAGTGCATTGCACTAATCCAACGGTTAGCCTTCGTGACATTTGGATTAACATAAGTTTGACAAAAGATTTTGCTTTCCTATATTTCTTATATCATTCTTCGTTAGATGATTATGCTCTGAACTTATTAAGATCTTTAGGTGTAATCATAATACCAATTAATTTGCTGGTATAATGAAGATAAAAACAGATGAAAGAGAACCGGAGAGTTGTAAATCCTAGCTATGTCAACTCGAGCAACGGCATGTAAATATGTCAATGTGAAATGAGCATCTGCAAAACAAATTAAAATAAATTACATCTCCCAGTCATTGATAGACAGGACAGAAATAATATAGGTGATTGTGCAGGACCAACACATTGCTAAACCTAGTATATTTCCGATTTCTCTAAGATATACGAAACCAAACTGAACAAACGAAAATTAAATCTTTTTCTACGAACCCGCACCTATTCACAAAATTGCCCTGTTTAGGAAACCGCATAGCTATCTCCGTCATGGATTCGCCATGTTTCAGGATCTTTTTTTTGATTTTTCATAAGACGTAGCTTTCACTTAGTGGTCTATGTCTGCCTTAAGATGGCGAACCATGTGCAATCTGAGGGAGTCGAACCCACAATTACATGGTGAAAACCATGTGCTCTGCCATTTGAGCTAAGAAAGCGAATGCAATGTGACGCCTCATATCAGGGTGAAAGAAGCTGTAGTCTGGGTATAGTAAATGCACCTATTGTAAAATTCCATTTGCTGATACCACATATAATGTTTTGGTTATTCACACTATCTTAGGACCATCACGTTATCATGCTTGGCCTAAACTCATTTGCGTTAAATTCAGTTATATTCGGCTGTGAGTAAGTTTTGTGACGTAATATGTTTTTAGATACTGTAATGAATGTTAACTGACCCTATATAAACATTTCGAAAAGAGAAACCACATAGATATCTGATTACAGCTGCTTACTAAAAGGAGACATCACTGAGCAAGCAGGACCTTCAGAAAAATCACAACACTTTCAAATGAGTAAACCAATCACATAACATTCTATATAGAATAAAACATTATCTCCAAAACTCGGAAACTTACCAACATAAACATACAAACAACACTAAGCGAGCAGAAACAAATACGTCGTCTACTTTTATCTTTTATGGTTACAAATTACATAAAACAAATCATGAACATCATCATTCGTAACATTAATAGAATACCTCAATAATATATGAATTTCATGACAGAAAAACAAAACAAACTATACAATATTCTAAACAATTTAAGAAACTATACGAAAATCTAAACAATCCTTCTGAGTTTTCCGATACGATAATCTAGTTGTCAAGAGGATTTAAGAAATTTAACGATAATCCAAACAATTAAGGCCCTTTTGGTGGTGATACTAATTGTTAAGGTCCTTAAAATTTTAATTTTGCAGCTTATCCCCTGTACGATAAAAATTTATTCCATCTGGTCTGGTTTGAACTAATATCAAGTAATTGTTAAGGTATAATGAACAATAACATCAAAGCATATAGACCCAAACTGAATCAGCATTCCTAAACAGAAATCCCATCAATCGAACAATCCCTAATTAGTATTCCTTTACATAATCAATTGCTACAATAATTAGTATATATGTGGTTATCCCATCTGGTCTTATTTGAATTAGCATTCCTTATCAAGAACGAACAATAACAACAAAGCACCCATACGATGAAAATTCACATGCATAACTCATTTCGGTTGTTTTCAGTTCACAACATCAATTGCCTGAGATCACGATCTATATTGAAACCCAAGACGGTAAATGTAAACATATCTTATCCGGTCCATACTCATCAAGATCATATCCATGTAACTGGTGCCATGCCATTATATCCAGCTGCGTCACTCATCACCACCTACATCTTCGTAATCTGCAAGCCTCTTGACAGGTAAGAATTTATCAGACAAATGTATACACCTTCACATTTAAAACTGATTGAGTTCATTTGATACAACAATAATTCAAATATGCACGAATTTCAAACACAATAGTAACAATAGTAACCCTCACGTTTTCAATAAATTAATAGCTTATGTTCAGATAAAGAAGAGAACCGAATAGAATCAAATAATAAGGGAATCGAAATTAAGTTTTGATATTAACCTTTTAGATTTTGCTACTTTGGTTGTGCAACCCATGTTGGCCTAAAACCGCAATGGTGCATGTTGTTGTTGTTCCTTGTGATGCACATAATTGACCAACTTTGCCTACATAATGAATAACAGAAATTCAATATTTATTGGGCATTGGCATACCCTTGATCCCATCAGTAAGTTGCATTCCCTGAAACAAAGACTGGGCATAAAGTTAAGATTTCAATCTTCGTTTACATCGAATTCAAACCTAAAAGAACCTTACAGATAAAAAAAATTCTAGAGTTTTAACCTTCTTCCTTCTGATACAACCCTGCCTTCCAAATTTTCTGCAACAAAAAATAGTAATATATTATTTAAAACCAATCAAATCAAGAAGACTAATTCACAAAAAAAATTAATAGAAACAAATATGAGAAACAAAACCCTTCAAGGGAGCCGTGAGGCTACTGAAAGGCATAAAACTGCTAGAAAAACCATTTAAATTTCGATAACAATTGCATCCCCTGTACTATTGAAAGTTAACTTCTGGACATCATGCAAGAAAAGGGTAGAAAAGAGTTGTTTGGTCAACTGTTAGATTCAAAGGAATACTAATTAGTTTCTTTGGGTTGCGGAGAAGAATGGAATAGCAGTCTTTTAAAACCCATCAAAAGCGATATCCGATCAAATTTGGGCAGCAGAGTCAAGTATCCTCACACAAATTTTTAGTCGTCCGGTAATGATCTGGGTGGTGTTTAGGTAATCGTGGCATAGTAGTCAGGACCTACCGCCTCGGCCGTGGGTTAGAATTTCTCGAGTCAAATATAGTCCCCACTATAAAATTAGCCGTGATTAGGTTGAAATGTAGATGGTCGAACCTATAAGGAAGATCATGATTTCTTGCTGGCATGATCAAATTTGGTCAACCGGTCAGTGTAGTCGCACAAAATTTTAGTCATCCAATAATGATTGGGGCGGTGTTTAGGTAATCTTGTCATAGTAGCCGAGGTCTAAGACCCCGGCCGTGGATTGGAATTTCTAGAAGTAAATATAATCCTCACTTTAAAATTATCCGTGATTAGGTCGGAATCGAGAAGGTGAAACCTATAAGGAAGATCTCGATGTCTTGTTGGCCTGATCAAATTTGGTCAGCCGTGGCAGTAAAGCATTTCCCAATGTTTTATTAGTTGGGTCAAATTAGCTGCGACTACTATGGGTCAATAAGTTTACAGTTAAATTATTCCCCACGTTAAAATTAGCCGGAGGCGTAGGAATCCGTTAAAGATTAAAACATTATACTAATTACGAAAGAAAATTACTCCCTCCGTCCTAAATTATTAGTCCGCTTTGACTAAGTCAAGATATTAAGGAGATTGGAGGAGTGTACAAAACTACCCCTATTAAATGATATATTATAACCAAAATTAAAAGGAGCATATGGAGTATGTAAGAAAAATACATTGGTAATTATAATATTTATAGAAATATTTAAATAGAAGATAAAAATAAAAATCTTTATGGATTGATTTAGTAGATTTGTTTCCTATTGAAGAAGATGTCATTTAATATTTAGATTGGTGATATCTAAAATAATTTTATAATTGTAAAAGTTTGAAGGATATATTTGAGAGTTTGACTAAAAAATATGACTATAAACAGAAGCTGGACAATATTTTAGGACAGATGAAAATAGAAAAGAGGACAAAAATTTTAGGACAGGGGGAGTAATTATTTTAGTGCTAGACAAAATTACCCATTTAATATGTTCTCAAGATGCGTGGCTTTATTAGCCTTTGATCCATGATTCTAGTTATATTAGGAAACCAACATTTATCCTCACCATCTCTAGACATCTACAAAATTACCCATTTTGTGTTGCAAGCCAATTGAAATTGCTATAATTAAGTGCATGAGGTCACAAATGTACGTACGTAATAATCTTGGGGTTCCCAATCTCGAAGAGATTTATCATCATAACATAAAAAATCTTTAGTTGTATCATGATAGTATTCATCTCCCAAAATGCTGATACTCTTGTATAATAGGCCCGAGTTCATATGCACCGCACTACCATCTTATCGTTCTTTCGGCTAGTAAAATATTCTTTTTATGATCGTCAGGATTTTTTATTTTATTTAACCACATATGGTAACTTGAGATCACCTGGCCTGTTTCGGCATCCCAATACAAAAACTTAGTCCCATCATTACCAATCGATATATCATGAACTTCCGCCCATGCCCCATAAATGTCCTCGTACACCTGCCAGAAGAATTGTGAACATCAAAGTCCTTTGGGAGCTTTAGCATCGACGATCTTTTTTTATCAGAAAGGATTGAATTTTTCTGCAACTGGTATCGAAAACCGTTTGTGGGTACAGCTTCCCACTGACAACTGGATGGAACTACATGAGGTGCCTGCCCTAGCCCTCCATAGACAACCTATGTTTGTATTCCTCATCCAAAAAATCGGTCATAGCATTTGCGTTTTTGCCTCAAGGATTCCATACCACTGTAACAGAGCAAAGAAAAAATTAATTGATATGGTTGTTTTCTTATTTCGCTACATCAATATTCAAGAATTACAATTTTAGTAGGTGCACTAACATAATCATTATCCCTATTTACCACATGAAAGCTTGTAGTATTTCAAGATAAAAATCAAAGCTAAATTATAGTCGATAGTTGTTTGTTCGGTGCACATAAAAATTATCGAGTTTAAATCAAGTGGATGGTTTTGAATGAAGAATGTGTTCATTGTCTCCGTGCTTTATAGTTTAATCCATCACTAAATGGTAATGTAGAAGAAAACATATCAAGAATAAGACTCTTAGTATTGATATAAAGACCATACCTGGTTAGGTCTTTGTTCTTGAACGCTCAACTATCTTTAAGTACCATGGACGCCTGTTGATGTCCATACATCCAAAATCATTACTAAGAGCCTAATCAAGGCTCTCGAGTCGAGTGCCATAATTCGGCTACGCCATGTGATAATCTTACCACGAGATATACCAATATCATCAAGAATAAAATAAAATAAAAAATAGTAGTTAAATACTATGACCTGCCATCTTCTTTCTCAGCTGATGTTAAAACTTAGTAAGTGAGCGCTCAATCTAATATGGGATGCAAGCGTGAGGTGCAGCAATGCAATTATTCTAGCATAACGTGTATGAACATTGTCGTTTTACTCCCCACCGCGCATAAGCTACATTAAATTAGCACCAAAAATTAAAACAAAAAAAAATTGCACAAAATAAGCTAACAAAAACCAAAGAACAACATAACTGATTATACCTGGCTAAGGTTCATCACTATTATCTATGTCTGTGTTCAACTTCTATGCCCATTAATTGCATCTCTAGGATCCTGTATACATAAAAACTCAGGTCCTTCCCAAGCATCTTCTTGCAAAAATCTTTGACATATTATAAATTTCAACATGACTTGATGTGTTATGGGCAACTTCAGCTGCAATCCAAGGGCAATCAATTTCCAACATATTCTCCTCCATAACGAAGTGCTGAGAAAATAATATAGAGATGAAAGCTTTTCTACATGTACGCTTATGCTCCATTTCATATATACTGGCATCAGAAACCATATAAATTTTGCTTGCTTAAATAACTATTCCATCTGTGGGAGTTGAACCCACAACTACATGGGGGAGAGACCATGTGCTCTGCCATTTGAGCTAAGACGGCAAATACAATTATAATTTCTTGTTCAAAGAAATCCAAGAGCCAAGTAAATGTATTTTTGAATAGTGCCTGTCGCAAGTTGCCAGAGACGGTATCATCCAAACAACACACAGAGCCATGGTAGATACATAAGATGTTTAGTAAGAGGATACAACTTGTGAACGGAGAATAAAATAAGATGCAAAAACATTTTCGAAATTGAACAGTTTCCACTTAGTAGCAAAGGATAAAAAAAAACTCCATTCCAAGATACTGCAACGTCTCTGATGCACTTTTCTTGTTTTCTATATTACTCAATTATCGCCGCTTGATCATTCTAAAACAACATGTATACTGATATATCAATAAGCATCTGTTTGCGAAAGCTAATATGACCCGGCTATAAGTTAGTCAAAAACTTCACTACCAATTATCAATTATCTCTGCTTGGCATTTTAACCTGGCCATTTACTACGATAGAAGTTGAAATACCCCGACTACCACCAAACACTACGACTGCATTCACATAGACCCGATATTTACATGTGACCTATCCAAAAACTTCGATCAGTGGTACTCAAAAGCTGCTTATGATGAACAGAAATGTAAGCTTTTAAAAGTAAACGTGTCATCAACATAACCTTGAAAAGTGACCAAATAAACATCTTTCCAAAAGCAAATGCAGCGCCATTAACATTTTTTGATTGACAAATAATAGAGCTTACCTTTGCATCCATCTGATTCTTTAATATGCAAGGCCGTTTGGTCCTACAATCATGCTAGGCTCAGCCGACACCGTTTTTATCATATACAATATTTATCAGTACATTCCCACAGGTCTCAAAAGTCAAAAAACTCCACACGGTCTACAAAGTTATCTTCTTTAGTCTGCACTGTAAAGACCACCATAATAAACAATATGTTATTCACAGTAAAATTGCAATATTCATATCATTAATTAGGGGGTAACAAAATAGCTATAGAAGAAGTGTTAGTTACATGCATGAGTCCGGTTAACTACCTGTTAGAACCAATAAGCATGAAGCAATCATCTTTTCCATATATATATATAAAATAAAAAACTACAAATTCAAACCAATTACTTACATACAAAGGTTTGATTCTATCACCATTAAAGAACAATTACTGGAATTTACCTGTAATTGATTTAGTTCAAGCCACACTCAAGAGAATAACGGAATTACTTGCGAGATCAAAGAAGTATCTTGGGAAGGAGGAATTCACAGTAGTGTTTTATCAGATTGCGATGAGAAAATTTAGTACTTGAAACAAACAATTGATGAAACATCACGCTTGCTTCTAAAATCATCTACTTATGGGTTCAAAGATCTTGCTGCCAAAATAAAAGTGACAGTAGATATAAGATAAAATATCATACCTGTAAGACTACTGACAAAAAAATAATTATTTGGATTAGTCATACTTACTGTTTTGGGGGTCGTAAGCATTAAAATATAAGATACCGGCCTTGTGTACTCCTTTATGTATAGTTCTGTAAGTCGGTGCTTAAAAATGCTAACGTACACACATATGAGCCTGTGTGTAATGGATTAGATGTACATACACCCAATTCGGTTAACACTAATTCTAAAGACCACCAAAAAGTAGGTCGTTATTTGCCTGCAATAAAAGATCAAGAATGTAAGAATACAAAATATGGATGTATCAGATCATATGATATAGGTTTAACAAACAAAAATAAAAACAACACTTTTAATTCCTGTCAAGTTTTATATGTAGCACCACAAAAATGTAGAGCATTGGCAAGAAAATCAACTGCAAAGGCTCTTCCACATTCAGACTAAATTTGTATTTTGTACAACAATTAATTAACCCAATTAGATGATGCCTAAAAATACCTAACCTATTCCTATTGCAGTTCTGATAGTTGGAGCCATGTCTATGGATTAAAGGGAGGAATAAAAAAGAAGTATATGCAAAGGCACACTCTACATAGTTTTGTACATTTTCTTTATTTACTGTCCACTCTTGGAGTTTCTGGTACCACGTCAGCTGATGGATTATAGGTCTATGAACAATCAATAATAAATACATGGCAAGCTAAATCACTTAAGAAAGAAATTGTAGTAAAACCATCCAACCTTGGCAGCAGTAATAAGACTTCTCATACGTTCTTTGGGTCTTTCTATACTTTTCTTTCGGTCATTGCCATAGAATTCTATCTTGGGTATGCATTTAGTCGACCCAGCTAAAAGACCCAATTCTCTACCCACGTTACCCCTTGACCTTTGCTTCAAGCTACTCAAGAATGCGCAAACAGCAAAACCATCAGTATACCTTAACTGGTAGAGTAATCATAGAAAAATATCATAAAGAATAAAAACATAATAAATCCAAAGGAAGGTATACAGTGCCGCAATAATTAAAGGAGTAGTCATCTTGAACTCGTTTTGCAACCCTGAAGTCACCTATCTTGTACTGCTCCTGTTGGTTGTTATGGAATTCAGTTGGTGGGTCGGGAAGGAATGCGCATCTGCAGGTGATGGATGGTATTGCGACTGCGAGGTACTGGTGGTAATAGCCTAAGAAGGTGTTGTCTTGCTGATGGTGGTAGCTGTAAACCGCGAGAAGGGGCTTTAATGAAAACCAAACAAATTATTTATCATAGCGAATCAATAAAATTCCAGAAGACCAAATTTAGAAAAATTAAAAAGATACTTTAGATTTATTTAGTCATACATGTTTCAGATTAACAATCAACAACTAAACCCAACCTTTGCGGACATTGTACCAATATTCGACTCCTATTGAATTACAACTCGCAACAGAATTTATCACTTAAAACCACAGAAGCAAACCGAATATTTAGAGCTGAAACAACAAAAAGAAAAACCAAGCAAGAAGATGTAAAATTTTTTATGAAAAATACTCTTCTGTAACATTTGCTAAATTGTTCGATTAACGTTGACAAATCACTTAAAAATACTTTAGTGATATTCAATTTAATGGAAAAGCACCCTCAGCCACAACAACTCTTTTATCCAATTTAATGGAAAAATTACATAAACGCACCTTCAGACAACAACATTCTCAACATCATCACTATTATCCCCAAAACCAACTCAAGATTCCACTTTATCCAATCCAGCAAAGTCATGCAAGGGCTGGAATAAGTAAGTTGCATCCAGATGGTAATCTGGAACCAAATATTTGCCAACACTTGCATAGCCCTACAGGACACAATGTTGTAGTAAAAAACAAAAGTCCAACATCTAAGGAAAGGCCTAGAACTTATACATGGTTGATAATAGATACAATGGATATCAGAACGATCATCTGTACCTGAATAAGATCTGGGACTCAGGATTTTGCAAACAAAATCTCATCGTAAGGATTTTGCAATCCCGCACATTATTTCCAATCAAAGCCTGAACTCCACTACGAGATTCAGAACGTATTAACATACTACTAAACCCCACTTGCCCATTCCAAACCAACATCTATTCCGCCTACTGCCCCCATTTAAGGTATTCACTGTCTAATGCCACAAAAACGATCGATCTAGCAAGGTCTTTCACTTCAAAATAGACCGGGAACCTACATTAAACATTTCATGTTTGTTTAAACTTTAAAATAATTAGACATAAGGAACTACATCGCCTTGGTATTGGCTGCTCAATTTTGGATTCCTGCTCAGTGGCACAACTCGTCATCCTTCTCACTAAACACCCTGGGCGGCATTCGCTACACACATCGTAGTACCTTTGTCAAGTTTCCTGGAAACATGTAAAACCTGAATTGCAAATAACCCATAATTTGCAAACTTATCTTACCCATCAAAAGTAGCATTCTTGTCAGCTCCTCCCTCCTCCTCCGTATTTTACCACCTTTATTGGTTGGAACAACCACAACATATCTCTTTTTATGTCCTTTGTAGATATCGGCTACATAATGTCCTGAGAACTTTGAGTTTAATAGCTTGTCACAAAGAGTACATTCAACATTGAAATATAACAAACAGACCTGTAACCAAAGTCAAACCAACAACCCAAATAATGAATAAGCAACAAATGATCTTTATCGATCGTCTCTTCCTTCTTCTGTATTACCTAACTAAGCTTCAGTGTATTTATAGTGCTTTGTTTTTTGGTCCGGTAATCAACACAAATTTCGCAAAGAGATACATTGTATGATAATAATGGTGGCAGAGAAAGAGTGGAGACAAATTCATGGTACCTGTTCTAGCCACCATGTCGCTGCTATATTAGGGAATACTATAGCGGGTATTGGGTAAGGAGCAGCGAACACAAATTCATCTCTGTCAGTATGGCCAAGCTCAGTCAATTCACTGCAAAATAATTTTAAAAAACCAACTGAAGTTAGCTTTGGTGCAACAAATTGTTCTTAAAAAAAAAACAATTTAAATACGAAAACACAATTCACCAATCACATCTATTAGCATTCACATTCTTATCACAGGCAACTACCTCTAACATGTCCAAGCAGAACCGACACTAATTGGATCAATGAAAAATACCAAATAGAACGCTGAATTAACAAACAATAAGAGTGATTTCTACCTAATAGCGCAATGGATTATCAAAGTCATGAGATTTAGAATCAATGTTACAAACAAAAACCGTAGAGTGACGGCCTCAAGAATGTCTCTTTTCTTCTTTCTACTTCATTAATTATGTTGTATCCATGTTAGAAGATGGAATTAGTGTTGGTGGTGTTAGATTGCTTGCCTTTAATATGTAGCTACAAAGGACTGAGCAAGTATGCTTCCATCCACACTACTCTCACACATGCATTACGACTCCAATTTCCTGGGAATTTACCCATCGCCCTTTCAGAATCAGGTGAGTAATAAAGATAAGACTCGTCAACACAAACCCATTTTCAAGACAAAAAATCAGGTCAATCTGATAAAAAAGATTGCTCGAGTGAATCTGATATACAATTGCAGCTTATATGAAAGTGGGATAAGATGATTACTTTACAATTGTAAAAGTCTGCGAGCCAAATGGGTTTTTGTTGGTGCTCTAGATGACATCTTTAGCATTTTATTTCCTGCCAAAATCACCACACCTGCAAAATAATATTGGCCCTATATATTTGTAATGGTGATCCAAAAGTGATCACCAACCATTTAAATTCACCATGAAGTTGACTTGAATTTAAACTAATATTGCATCAGTCCAGAGAATGATATTTGACCTTAAAGGTTATAGAATCACTAATTTATGAAGTTGATTCTCACACTCCACGAAAATGCATCACTAAATCTATGTCTTGGATTCAGTAAGCACATAACACAAAACCATAGAACGTCCTTTTTATTTAACTGTAGTGTAAGTAACGTTTTTTATGAACATGCTAATTTAAACTCTCAGTCCTAATTTTTAATACCATACCTGATGTTTCTCTTGCTTACATAAGCATGCCAATTGAAGCGAATTGTTTTCCTAGCCAATACCATTATAGACCGGAAATTTTACACGAATCGAACTTAGTAGAGAGAACCGGCTTTAACTACCTGCGCACATGAAGAGAAATAAAAGCAGTTTTCAAAGACATGTTAAAGGCACCGCAGATTCTTATGGAACCAAGAAAGTGTTAGTAAGTTAGCACACTATAAACAAAGGATAAGAAGGCAGACACTGTTAAAGGTTGATACTTTGCTTACTCTATCACCAAATTGTGTTAACCAAAAAAATATTCTTCCTGTACTCCAGAACAATGACATTCAACTCCAACTTCCATTAACATTCAACCCCATCCCCAACTCAAGACATTTATATTCAACACATGTCTTAAGAGAATGAAAAAGGAAGTTATTTTGGAAATAAAAAATATAAATACATCCATGGTATGACTTATATCAGCACCAAACACATAAACTATGATGGAAACCATTGATACAAAATCTTCTACATGGAAAATAAATCAGCAGCCAATTCGTGATACAACTGTCACATTTAATTCAAGAGTGGAGTGGATGCTATATTTAAGTACTGCTCCAGATCTTCCACATCTAGAACTACTACAAAATGATAATGAATCGATGATATAAAAAATAAGCAAAGTAAAGGAGCCAAAGATGGAATACTAACTAATATGCATAGGGGTACCTCAGGATAAAGAACCACTTCGTTCAAACCACAATTAACTTCAAAATTGGTTGTCATAGAATGTCGTCTCGCTAGATAAAATACATGGTCGATACTGCAAGGTACCTTCATTTGTAGTATTGTGTTTCCAAATCTCTCATCTTTATAATTTTCTTGTGTAATGCTGTAATTATGTAAAATCTGAGTTAGAATTAGTAAAAGATTATGCACTGATGAAACAGTTGCAATTGAATCTGCAAACAACAACTTATTAATTAATAAACTTCTCAACGCTCCAAAAATGTTTCATATTTAAAAATGAGAGTGGGCTATGTTAACGATGTATTAAAAAGTACACTATCAATTCATAAGAACTGTGGGAGGAAACCACTGGATGCAGAATGAACCAATAAAAAAAAAAAAAAAAAGAGTAACGAAGAGAAGCCTCAAGGGAGGTGAAGTTGATGTATGTCCACCTCTTGATAAAACCATGGAAACTAATAAATTTTACTCCTCTTTCATAATTTGAGATGCTACTGTTAGAAGGCTATTACCACCAAGTGGACAAAGTATCACTCAATGTAGGTTTGGTAATTCTACCCAAGAACGAAATTGCCAGAAACTATTATTAAAAAGCTCATCAACCAACTTCCGCAGGCTCCTTATAAATTCACATGATGTGTTTGCCTAGATGGTAATTTTTCCCTTCCAGAGATCAGTTACACAGTGAGCTGGAGTACTACCGCCTATCATCATAGCAAACGGATAGAAACGACATGCTTTACCATGCAGACAATTGAAGGTATGACGTACCTTGTTTGATAGTCCCGATCCTGTAAAATCCCTTAGTATAAGTCTTATAGTCCTTTCCATATACAGAACATCCTTTCTGTAACAGATATACTGAAGGTTGACATATTCTATTGTCCACCCATTCAACCATATCAGATTTTTTAGCGAGATATATAAAATTTTCCCTAGCATTAGCAAGTTTTATATGAATTCCTATATGAACTTGAAATGCATGATCGAGACTAATTGTTTAACAACCATAATTTGTGAAAATCAACCAAACAGTATGAAGACTAATGCAACAAAGCTAAGCCTGGGTTCAAGAACAGCTAGCCATTGGTTTGTTCGTAATTAAGAATCATGATGTTAGTCCGTATTAAGAAACATATTTACAATAGGAAACTCTCTTCCTGTAAAGATAAAAGTTAGACATTTTATTCACTGAGCTAGGATCATCTTGGCAAAGACATGCACACGATCATTTTCTCAAATCAAGAAACAAAAAAAAAAAAAAAATGACACATGAAAGAGATATACCTGATCCGCGAATCCTGTAAAATCCTTCCATGTTTGGAGGTCTCTACAGAACCCATCCCAACCCTAGAGAACTTTCGGAAAAGTGTAAGGTAAGTCTCAGAGTCAGCATCAACATCAGGATGAGGTTGCACAAACATGATAGTCCCAGAGTACGCATCTCTGTAACATACAATTCAACAGAATAAATGTAAAATGTGTAAGCCAAGATGGTCGAATAACTATAAGCATACTTACCAGCCTTAGTGAACCTATAAACCAATCAGAAAGTATCAATCTTATGTTTTTTTTTGTTCTAACCGTGGTTTAATTATAATTGAAAAACTTCAGATTTTAGCAGCCACATTCAATAGCTATTTTTTTTTATAGCACACACTTAACATGATAAAGAAACTTTGAAATTAATTCAACCTTTCCATAACAGAATGCTCTGTGGAAAATAGTAATACAGAATTGAAGGTGATCAAGAATTCTAAGTCAATGAAGGCCCTAATACTCCATAGAAGACAACAAAAATTTCATAAGTGGTTTTCAGTTTCATATTATATGGTTGTAGCAATATTCGACTCCAACTGAATTACAACTCGCAACTGATCACGCCAAGAACACAGTAACTTCATAAAATTTCCATATTTTAAGATTTTACACAAACTGTCACTATACCTACCACTACTAAATCTAATCTAATTTTACATAAAAAAAAAACCTATAGCAACGACCGCAATTTCCATTCTAACCTTAACCAAAACCTCTTAAAGACCATAAGAATAATCCCATTGAAACTAATCATCTATATAAATATCTCAATTCTTGATACTCGATTAAGTTAAAATTTGAGCAATAGTAAAAAGAACCTTATGCTTGACATTAGTCTCCTTATCATCTCTAGCTTTTGCAAAACTAATTGTTAAATCCTTCAACTAAGGTTGCACGATTTACATCCAAAAATTGGCAAATTTCGATTAGAACAAATAGTAGCCAATGTAGTAGTAGTAGAGCCAATCTGATATCAAGTAAGGAAGGAGTTTGAATGTCATACCGACGTCATGAATAGAGGATGATCGCGGTGGCTTCAAATTCCAGATATCAAAATCTGGAAAGACTAACCAAAATTGTGAGGTTAGGTATAATAATCAAGAAGATAGAGCCATAGTTTGAAAGCTGCTAGACTCATGAAGTTCAAAGCACATAGAGCCATAATATTGAAAAAAAAAGGAAACAGAATTATTCTCACCTTAAATGCAGGTTCGGGCTCTACAATCCCCGGATTATCGAAAATTTACAATACCCACTGCACGAAATGAACCAAAATCTCATTACTCAAAAACAAAACACAAAACTTGCTCATAATCAATAAAAAATATCGTAGTAGCGAATGAATTATCTAAAGTTTCATTACCAAATTAAGTCCATTAACACTCTTTCCGATACTGCCCATTTTCAATCCTACACAAAAGAGAGAACCAAAATATCAAGTCAGTGAAAGCTCCTACACAATTTCACAATCAACCACAATAACACAGAAAGGAAAAATCACACCTGTATAGTCTAGAAATGGCACTGCATTTATGAGAAAAATTCTTCATTGCTTTCTCAAGTTCTGTATTGCTCATATACCCATGATTTAAATCAACACTGTTGTATTACAAAACCCAAAATTAGAATCCTAAACATATTTTAGAAAGAAATGGAGAAACCAAAACCATCATTACCTAAACACGACATTCCGCCCCAATCATTACTGGAAGACTAAAATTTAGGCAATTTTGTCGGGATAGTAATTTTTGTAACTCTGCAACAGCATCATATAATAAAAATCAATTCAGGAGAGAAACATAGGAGGGAACGGAATTATTGGAGTTTTAATGTTGAGCGTACCCATGGTTCTTTGTATTCTTTCTACATTTTTGGAGCTAATCCACCAATACCATCTACAAACATACCATGGACGAAGTTATAGACAATGGAAAGATCTGTATGGCCAGTCAAATTTAGAGAGAGCAAATACTTGTTTCAGTAAAAAATCTATACCTGATTCTATCTTTGGTTTGGGATAATGCCTTGTGGAATTTAATGTAGCTTCATAACCGAAAGCAACTTGAACCTGTGATTCTGCAGAGTAAAACCAGAGATTAGTACCAACTAAATAAGATATACCTATCAAGCTATCCTGATTCTTCATCATATTGGAATTTCTGATTCAATTCACAAAAACCCTAACTTAAGATTTCAATTTCCAAAAGAAACTAAGATTGAACCCAATAGAATTCTCTATTATTCAATTAAGAACAAACCCATCACTAATTACTCAGTTTATAATTCAATTCAAGAGTCAATTGACAAATCCTAATTTATGTATTCTGATTTACCTTCCCATGAATTTGAGTCAACCCAAACAATCAGCACAGCCATCATCATCCCTTTCTTAAGCTTTATCTGTATCCCTCGATCTCAAAACTGCTCTCGATTCCTTCATTTCAAAACCAAACCCTAACTCTAATTAGGATCACCGGAGCCAGAGAAAAGTTTTTCGACTGAACAAATCTCTTCAGTTGCATACCCAATGGAAAAGAAATCAATCTCTTCAGCTGTTTTGTTTGTTTTTTTTTTTCACCCATCGTTTTAAATAAGTGTGGCCCCCTATCATTCCCAGCCGTCCAAGTCAAAGCTCGATCCGCACGATAGGGACCGCGAGATGACCCTTTTCAGGCAAATCCTGACCATCTAATGACTCTTTGATCAAGGAGTCAAACACCACCTTTTTTTATAACAGTGATACAAATATTGAAATGCCATGTACAACACCCCAAGCAAACATCTTAAAAATTCCTAAATGATCCATAGTATTTTTTAGAACTATATAAATGCCCTTAATTTAACGGATATGGATGTCCAACGGATTTTCAAGGTTGCATCCGGGCCGATCCGTTATCCGTTGGATTTCAAAAATTTCATCCGCATCCAACCCATTAACGAACGGTCCGGACATCCATCCGCAAATGAACAGTTGGTCCCAGTTAAATCCGCGGATTACGGGCCAAATGCTCACTCCTACCCCCATCTACCGGAAGTCTTCTTTTGTGCTATCTTACTTGAGTTCAGCTTGAAGCCCAAAGATTTGATCACTTGGTATGTACAACGGACTCCTAACAAGGCCTACAAGCTTGCCGTCAAGCATCCTCTAGTGGACTAAGTCCTATGGGCTAGATTGGACTGTTAGATTGGCCAAAAAGTGTTGCAAATCATGAAAAAAGTGTGGGAAAAAAATTAACATTCGTTCTGGCTACTTCTCTCTCCTAGCATTTGCTCGCAGTCGAACTATCAGCGAGATTGAAACGCTGAATAGTGCGGTGCTCAAAAAGTGACCAAAACGCTGAATGGTTCGGCGCTCACAAAAATCTAACAGCTGAGATTTAAACGCCAATGGTTCGGCGCTCAAAAAGTAACCAAAACGCTGAATGGTTCGGCGCTCAGAAAAACGCTGAATGGTTCGGCGCTCACAGATGACGTGGATGGCCAATCTAACAACTAGATATCTAACCCATAAGACTTAGGAAGTTGCCCAGGCTGACGTGGATGGCCAATCTAGCAGCTAGATA
The DNA here is from genome assembly GCA_023531295.1 of Papaver armeniacum. NCBI lineage: Eukaryota > Viridiplantae > Streptophyta > Magnoliopsida > Ranunculales > Papaveraceae > Papaver > Papaver armeniacum. The sequence continues at coordinate 29,626 of JAJJWW010017392.1, forward strand.
TCTAGCCCATAGGACTAAGCCTAACCAAAATCCTTGCCCTATCTCAACTTTGTCCTGAACCCCAAATTTACAAACTATATGATGTTTTAAATGAACAAAACAACATTTTAAAAAAATGAAAATGTTTAGGGAGATACATAAAGGCGTTAATTTGCCCGACAAATCTTGTGATTTGGAGTAACAACCAAACTAGTTAAAGGTAGTTTTCACGTGATAGCAAGGACTTAGATACACTAAGAGTCTAACCAACTTGTATGTCCAGGGAAATTCGAGGCAAATTTGGAGACACCATTTTTCTCACCCTTGCATCAAACCGAATGACACTTCATTTTATACCAGATGGAAATCTGGTTTCTATTTTCAAGAATGATACATATAGATTATGAAAAAGATAAAATAAAGAAAATAACTGGAAATTACAACTTCTCGGATTCATAATTTATTTATTGATGGAGGTTCATACATAGGGAAGATATCTAGAAAGACCATTCACCGGAGTGAAATATGGGTAAAAAGGAATACAGAATCATAATTCCGTTATCCAGGAGACGAAAGATTAATATTTTGAGAGAAGAAATCATCATGCTCGTTTGTTGTTAGGTGATTCTGCCGTTGAACCACAACTTGTTTCTGCCATGATTTTTCTGTTGCCATCGGTGATAATCACATATAGATCTAACTGAACTGTTTGTTGTTTGTTTTTAGGGTTATAAGGTTTGCTCAAAGAAACCAAGGAGGCACACAGATAGGATGCCCTAGCAGAAAACTTGACAACTTATATATATAAGGGCAAGAGATATGCCCTTTTGATCTAACAGCTCCAGAGTATTCTATGACTGACCTGCGTAAGTGTTAATGGACGGCTGTGATGTGAATATACACGTGAATAACTTTTATGTGCATCTATTTTCTGCATAGACCACAGAGATGTAGGGGGGGGAAAGGATTCTCCGGGCAAAAAAGAAAAAGGATTTTCCGGAGCGACAAGTTTGAGCAAAAATAGGGTTGATACGCTTATTCAGGGCAACATGGCAAAGTTTGGTTCATCAAGCAGATTTTTGGCCAGGATGCAGGTTTTAGCTCATAGGGACTTTTTTTTCCTGACGAGATTGGGGTATACTCAAACTAATTGGGGTATACCCAATAAGACAAAATAGGTTGATTTTACTTCAATACCCTTGAACTAATTAACTTAAAATTAAACCCTAAAATTAAAAATTAAAAAACTCATAATCTTCCCTAATCTCTCTTCTCTAATCTCTCTGCTCTTCCCCTTCATCTTCTTCCATTTCTTACATCAAACGAAAATCTTGAACTTTGATTTTCCAAAAAAATCGTTGACTCTCTACGTGAAAAGAAGACTATAAATGATGTTTAAACTCAAACCCATCATTGTGTTGTGTGATTTGATTGTTATATTAGGTTAGAAATCGAAAATTATGATTTCGTGTTTTTGGCCGGCAAGGTCGTAACATGCATATCTTGCCGAGCTTTTTCATAATGACCATGGCGGCGATCAGAAATTTTTCAACATTAGGAAGGGTATTTTTGAATACCTTGCAGAAGCCAAACAACTTATAGCGGGGTATTTCTAAAATACCTTTGTTTGGAAAACAAATTAGGAAGGGTATTTTTTAAATACCTTAGGCCAATGTTTTTTCAACAAATCGGCGGGGTATTTTTGAAGACCTTAGGCTAATAAATTTTTTCTCATCGTCTCGTGTGTCAAAAAATAAAGTCGGCAAGGTCGACGAATGAAGACTTTGGTAGGCATGATCTTCATTCGTCGACCTTCCCAGGCTTTTTTATACTTTCAAAACGAAAGTGTTGATTTTTGATCTAATTTTGAGTATGATTTCATACAATGACTTTGCAATCCTTTTTAGAAGTGTTTGGGTCGTGTGCTTTCATTTCAGTTTAGTTGCAAAAGATTTTCTCAAAACAAATTTTTTCATAAAAAATCTTCCCAAATAAGTTCAATCAAAAACAAAATTTCAATTCATAAGTTTTAATCCACTCAATTAATCAATCTAAACTCAATTAATTAAGCTAATCAGATTTTTTTAGTGTTAATTAAACAAGGGTATATTAGCCATTTAGAAAAATATATTGCTAAGGGGTGGCTTCTTTTACTTCAAAATGACCCTATTTTGTCTTATTGGGTATACCCCAATTAGTTTGGGTATACCCCAATCTCGCCAGGTTTTTTTTAGCTATGTGGGGGTCACAGCATTCCCGGTTATCTTACAGCATCGATGTAGAACTCGGAAATAACCGGAAACAACATTACTGAGGTAGAGATTGCACCAAACTGTCCACTACAGAAGCGGCTGCACCACTATACAATGCAGTACATAGTCACACAATGTAAATTGTGAATGTTGAAGGATGCCAGTTGGACGTGCCATCTTTGGAAAATTCAAGCAATCATAAGTGGCAGGATGACAATCAAGCAAGCTCTTCCTACAAAGCGTAGAGAAAACACAATATCCTTTTTATACTAGGAAATAGACTGTTTCAAATGAAAATACTGAATGTTCAAAATGCTTGAAAGATTTTCACTGTAATCCATATTTTAAAGCTGACAAAAATACAAAAGAATCTAACTACCCTGAATCCTGATACACTCAATGAGACGGTGACTGATGTTTAACCTTGGCATCAGATAACACCGACTGAAAGTTATAATATTCATACTGGCAGAAACCGGTGACAAGACGTTTAATACCAGCAAAATTCAAAGCATGCTTTTTCGATGGTTCACCATGAAATTGTACAAGAAATTTGGATTGATTTTCACCATTTGTCTGCAAAGTTAGAAATGGATAAAACAGATTTAATTAGCACACATAATGTCTACTGTTATTGCAATGAAACAAAGCCGAGAAAAATTCAAAAAAGTTTATAATCTGTCTTAGTGTTAAGCATTCCATCGATGCAGAACAGACCTAGTATAATTGTATAATCAGATTAACTATCTCCAGCATAAATAATTTAACTTTACCGAAAAGGATGGAGTATGTTCTTCAACCCTCAAATTTCACTGGCTGTCTTCTTTGATTTATTTCTTATTGGGTTCGTTCTATGCTCGTGTTTTGCTTATTTCTACTCACACAGTTCCACTCGCTACAGTTCATTGCCGCAGAAAAAAGAAGAAGAATTAAACAGTTGTTTTAATATCTATGCTCATAGAGACACCTATTTTGGTGGCTTCTTTATCGAAGAAACCCAACCTAAAATCTCTATGATTAAATGAAATCCCTACTTGGCAAGGTTGGTAAATTATAGAGAACGCAAACTCGATGGACACTGACGTAGTGACATTTATCCTCCTTTGTTTTCATTAAGCACCATTTGTACATGCCCCTAAAATGTGCATTGTCAGATGGACTTTTGGGTAGTGATACTTATATCGTGTACTGGAAAAACGTAGAGCCTTAGAGATTGTAAAAAGAGTCTTGGTAAATATAGCAGCTATGATGTTAAGACTCGATCCTCAAAACGTAAAATGCAGATTTACAGATTAGTGATCCTAATCTAGCGTTCGTTAGTAGACAGCATGTAAGCACGTAGGATTAGGGAAAGGGCATACCACACCATAAATTTCGACATGGATATAAGGGTAAACAAATCAATTGTGTATATGTTTGGAGAAGAGATGTGTACCTCGAAAGCAAAAAATCCACCAGGCGTCAACATGGAAGCAGCTCCTGCACAAACATGAAGATGATCATCTGTGCCATTTTCACCCCCATCTAGCGCAAGTCTTGGATCGTGTTTACAAGCTTCAGCTTGAAGCCCAAAAATTTGGTCACTTGGGATGTACGTGGATTACTAACAAGGCCCGCAAAGCTTTCCTTTAGCATCCTCCAGTGATTCTAAGTTCTAACCAAGATCCTTTCCTTATCTCAACTTTATCTTGAAAACCACATTTACAACTGGATAATATAAATGAACAGTTTCAGAAATTTACATTTAAAAAAAAAATGAAAATGTTTAATTTGTCAAAAAAAAAGATCTTTATTTCGTGACTTAAGATTTCACATGCTTGCAAGTGACTTAACATCTCAGAAAAGAGGAAGAAACAGCGGCAAAGATTTGTGGTCTGTTATCCATATGTTTACCCTTTTACTTATATACTGTTAGGTATCTCCAGATACAATTTCATCCGTACTCATCAACATAAAATTCCTTACACATATGCAGACCCATGTGGATTTCCCTCACTTGTACACCTCAAAACTTACCATAGTGGCTTATTTTGCATCTAAAAGAGAAGGAGATCTGCACGATGCGGATGGTCTCCCTCTGCAAAAGATTTTCCCTAAGTATCACATATTGTTAACACATACTTATTAGACACATCTGATGTTTTCTATGAAGATATCTCTACTTTCTCTAACATAAGTCTCCACATTCTCATGAAGAGAGACTGCTCGGAAATGTTGCAGCACTGTTGTATCACCAAATAAGTATACACGTTACTGATTTAGGGAGCATAATACATAATAGTTTTCCCTCTTAAGTTTCTTAAGCTCTCATACATAATACAACTATACAAGTACTGGCAGATCCTCTCATGGTTTTCCCCTCAATATGCACAAAGCAACAATTTATCAAACAGATCAATACTGGTTATAGATAAACATCACACAGATCATTCCTAAATCAGCCCATAAACCCTCTCTTAAACCCATAACTTTTGCCACTTCCTGAACCAACTCGACAATCTTTTCAGTCTCAGGTCTCGGAATTAAAACCTCTTCTTGAACGCACAAAATCAAATCTCTCCAATGCGTACATAGAAAGGTCTTCTCTTTTCAAACCTAAGCACCATTTGCATATTCCCCCTTAAAATGTACAACGTCTAATGAACATTTAGGCAGTGATATTCTTATATTGTACTTCAAGAAATGGACCACATTAGAGACTGAAAGAGAGTCTTGGTGAATATATCTATACATAACAACTGGATGTGCTCGGTACCTCAATGCCTAAAATGCAGATTCACAGATTAGTGATTTTATCTAGAGCATGTTCGTAACTAGCATGTTCACAAGTACAAATCAGGGGAAGGGCATACCACACCAAAACTTCGACGTGGATACCAGGGGAGGAAGATCAATTTTGTATACTATATTTATAAGGAGAAGAGATGTGTACCTCGAAAGCAAAAAAGTCCACCAGGCTGCAGCATGCAAGCAGCTCCTTCACAAAGATAACGAAGATCATCCATGCCATTTTCACCCCCATCCAGCGCAGGTCTTGGTTCATGTTTACCTTGGCGATAGGTAATTATTCTGATAATCTATCCTGATACACGTAATTTGATTATAGCTGATGTTTTGACCTTGGCAACAGGTAACTATTCTTACTGGCAGAATCCAGCGAGAATACATTCAATGCCAGCAAAATCAGCTACCATTCTTACATCTTGAAACATGCTTTTTCGGATGGTATATATGATGATTTAAATGAACATCTACAGAAACGGCATGTTAAAAAATGAAAATGTTTAGGATATATACCTAAAGAAAACAACATTTGCATCATTCTTTATCTGTTAACTCGTCAGAAAAAAAAAGAAGATTATCTTGTTATTCGGGGTAACAAACAAACTGAGGTAGTTCTCACTTGATGTCAAGGACTTATACACAATGATAAGTGTCTAATTAGAAGTTCGAACAGACACTGGAGGTCTGACTGGACTCATCCATAGAAGTCCTTGCACATAGGGACACCCACGTGGATTTCCAAATTTGTGGACCTCAAATTTACCTTAATACCTTGATATTGGTCTAAAAGAGAGGGAGATGCACATAGTGTGGATTCTCCCTTTCATGGGATTTACCCTATGTTTCACATATTGAAACACATAATCTTTAGACACCTTAACACAAATTGATTTTTTTCAAAGAAAATCATCTCTAATTTTTGTATCATAAGACGCCGTATTGACATAAGGAGAGACTTCTCGGAAATTTGGCAGCAATGGTATAACCAAATAAGTAGTCCAAGTTGCTGCTTTACGAAGCATAATATATAATACTAGTAGTCTGTTTTTTTAAATTGCTAAAGTCTTATACAACTACGTGCAGATCCCCTCGTGTTTTTCCCCTCAACATACTCAAACCACCAATTTAATGATTTATTGAACTATCTGTATTTATCATAGACAATCATTGCACAAATCGCCTCCGAATTACTAACTAAACATATGAGACATCACCAAAACAGTAGTACAAGATTGCAAAACTGAAAACTAGAAACTGAAGCAACATTCGAGACAGAAAAACTAAGCTACAAATCGTACCTCTTGACATTGAAATCAGCTATAAAAGCAGCAATTGGACCCAAATCAGTCGCAGTGACCTTTTCTTGAGCACCCTAAACCTTTCAAATTGCAATAGCAAGTGCACCACTATCAGTACCTAAATCAACCCATAAACCGTTTATCCTTAACTTTGGCAAGCATTTCCTGAGCCAACTCCACAATCTTTTCAATCTCGGGTCTTGGAATCAAAACCTCTTGACGAACACAAACAATCAAATCCCTTCAATACTCACACCCCACGACATATTGCAAAGGTCTTCTCTTTTCAATCACCCAACAAGCTGAAAGTTCAGTCTACAATACGACCTAGATTCTCATCTTTGAAGCAGATTTTGCCTCACCAAATGAAGCAACACATAGCACAAACGTTGACCAGCACAACAGATGGAATCGAAAATCTAATTGCTTGTTCTAACTGGGTTTGGAGTAAGAGAATGTACGAACACATCCATCTAAGAAATTCCAATTTTGTTCCTGTTGTTATTACAGTTTCAAATCCATTTGTTAGAGAATTTACGCTTTTCATATTCGTTACAACAAAATCCAATTCCATTGCTAAAGACAGAGATGATATTATTTACCTTTCCTGAATGCAATGGCAGAGAGACCATCTGATTTCCAAACTCAGACATCCTCCTGGAGCAGCCAGAATAAAAAACCAGACGGATTTGAACCCTAAAAAATTCAGTTCTGTAACCTATGGAGGAGAGAGTGAGTGTGGTAAAGTTTAGTTTTTTAATTCCTATTAGAATCGGTCCATGTTGGGATTTGATGGTGTGACCAGGAAATATGAAGGAAATGCTACTAGTGTGGATTTGATTAGTCCCACATCGCAACTGTAGAAATTTTGTTTGCGTACTTAAACCTGAGAACTACACTGAAATCCACGAGCAACATGTACAGGAGCTGTGGTGTTGCGTGGTGATGCTTTAGTTGCCGCTAATGCTCCCGCCATGTATGCCGCATAGCTGGCCCTTTTTTTTGTTCTTTTTTGCCATTAGCCAAACTCCACAATCATTTCAGTCTTGGGTCTTGGTATCAAAACCCATTTATTCTGTCAACTCTTCTTAGTCCTTGGCAGAAACAGTAGTATATTTTCTTAAGATCAAAGTCTACCATTTCTAACCAACTTGTATATCAACATTTTTCTCACCCATTGGTGGTGCAGTGTTTTATTGGAATATTTGTGCATCTATTTTCTGCATAGACCACAAAGGTATTAGATGTAGGGGGGAAACAAAAGGATTTTCTGCATCATAACAAGTTTGAGCAGAAATAGGGCAACATGACAAAGTTTGGTCCATCAAGCAGATTTTTGGCCAGGATGCAGATTTTAACTCATAGGGACATTTTTTGGCTGCGAGTATGTGATAGACTTGGGGTCGCAACTAATTTTCCCGGTTATCTTACACCATCAATGCAGTCTACTACCTGGTGAACAATCCGCCACAAATGTACACTAGTTTCTTACTTGAGACGCGGCTGTACCACTATACCATGCAGTACATAGTCACACAACATAAATTGTGAATATGGTGAAGGATCCAGTTGGACCTTCCATCTTTGGAAACTTCAAGCAAGCAAGCTCATACTACAAAGTGCACAAAACTATTTCAAAGAGGGAATGATTACATCAACTGTTTTCCGTGTACAGGAAACACAATGTCATTTTTATACTAGGAAATAGATTGCTTCATATGAAAATACAAAATGTTCAAAATGCTTGAAAGATTTTCAGTGCAATCCATATTTTAAAGCTGGACATGGTATATATCACAATATCCAACAGTAAGTGCCTACTTGCAGGAGGAAACGAGAAAAATACAAAAGAATCTAAAAAAGTGTAAAAATACACACAATAAATAACACTGACTGAGAGTTATTTTCTTACTGGCACAATCCGGTGTCAAAAATCAGCAGCTATTCTTACATCTCAAAACATGCTTTTTGGATGGTTCACCGTGAAATGTACAAGAAATTTGGATTGCTTTTCACCATTTGTCTGCAAAGTTGGAAATGGATAAAACAGATTTGATTAGCACACATAATGTCTACCGTTATTGCAATGAAACTAATCCAAGAAAAGTTAAAAAAAGCTTACAATCTGTCTTAGTGTTATATAAGCATTCCATCGATGCAGAACAGACATCCTCAAATTTCCATTTGTCTTTTTCGTTTTATTTCCTTCATAATTTGCTTAATTCTACTCACACAGTTCCACTTGCTAGATGTGTACCTCGAAAGCAAAAAATCTACCTGGCTGGCTTCAACATGGAAGTTCCTGCACAAACATGAAGATGATCATCCATGCCATTTTCACCCCCATCTAGCGCAAGTCTTGGATCGTGTTTACGAACTTCAGCTTGAAGCCCAGAAATTTGGTCACTTGGAATGTAGGCAGATTACTAACAACGCCCGCAAAGCTTGCCTTTAGCATTCTCCAGTGATTCTAATCAAGATCCTTGCCGTACCTCAACTTTGATGCACATTTGAAGAAAATGACACTTGATGAAAATCAAAATGCTTTGGGAGATACAGAGAAAAAACAACCTGCATCATTCCTTTTCTGCTGATGGTGCGTGTACATTAGAAGAAAATATACTATTAATTTGTGATTCGGAACAACAGACAAACTGAGGTAGTTTTCACATTATGTCGAGTGACTTAGTCACTTAGATACAATATGTTTCTTACTTAAAACTCCGAAGGTATGTCCAGACTATTCCACATACAAGTCCTTGCACATACAGGGACCCATGAGGATTTCCCTCATTTGTTGACCTCAAAACTCATCAAATTGGCTTGTGTTTGGTCTAAAAGAGAGGGAGATGCACATGGTCGATCTGGATGGTCTTCCTCTTCATAGAAGTTTTGCATTTTATAACACATAATTATTAGACATCTCTAATTTCTTTAATATAAATCTCCACATTCCCACAAGGAGAGACTGCTGGGAAACTAGGCAATGCTGCACACGTATAACCAAATCAGTACTCTATGTTACTGATTTACAGAGCATAATATATAAATTGCCAAAGCCTCACACATTTACAAGTACATGCAGATCCTCTCATTATTTCCCCTCAGTATGCTTAAACCACCAATTCATCGAGTAGTTTTATTCAAATTTCAAACAGATAAATACAAGTTATGGATAGACATCACACAAACTGTCTTTGAATTACTAGCTAAACATATGACATTACTAAAACACAAAATTGCAAAATTATATAATGAAGCAAAGTTCAAAGCTGAATGAATCAACTACAACTAACCTGCAAATCGTACCTCTTGACATTGAATTCAGCTACAGAACATCAATTGGAACTCAAATTCGTTGCAGTTACCTTCCGTTGAGTACCCAATTCCAATAGTGCTAATATATAGTCATGTATATTTTGAAGGGTTCAGTCTACCATTTCGAACAACTTGTATGTCTAGGGAAAATTCTGAGGCAAATTCGGTAACATTTTTCTCACCCATTGGTGTGCTTCACTGAATTCTGAGGCACTTGATTTTCTACTGATAACCGACTGAAATAAGTTGCAGATGTAGGTATGCTTTATGTTTGCGACATTTCATTAGCTATTTTCAAGAGCGATATATAAAATTATGAAAATAAAATAAAATAATAACTTTGGAGATGAAGAAATAGTAAACTTTATTTATTGATAATGGGTTCATACATACATAAAATTAAATGTGAAGAAATGGTGGGAGTACATCCGATTAAACTAGCAGATTCAGTTTCAGTTTCTGGGTTGAAACCATATCCAGAACTACCTCAAATGTTCAACACAACTAAGAAGAAAACCGAAGAGAAAAAACAAACCGAGACGATCGAGGAGAAACTAAAAAAACAAACAGGGTTTTTAGAAACAAAAGCTGATGACAAGAACCAAATAATAATATCTTGAGAGGAGAAATCATAGTGTTGTTCGGTGTTGATGCTGATGTTGAACCACTGCTTGTTTCGGCCATGGATTTTTTTTTTTCTTTATGTTTTTGGTGTTGCCGCCGCTGGTGAGAAATGAGTGAACTGTTTGTTGTTTGGTTTTAGGTTTAGGGTTCTCACATAAACAAGGAGGCAGCAGAAAACTACGCTAGTTATATAGGGCAAGAGAGTTAAGTTTTCATTCGTTGATTTCAGATCCAACAGCCGTAGAGTATTCTTTGACTGAACGTACTAGCTGACCTACATATGCCTTAATAGACGGCTGTGATGTGTAATGGAAAAAAATTATCGCAATGATGGATTAGCACAAATACTGGAATAAGATTTTGTTTTTTTTTTTGCCACATGTTGATGGGTGAAAACTACTCTGCGAGAATTTGGTAATTTGGGGTGTGGATGAGGAATGAATCTAAACCTTCAACAAATGCACTCGCGGTGAGTGCTTGTAGATTCGAGAGATCAATCTGTGCAAGTCCGGCCCTAAACCAAGAAATGGCCGTTCCAGGACTTGTTTCGGTCACAAAGTGAAGGAGATGGGGTTGATCTTAGGGAGGGAAGCGAAGAAGGTGTTGAGATTGTGAAGGTGTTGGCTTGCTTATGACTTGTAACAGAAAGATGAGCAAGCTTACGGTTGATGCAAGCGGGCTCTGGGTGTTTGAATACGGTTTTGTATTAACACTTGGTTTACGTAAATCCGAACTTGTGTTGTTCTCCGCTATTCCTTGTTGTTGGAAATAGGGGCGGAGAACCTATTTATACAAGTCATTGAGCCTCATTCACGTTTCTCGTGGGAAGTGGAGGTAGTGGAATGATGGAGTAGTGGAGTTGTGTGTCGGTAACACACGACCGGTCTTGCCCACTTTTCTGTTCATCTCTAACCGTCCATGACTTCCTAACACGTTCTTGTGATGGCGCGTTGCCTGTTGCCGCACGCCGTAAACCGCCGAGACCAATACCCCAGTAAGTATCCCCCAGTTTGTGACATGATTGATAAACTGGAATGTGGATCATGGATCCACGAGAGATAGCATGTAATCTTGAATTGAATAAATGCGTTATTCGGAAAGTCGATACTTGTGAAGTATCGTGTGTATTTTATGCGAGTGCGCATTACGGTGTGGTAAAGTGATGGGTAATGACTCCTTACTAACCAAATAACTCGACCGGGGTTGTATAACCAAGTTTGGTGAAGTCGGACGGATGAGATGATGTTTGAGACACCCATCTGCGGCCAGTTGATGAAATTAGGTTTTTTTAAAGAGGTGCGCAAGCATCACTCTTGACTTAGTCGAAACCAAGCATGGGAAGGATTTTGGAGAGGACCGACCATACATGCGTGTTGACGGCATGATGGTGTAGGCGCCTGTATTCCGTTCCCTCATGAAAGCGCGATCTGGGCCACTCAATTTGACCGTCAAAGAGGAGTGGTCGAGATCGATTTTGCGATAAGAGTTTGATACCGCAAGAAGCCGCGCGCCATACTCTCTTCCGGCGCGTTTTCCAAGACGACCTAGCTTGGTCGGTCTTGGCCGGTTGGTTTTGCGTGAAGATGGTAGGCTGATGTTCACGCCCATGTCTCACCGTCCCATGAAAACGTAATCTAAGCCACCCAATTCGTCCGGTGAAGTTGAGTGGTCGAGATCGATTTGCAATTTGGGAGGTGTAACCACGCATGTTTGAGCGGGCGTTTTGGATTGGCCAGGCATGATATGCCTTGGCCGACCGCATGAAGAGGTAGATGGGCCCACGGTGGTCATCTTTGGTATGACCGGACCTGCTCGATTTGATTCTGTGACCCTCCATTCGTGCGAGGAGAAGATGGACGCGCGTGATGGCTTGAACCCTAATTTTGGCTTGCAAAGCCGTGCGACCATGCTCTTTCAGGCGGGCGAATGTGTTATAACCAACCATGGTTGGTTTTGACCGATTGGTCAAGTGTGTGGCGGTCACATGGTGATTGTGTCGACATGCTCAGGGCCTTTTGAGTCTACATCTACACCCTCCATCTATACTGCGAAGATGGATGGTTGAGACGTTTTGCGGCACATGTAATATGCCGCAAACCCTAATTTAGGGTTTTCCGTCCATAATGCTTGGTATGGACGGTTTCTTGGCAAGCGAAGGCCAATGGTTGACCATGCGGGGTCGTTTGTGTGTATTCCATACCGCTTGGGGGTGATGAAATTGATGCGGGGTCGTCCAATCATGCTTGTGGAGTTGGATGGCTGCGATCGAGATCATATCCGGACCGATATGGTCGGTCTTGGGATGCTCAATCGGGCTAGTATAACACACCGAGAGGGGGCTCAATCGGGCTAGTATAACACACCGAGAGGGCTCGGGCTAGTATAACACACCGAGAATCGGCACATGTACGGGTATTTCGTACATGGTTTCATTATAGTGTTTGGAGGTTCGTGTTACTCTGTAAGAGTAACACTCGATCGTCATGCCACATCGATAATGATTCATTATAGTGCTTGGAGGTTCGTGTTACTCTGTAAGAGTAACACTCGGTCGTCATGCCACAGCGATAATGAGTACAGGAAATACAAAGGTGATATGAAATTCACGGGAAGGGATTGTTGCTACATGCTCCAACACGGAGGAATTTCACGTATTCACGAGAATGGGATTGTTGCTACATGCTCCATTCTTGGTGAATTAAGTGAGGAGTATCCGTCACTTATAAACGGCTTTATCTTTTACAAGATGTCGGCGCATGATTTTACGGTTACTTACAAATTTAACCTTAAACGAAAATCCACCATCAACATTAAGTCCCCCGCCTAGCACATAATGGTTACACTATTGTGTGGTAGGCATGAGATGGTGACATACGAAATGACCAAGCTGGAGTGAATACATATTTAGGATAGTTTCACATTGTCGGGCGTTTCCGGAACTGGTTGGTCTTGATTAAGGATGCGAAGGAAGCAGGACTTGATCCGGTGAGTCGCTTTGGTTCCTCTTGTACATGTATGAGCTCGACCGCCCCTTCAGGTGTTTGAGTTAGGGATAGGATTCTTCTTCTACCGGATTCTGGGTGCGGGTGCTTGCACATTGCCGATTGAATCGTTGTGTCCAGATGCTCTTAGGTTCTTGATTAGGGTCCAAAAGAAATCGACTTGGTTGGCGTTGAATCCTCATATATCGGGCGCCATAATCGTTTTAGGGTTTCCCGGCATTTATGCGGGTGAAGAGATTTTTTGATCCGTTTTTACGGTAGAGCTTCCTTGCAAAAACTCTATTTCCCCATCATGTCTAACAACAGTGGATCATCTTCTTCATACCACCCGGGGATCTTCCGTTAAACGTGCACGACTGCGTCTCGAGCTTCATGATCAATCCCCTGTTCGTATTCTTCGAGTCAAGAAGATCATTCCGGTTTGTCTCTTCCCCTTTTCTCGAAACATTGTTTGTTCTTCATGTGATCGGGTGAATAATCCCCTCATTCTTGCGAGAGATACCCTAGGAACATGTGTGACGGTTATTGATGATGATGACTTGACCATTCCTCTTCCTTCAAACTCAAACACACCTACCCCTGTGAATCTCGAAGACGCTGATCTGGGTGTCTCATCTTATGAATATCCAAATGCAGGTCTTTCATTCGATGTTCGCATGAAATGCTTATCCTCCAGCTACCAGGATGTCGGTGGATTCTTGGTGCGGAAGGAGTTTGTGGGTATGTACACCAAGTTGTGGAGGAAGTACGGTCACATCGCAACCGAGGAATGTGGTCCGACATTGCTCCTCTGCCTTGGTTAGTTCCGCGGTAAACGCCTTCTTCCCATGATTGCGGAGATGGAGAGTATTTCTATCCGCAACGCGTTCTTTGAATCAAATCTCGAAAAGTGGGAGAATATGGTATCTACCTGTGAATCCATGAAGTTCAACGTGGGCTGGTTGCGGCAACATCTTGATGTCATCAAGGTTGATCGAGTTGGTATCCTCGCAAATGTTGTTCCTGCTACGAAAGCTATCTTGGAAGATGAGAAAGCTACGGCCGCAAAATCAGAAAAGGTGGAGCAGGCTGTGCAGGACTTGAAGAAAAGAACGGAGAGATATCAAGCTAGACTGCAGATGATGCTCTCAAGGAATTATAATCTTCTAGATGGCCTCTTCTAAGTTGTACCCCCTTATTGTTAATGACGTTTATGTCAAGAGTTTTGAACATCTTTGCGGAATAAATTGCATTGGTTTTTGATTGGTGAAACAGGTTTTTCATTGACACATCTCGAATATAGTTGATGATTCAAACATGTAATGAAAATAAATGCCCGTATTGTTGACACAGCGAGATAGTGGTCGGGTGTAATATGCCTTGAGCCACTTTCCATTGATGACTCGCTTCAAACTTGCCTCCGTCTACCTTAATGATCTTGTAGTAGCCGTCTTGTAAGCCTTGGTGACTGCGTAGGGACCTTCCCATTTTGGTGAGAATTTTGGTGCGAGACATGTCTTGTTGGATGTGTTTGTTTGCTTTCAAAACCAAATCTCCCACCTTGAAAACGCGTGGTTTCACAATTTTGTTGTATGCCACGGAAATTCGATTCCCGTACACCCGAGCGCGTTCTTCTCGCTTTATTCCTTCTAAAATCCAGTGTCTAACTCTGCGATTCTAGAGTCGAGACTTCGGCCTCGTTCAGTGGATCCGGTTCTTCTTTGCAATCCTGGCCGATGGGATTCCCGATCTCTCTTTGGGAGAATTGCATCCGCTCCGTAGACGAGTGAGTACGGCGAAACCCCAATGGAGCTTCTGGGTGACGTACGGTATGCCCATAGTGCCATTGGTAATCGATCATGCCTTTCCCAGGATTGTCGTGGTACCGTTCGGTGATGATCCGGATCAATGTCTTGTTGGTACTCTCGACTTGCCCGTTCCCTTGAGGATAGTAGACGGTGGAGAAGACTGTTTAATGCCGTACTCCTCCGGTAACTCCCGTACTCGCTTGTTGGCGAAGGGAGTGCCATTATCAGTGATGATATGCTTGGGCACGCTAAAACGACAAATGATGTATTCTTTAATGAAAACCGCAATTGTTGCTCCTGTAGTCCCTCGTAGGGGAATGGCCTCTACCCATTTGGTGAAGTATTCCATTGCGGTTATGATATACTCATCTTTGCTTCGATGACGGTGGATTAATCTTCCGATAATGTCCGGTCCCGGCAGTAGAATGGACATGGGCTGCTTATAGAATGCGAGAGGGGTAGAAGGCGCATGAACAAGGTTTCCATGAATTTGGCATGTGTGTGACTTTGAAGCAAAACGGCTGCATCATCCTCCATGGTCGGCCAATAGTATTTCTCGTGTATTTGGAGAAACAGTTTCCTCTTCCCTTGATGTTCTCCTTCATGTGTCTGCTTCAGTATGACTGGGATTTCTTCTCCAGCCAGGCACCGTAGCATATCACCTCCGAAACTCTTGCGGTATAAGATCCCTTCATGGAATATGAACCGCTTGGCTCTGCTTCATCTTAATAGCGTCCTTTTGACCGGCGGAATTATCCCATCACGGAGATAGCTAATGTAGGGTTCTCTCCGGTCCCGGTGCGGTTCACATTAAAAATCTCCAATTGGTGTGGTGGTGTCGGCAATTCGAGCGGGACTTCAAGCGATCGAGATTGAGCCTCCATTTCGGCGATAATAACCCGGACGTTGAAGTCGCCGGAAAGCGTTACCACCAATGATTGTCCACAAATTTCATTGTGAAGACGATCCACTGTAGTTGTGCTTCGTCACTTCCAGGACATCTTGACAGGGAGCCATCGGATTCCGATGTCTGACATACCATGAAGCATGAAGAAGTTTTGCGGGGTTTTGAGACCGACCTTTCCTTGGGAGAGTGAGCTGTTGAGCTCTCGAATGATCGGAGTTCGCCAATCGTCGGTCTTGGTGTCTTTGTGTTGCGGTAGCCATGTCGATTCTATGGTTCTCCTTTTCTTGTCAAAGTTTCTTCCGCCCCCTCGAACTTGAGTTTAGAAGCCAATGTTGCTAGACAATCGGCGTGTTTTTGTTATTCTTTGCGACCGACATGGGTTATGGTTGCATCGGCAAAGTAGTTTAGTAACCTCTCGTACTTGATCGGTACGGGGCTAGTGTTACTTCTTTTAATGCATATACTCCGTTCATTTGATTCACCGGTAACTTGGAGTCACCTCTTATCTCCAGACGTGTGACTCCCTGCTTGTTTAGCTATTGAAAGCCCTATGAGGAAAGCTTCGTATTCGCGAGTTGTTGGTGCATTCGAAGTCTAACTTGAAGGAATGTGAAAATACTTCTCCGGTTGGAGAGACTAACACCACTTTGCTCCTCCAAAGATACCGCTAGGGGTAGCGGAGCCGTCAAAATACAAAAGCCACGCTTCTTCTTCCGGAGTAGAGATGTCAGGGAATTCTCCGGGGAGTTCTTCATGTAGTCCCGTAGTACCTTCTCGGAAATGCAAACAAGTCTGCAAATCGCTTGACCCTTGATAGATCTAGGCGTGCGCACGTTATGTCTAGTTCGACATTTGGAGAAGCCACTTTCCCCGTCCTCCCCGTCAAGACCGGCTTTGAAAGCAAAAAATTTGCGGGATCGGATTTAGACACGAGTATCACCCTATTGGATAGCAGGTAATGCCTAAACTTTGAATGGAATGGATTAAAGCTAAACAAACTTTTTTCCGCTCCGGGATATCGGAGTTCAAAGCATCCCTCGGTATTAAATTTGAAATAGTATATGGGACGTTCGATTCCCTCGTCGTCTTCCCGAGCGAGTAAAGCCCCTACGGCGGCGTCATCAAGGCGGTGTAGAGGACCAATGGTTTCCCTTGTACGGGGAGATTTCATGACGGTTGGAGATGATAGTATTCGTTGGACTTTCCGAAAAGCTTCCTGTTGGGTTGCGGTCCAAACAAAGGCGGCTCCTTTCTTGACAAGGGGGTGAATGAGGCGGTAAGTTGGGCTAAACCAGGTATGAAACGTCGAATGTATTTTACCTTGCCCATGAAACTCGGAGCTCTTTCACGGTTCTGGGGAGGCGCATTGTGAGGATAGCCTCGAGTCTTGGACGGGTCTACTTTTATTCCTTCTGCGGTCACTTGGAATCCCAAATTTACTTGCATCATGCTCATACATCCTTATTTGATTGAGCAGCTGTAGCCATCCATAAAGGAAAACATGCCGTGTCCGCTAGTGGTGTCTACTAACATGTCGATGTTAGGCGGGGAAAGTCATCCTTGGGGCAAAGCACTTGTTCAAGTCTCGAAATCCACGCAGACATCGAATCATCCGCTTTTCTTTTTACCAGGGACCACATTGGCTAACCGTGTCGGATGATGAATGGGTCGATGAAGCCGGCAGACTAGCGGCTTACGAATCTCATTCTTGATTTGTTCTTCTACCTCATGTCCGAATTGCCTCGGAGATTGCTTGATTGGCTTAGATCCGGGCATGACGTGTAAGTGATGGGTGACCAATTTTTCATCTAGGCCCGGGCATTTCTTCGTATGTCCAGCGAACACGTCTTGGTATTCCTTGAGTAGTTGAACAAGGCTCAAATACGTTCGTCTGTGGATAGATCGAACCGTAGAGACCGGCACGGGAGATTCATCATTCCCGATGTTAACAATCTCGAGCTCGTCGGTCGTGGAATTGGTTCCGTCTTGTAGGCTGTCGCGGGCGCCCAATACCTCCTCTTGTATTCCGTCGTCCTTGCAAAGCATCAATTGGGCGGAGAGACTGGATGGTCTCTCTGCTAATTGCTAACGGCGACGGTATATTGTCTTCCCCTTCGATCACGGCTTGCCTCGAAAGAGCGCTCCCTTTTGGCGTGAGGATGGGCTGAAGTTTCACCGGTTAGAGATGGACGTCTCGTCGGAGAGAGTGTGTCGTGGTGTTTGGCCCCCAGCCCGATGTAAGTCGGTCTTCCTCCTGGATTGAAGCCCACGTGGGTAATGGAGTGCACATGATTTTGTCGGACTTTCCTGCGGAGCATCTTTTGACTCGAGTGACTCCACTCCACATATTGGCGCGTACGGAGACAATGATGCGGGAATACGGGACGACCTTCTCATTTAGCACAGTCTTGAGCTTTGGTGATATGTTGAAGGAATGACCTTGTTGTGGTGAAGCCACGGTCTCCCTAGTATCATGTGGTAGTCCGGCTCCTTTTCTATGACTTCAAACTTTGCTCGTGATCGAACAGGTCCTACCGATAAATTCAAATTGACATACCCGTATGTCTTGGTTTGATTCCCTTCAAGTCCGTCATCGTGGTGGGTCGTCGCACAATCTTGCATGGGCTGACCTTGGCTGTCTTGAGAGTCTTGAGAGTAATTACGTTCGAAGATGCTCATGTGTCGACGAGGGCCCTCCGGAACTCTGAACCCTTGATGTGTGCGGTAACATGTAGGGCTCGGTTGTGACCTTCCTCTGCGCCATCATGTCATCTTAGTGAATGTAACGTTATTTATAGATGTTTCCAATGCGGTCGAGACTCACGGACGAGAAGGAGCAAGGTGTGCGTCGAGCTATTTTATTGTGCGACAAACGTCTCTGCCCGTTGATCTTTTGAGAGGTGCAAGAGTTCACACAAGTCTTCCACTAGAGACACGACTTCCCGATCTACCGGCCTCGGTTCGTAGTAAGACTGTTGATCCGAGGGGACTAGTCCCCGGTGTAAAGGTCTCTCGGCACGCTCATTTCCGACGTCATTTTGATGAGGAGGTCGAGTATGCCGTTACCGCTTCTTTGATCGGCTCCATGTTCCTCGTCCGAGTCTCAAGTATCCGAGCCAACTCGCTCATAGTTGGGATTCCTCTGTTGCGCCGCCAGATACGCCGTTGGGAAGAGGGGCATCCTCGTTGGAGGAACTTCGACCGGGATTTGAATTTTTGAGGAAGTCCTAAGACCAACCATCTCGGAATTTAGCCAAACAGATTGGGTATTGAAGGCGATTTCACAACCGAGAGATTAATCTCCCACTTTGTGGTCGCCAATTGTTGATGGGTGAAAACTACTCTGCAGAATTTGGTAATTTGGGGTGTGGATGAGGAATGAATCTAAACCTTCAACAAATGCACTGCGCGGTGAGTGCTTGTAGATTCGAGAGATCAATCGTGCAAGTCCGGCCTAAACCAAGAAATGGCCGTTCCGGACTTGTTTCGGTCACAAAGTGAAGGAGATGGGGTTGATCTTAGGGAGGGAAGCGAAGAAGGTGTTGAGATTGTGAAGGTGTTGGCTTGCTTATGACTTGTAACAGAAAGATGAGCAAGCTTACGGTTGATGCAAGCGTGCTCGGGGTGTTTGAATACGGTTTTGTATTAACACTTGGTTTTACGTCGTCCGAACTTGTGTTGTTCTCCGCTAGTCCTTGTTGTTGGAAATAGGGCGGAGAACCTATTTATACAAGTCATTGAGCCTCATTCACGTTTCTCGTGGGAAGTGGAGGTAGTGGAATGATGGAGTAGTGGAGTGTGTGTCGGTAACACACGACCAGTCTTGCCCACTTTTCTGTTCATCTCTAACCGTCCATGACTTCCTAACACGTTCTTGTGATGGCGCGTTGCACGCCGCACGCCGTAAACCGCCAGACAATACCCTGATAAGTATCCCCGGTTTGTGACATGATTGATGTATGGAATGTGGATCATGGATCCACGAGAGATAGCATGTAATCTTTGAATTGAATAACTGCGTTATTCGGAAAGTCGATACTTGTGAAGTATCGTGTGTATTTTATGCGAGTCCGCATTACGGTGTGGTAAAGTGATGGGTAATGACTCTTACTAACCAAATAACTCCTGACCAGGGTTGTATAACCAAGCTGGTGAAGTCGGACGGATGAGATGATGTTTGAGACACCCATCTGCGACCGTTGATGAAATTAGGGTTTTTAAAGAGGTGCGCAAGCATCACTCTTCAGCTTGGTCGAAACCAAGCATGGGAAGGATTTTGAGAGGACCGACCATACATGCGTGTTGACGGCATGATGGTGTAGGCGCCGTATTCCGTTCCCTCATGAAAGCGCGATCTGGGCCACTCAATTTGACCGTCAAAGAGGAGTGGTCGAGATCGATTTTGCGATAAGAGTTTGATACCGCAAGAAGCCGCGCGCCATACTCTCTTCCGGCGCGTTTTCCAAGACGACCTAGCTTGGTCGGTCTTGGCCGGTTGGTTTTGCGTGAAGATGGTAGGCTGATGTTCACGCCCATGTCTCACCGTCCCATGAAAACGTAATCTAAGCCACCCAATTGTCCCGGTGAAGTTGAGTGGTCGAGATCGATTTGCAATTTGGGAGGTGTAACCACGCATGTTTGAGCGGGCGTTTTGGATTGGCCGGGCATGATATGCCTTGGCCGACCGCATGAAGAGGTAGATGGGCCCACGGTGGTCATGCTTTGGTATGACCGGACCTGCTCGATTTGATCTGTGACCCTCCATTCGTGCCGAGAAGATGGACGCGCGTGATGGCTTGAACCCTAATTTTGGCTTGCAAAGCCGTGCGACCATGCTCTTTCAAAGGGCGAATGTGTTGTAACCAACCATGGTTGGTTTTGGACCGATTGGTCAAGTGTGTAGGCGGTCACATGGTGATTGTGTCGACATGCTCAGGGCCTTTGAGTCTACATCTACACCCTCCATCTATACCTGCGAAGATGGATGGTTGAGACCGTTTTGCGGCACATGTAATATGCCGCAAACCCTAATTTAGGTTTTAGTCCATAATGCTTGGTATGGACGGTTTCTTGGCAAGCGAAGGCCAATGGTTGACCATGCGGGGTCGGCTGTGTGTATTCCATACCTGCTTGGGGGTGATGGAATTGATCTGGGGTCGTCCAATCATGCTTGTGGAGTTGGATGACTGCGATCAGATCATATCCGGACCGATATGGTCGGTCTTGGGATGCTCAATCGGGCTAGTATAACACACCGAGAGGGGCTCAATCGGGCTAGTATAACACACCGAGAGGGCTCGGGCTAGTATAACACACCGAGAATCGGCACATGCGGGTATTTCGTACATGGTTTCATTATAGTGTTTGGAGGTTCGTGTTACTCAGTAAGAGTAACACTCGGTCGTCATGCCACATCGATAATGATTCATTATAGTGCTTGGAGGTTCGTGTTACTCTGTAAGAGTAACACTTTCGATCGTCATGCCACACCGATAATGAGTATGGGGAAATATATAGGTGATATGAAATTCACGGGGAAGGGATTGTTGCTACATGCTCCAACCTGGAGGAATTTCACGTATTCACGAGAATGGGATTGTTGCTACATGCTCCATTCTTGGTGAATTAAGTGAGGAGTATCCGTCACTTATAAACGGCTTTATCTTTTACAAGATGTCAGCGCATGATTTTACGGTTACTTACAAATTTAACCTTAAACGAAAATCCACCATCAACACCACAGCAGCAGAATTGGATGTTAAAACGCGATATCTCAATATTTAAAATACAGATTTCATATCAGCGATCTTAATCTAGTGTATATTGATAGACAGCATGTTCACAAGTAAGATTTAGGGGAAGGGTGTACCTCACCGTAAATTTCGATATGTTAACAAGGGGAAACAGATCAATTGTCTATAAAATTGAAGAAAATATGTGTACCTCAAAAGAAAAAAATCCACCAGGCTTCAGCATGGAAACAGATTCTTCACGGAGATAAGAAGATCATCCATGCCATTTCAACCCCAAATTTCGCAAATCTTGGTTCGAGTTTACCTACTTCAGCTTGAAGCCCCAAAAATTGGTAATTGGTATGTACGGCGGATCACTAACAAGGCTGCGCAAGCATGCCTCTAGCATCCAATTGAGGTATGTCCCTCATTAAAGATTGTTTCAGTGGACAAAGAAGAAAGCTCGATTTGATATGAGCTCAATTAATGAAATTCTCATCTATGGAAAGTTCTGCTGATAGAGGTTACAAAAGGACTCACAAACGTAGTTCAAGGAATTAAGAGAAGCTCTTGTAGATAGTTCAACTGACCATACTCAGCAAATAGTTCAGCTCTTGTAAATAGTTGATATGTAAGAGGTCATAGGGTGTCTCGTTGGTTCCTAAAAATATTTTTTCTCTTAATTGTGCAAGGGGTGGATGGACTGCAATGTCTGTGGCTCAAGTAGAGACGAGGTTGTCATGTGACATCTAGAATTATTAGAGTTTTGAAATCCCAATATATAAATTGTCTACTCTTACAAGAGAGAAAATCTAGAACTCAGCTTTCCGAAGTCTCTAGAATTCAGGGTACTCTTTCTCAGTAAGAGAACACATGTTTATAAAGAATGGTGTTTTGATAACAAGTCTAATAAGATGTTTAAGAACCAATGTGTTCACAAGAAATCTCAATTTACCAAGATTTATTCCTCAAATCAGTTGCAAGAAGGGGAATATTTAGTGTTTAAGTCGATGACTAAAAAGAAAGGAATACATTGCATTTGCCCAAATAAGATTGGTTTTTACCGACTATGAAAAGGTGTGAATAAACCAAGTTGTAACAGCTAACAAGTTACATTTATCACGAAGTGGAGAGTTTCACAAACTATCTCGCATACATCTCGCTATAAATAAACCTGATGATGTTATTGTGACGACAAATTAGATGTATGGATATAAGACTTGTTTCAACAATTTTCGGGCACTTAAAACCTGCTCAAATGGCACCAAAAAGAACACTCATGAAATCACCTCTACTTGTTACGTTTGAGAGCACGTCTTCCTTGACCTTTCTTAGGAGCAGCTTTCCCACGTCGCTTCTGTATTTCAAGCTTCGATAATCGCCTACACAAATTTGCATTAAAACTCTGTCAGACATTGCTGAACAAAAAATAAAAAGCATAATCAAGCAAGAAACCGAACAAACAATAAATTGTCTGTATGATCTGTAATTCGGGAACCAACAATCTCAATGAAAATTAACTTGTAACTTAGACAGACAAATTTACATATCCCTCAACACTCTCAACATATAACCAGATATTAACAGACACGGAAGTCGAATGCACAAATACTGAAGAGTTTTCGTATGCAACACAAGGTTAGCAGCAATAATATTCAAAGATCAATGAACATTAATTACTAATTAGGTAAAGGAGTGGTAGTGATGATTACGCTTTTTCTTCACGAGCCATGACAAGAGGATCATCCCTCTTGATATCATACGGGTACCATGCAACCACTTTCTCGCCAATAAGTTTTTTCCTAAGAATTTTGATACCAGATGGTTGTCCAGTTGGGTTTAGCACATGCCCAAATATCCGAGCTCGAGCTTCTGTAACCCCTTTTAATGCTGCCTCGGCTAACAATAACCTGAAGTTACTCATTCTACTACCAAAAAGTTGCTGCATAAAACAAGATAACTTGCGTGAACGATTGACATTTGTTTGTCATTTTAGATTATAGTATAACAAATGTAATAAATTCAAAACTATTACAGGGTGAAGTATGACAAACGCGTTGAAATATAGCATATTGTTAGAGATTAAGACAAAACAGAAAACAACCAAATCAACACCTGACCTTAACTTTATTTTAAGAAACAGTATTGGGATTCATACAATTACATTTTACATTTTGAAATGTCGAGCAATAACAACGCGATTTACCAGTATAGAATCTGAGATTTTAACAGTTACAGGAAGAACATAAACCCAGCAAAAGAGATTAAGGAAAAACTAAAGAGTTTCATGTGTGATTGTTCAGTGTATACTAGTAGTTGCTAAGGGTAAAAACCAACAAGATGTGTCGAAAACAAGCACACTAACATTACTCAAATAAGAAAGCCTTGGCTTCCAGACTTTAGTAAGAATTTCCGAATTGGAGTATATCCATGGTAAAAAAAAAGTGCAAACTGAGTGCCTAGTTCCTTTAGTAGCACATATAACATATTTGATTACATTTGGCGAATCCAAAATTATCTAGCCTTGACTTTAACCAAAGATATATTACTTTGTATACTGAATCCATGATTAATTAATCAGAAAATCGCAGAATACTAATCAGGAATTTCTTTGTATACTGAACCCTGAACCCAAAACAACTAAGTCGCAGAATACATTTAATCAGAAAATCGCACAAAAGGCCTAGACATTTTAAACATCAGAAGAAGAAAAATGTAAATAAGAAACATTGATAATCCTGGAAGAGAAATCGACACCAAAATATGAAATGGGGTTACCTGAAAATTAGATCACCGAGTGAGATTCTATCGAGAAGAACCAAAATTGAACCAGATATTTGAGATTCTATCGAGAAGAACCAAAACTGAGTGAGATCAAACAAAAAAACTTCAGGGATTTTGAAATCGTATGAGTCTGAGTCTCATATATTTGACTGGTTAGGGTTTTAGATTGTTCTCTGGGGAAGGAATAAAATCAAGTTATCACGTGACTAACGGGCCGCTTCAGGTTCAACAGTCAAATTCACGGTCAACTATGTTGACCACAAATGTTCAGTGTACAAAAGCATCCGGGCCTGAAACCAAACCAAAAATAAAAAATAAAATGATGGGATTTTTGAGGTGGCCAGCAGTCATCTTGCATATAGTCCTAGGTTCCCGGTGGCCAGCAGTCATTATTCCAATAAAACCAAGTTAAGTGCAACTCAAATAGCCTACTACTTTGCTTGGTCTGCAAAGTCGAGGTATGTTTTGGGGTAAAATTACTAAAGTAAAGATTGTACAAAAGGCACCTGGTAAAAGTTTGTCCACTAGTTTGATACTACTTGAGAAGCGGCTGCAAATTAGGATGCAATTATGCACCTGGTAAACCATATAACATCAAGTAAATTGTCTAGACAAATAAGAATTGTACTAATAATTATTGTCAAATCAATTAGGAAAATTGCAACCCCACCTTTATATTTAATTATTGTTTAATTTTTATTGAAATAGTCGGTGGATCAACTCGGGGCCAAAGGTGCACTTTTAAAACTTCCTAGCATTTGCCTTTGCCAAAATGGAATTGGGCATGTAGAAGTTAAAACCGTCCACTTTAGCAAGGTTTCCCCTACTTCAAACAACCAATTACATGACCGAAATAATATAAATTTAGAGGAGGACAGTTGGGTCATGGATTATTACTGTTTATGGTTCATCAAGCCTTATTGGTCACCCCATAGCTTTGAATATATATATGGTCATTTCTATTACAATGACACCGAAACTGGATAGATAGTCTAGACTCTGAACTGCACGCTGTCATCTATAACATTCCCTTTTAAGACAATCTAGAATGTAAAATCTCTATACCAAAAGAATTGATGAATCCTATAATACAGAGCAAGATGATTCTGAAACCGAGCTTGTGCTCGATGTACTATGTGATGATTTCTACTCTTCCTCGAGGATGCTCGCACGCTCTTTCCAAAATTTGTCACCGATAATATCACAATGATCAGTAATCACCTTATTTCTTGATCTTATGACAGGTTGTCCATTTTCATTGTGCTTCACTATCTCCTCGACCTGAGTATAAAAAAAGCGAAAAAACATTTATGAGATTGTAACACATCATTGCGCATGTGTAGAAAAGGGTAAGATATGGTTTTTAAGTGATGATGTGATAACTCATCATCAGGCATCTGTAAGGAAAGTGCAAGATATGGTTCTTAAGTGATGACACGAAACAAGAATTTACCTTGTCCTTGAACACGCAGGATCCTTTACGAAATATGGCCTGGTAGATCGGAGTAGTTTACCCCAAGTTGGAAAAGAATTTCATTTTTGACCTGGGTTTGAGTACCCTAACAAAACAACATCCACTAAATCACGTCAAATAAATCTTTTGAAATCTTAAGCTATGAGAAAAAACAGTTGATAAACGGAAAACAAACTAAAAGATTTTTTTCCCTAATAAGAAATCCATATTTTATTAAAGAAAGAAAAAAAAATCCTGCCAAATTATACATATTCATCACATAATTTTTATTTTTGTTACCATTAATCTATCTTGAGCTTCCCTTTTGGTCTTTCCGGATTCAATCAGCTTCCAAAAACAAGTGTTGTACTGATTATTAATATGACCTACAAAAGAAAATGCAGTGGATAGTTTATATTCCATTGGGATAAAAACACCTTTACCTAAAAGATGAAGATCAAAATTCATCCGCCACATACAACAGTCACTCTCAAACGAAGATGGTTCCATTAACTACTCACAATCTACTTGTCTCCATGCCAAATAATCTCGAACAATCTTAGTGGAGGGGTAGCAAACGGTACGAGCATCAAAAGAAGGTATGGACTTCTTCAAATCTTTGTCCGGAAAAAAATCTTTCCATTTCATGGCATAGACAGATGTGAAAAAAGAAACAGTTATGGAAACTATTTTTGCTGCATAAATCAGGAAAACGAAAAAATTGAATTAAGGAAAAAATCAAAAGAAGGTATGGACTTCAAAATTCATCCACCATACATGAAAACATATATTCTCAAGGAAACACTAAAACCAAGATAAGAAGCAAAGAAGGAAATGCTTTAGTCTTTACTACAATCCCACCACAAGATGGATAATATTTTCTAGGTCAGACAAATTGGCCTTATTACACCACCATGATTTTGCGGTATACAAACATTAGAAGATTATCCAAGCCATTACGACCGCAAAATATTTGTTCGTCCTTCCTATTAAAATGCTTCAGTTAATCTAACAGGTTGCAGAACCTCTATAACATTTATGCACAACATTCAACTCTAAACTTTTAATGGGCAAACAGTGAAATAGTAGAAAGGATTTGTGACAAACCTGGATCGCCTATTGTAGAATTCTGTTGTTTTTTTGAAAACGAAGCTGAAAACCAAATAATAACAAGAATATAAGAAACTAATATCACAAGAAAACACATCGAAACAAATAATGGAGTAATCATAAAGTCGATTCATAAAATTACCTGTACTCATCACTAACTCCATATGAGAAGACTAAATCTGGAAACTCTTCAAACATTGCCTCTGCACAAGCATTCATCAGTTTCAAAGCTCGCTCCTCGTTTGGTTTCTTAAATTCATGCTTGTCAGAGAATCTAAAACAACAACCATAAAATTCAAGACCTTAGAATATTGGTTCCTTACAACTACATCGTGGAGACCATGAAGTGTTGAAGATTACAATTTTGTGTGTTGAGTTCTTTTAAAATATATATTTTTATCAATTAGAGGCATAAATATGAGATTATACAAATAATAACTTCTTTCAGAGAGCTCTTCTTATTGGAATTTCTTTTTCTTCCTTTCGGAAAATGTATAATTCAAAACACAACACACACACATATATATATAGGTGAAGTGAACTTACTGGTGGAAATGACGGCCGTCTATTCGTACAACAATCCATGTAGATGGCATTAATTTGTCCTCCCCCTCAAATGACTTCACATACTCGTACTTGCTGTTTGCCATTTTTATACAATGTCACCAAATTTTAGACTTCGGCCTTCTTGTCTCCCTTTGAAACCCATAAAAATAATGATAAATTAGATAATTTCCATCAAATACTTCGAATAAGATAATTAGGTTGAAGTTTATAACAGGCAGAATCTTTTATATCCATTAACATACTCGGTATCAAATTTGAAAGCACTGGGATCACTTAAACTGTAAATTGATCCAAACATTTGTGAAAGATAAAATACAAGATATATGTGACCAAGTAGTCTAAGTGTACGTTCATATTGTTAAAGATTCAAAATTGTCAACCCCAAACAAGACCAAAGGCCCCCTTTCTGAAATTTGAAACTGTGAATGTGATATTGCCACCTCAACAAATTTAAAAAATAGCATATTGTTAAAGATTAAGACAAAACAAAAAACCACCAAATCAACACCTAACCTTAACTTTTTCTATGAAACATTCAAAAAATGATATTGGGATTCATACAGTTACATTTTGAAATGTCGAGCAATAACAACGAGATTTATCAGTATAGAATCTGTGATTTCAACAGTTGCAGGAGGAACATAAACCCAGCAAAAGAGAGAGGAAAAACTGAGAATTTCATGTGTGATGTTCAGTGTATACTAGTAGTTGCTGACACATGCTACACACAAAAGGGTAAAAACCAACAAGATGTGTCAAAAACAAGCACACTAACATTACTGAAACAAGAAAGCCTTGGCTTCGGGATTTTATTAAGAATTGCCGAATCCGAGTATATATCCTGGTAACATAAAGTGCAAACTGAGTGTCTGGTTTCTTCAGGGACGGGCCTAGCAAGGGGCTAACCCGGGCTATAGCCCGTCCCTATTTTTAGCTTCACAAAAATTTTGTATAGGGAATTTTTATAAAATTATTAGTTAGCCCACCTCTATTCATAATTAGCCCTTAAAGTTGTAGTATAAGTAATTTTTAGCCCAAGATCTAATTTAAAAAACATACTCCCTCCGTTACAATTTAGATGATGTTGTAGAGTTTTTCACGGAGATTAAGAAACATCAAAGAGAATAATATTTTTCCAAATCTGCCCATACTAATACCTTTCCAACAATTTAAACCTCCTAATTTTTTGTTTCTAGATTCTAGTATAAATTATGAATCCCCATGTAATTTTACTTGGGATGACCAAATATCCTAAGATGATACAGAATAGATTTAAAATCTAAAATTAGATTAATTATCTCTCACTGATAACAAGGGAAATGAATGTTATCTTGTGATTCCAAAGCAGGGGTAAATCAGTGAGAATTTAGAGAAAATAGCTAAACTCTCATCTATTTTGGAACATACAAAAAACACTAAAACATCATCTAAAGTGGAACGGAGGGAATATTTTTCTTTGTCACACCCATTTATTTTCCCATTTTTCTTCTACAAACCATAAATTTCTTTCTCTAATTACTATTTTCTTACACAAACCATAAATTTCTATCTCTAATTACTTTTCGTAATTGAAATTTGCGGATTTTTAGTCTTATTCGTATCCATTGATCTAGTATTTTATATGAAAATTCCAATTAACCGCAAATTGTGTAACCCATTCCAAAAAAATTTGCCTCGGCCTTCGGCCGCATTAACAACTAATGAATTCTAGCCCTACCCTAGGAAATTTTCTCAGTCCGTCCCTGGGTTTCTTTAGTAGCATACAACACATTCGATTATGTATATCACACTTAGTGAACCCGAAATTTAGCAATAATGTATTCGACTTTGCATATTGAATCAAGGATTAACTAATCCAAATTGTAGTAAATCAAACACACCAAGTTGTCCAATCGGGTCATTCCCATAATCTTTTTTTTTTTTGCTATAATCAACACCCATATTGTTCCCATGAGAGAATGGGCAAGAAACACAATCAAGGCAATACACTAAAACCTTTCCAAAGGTGCTTAATGTACTCTTCACATTCCCAAAGACAACTAAGATGAGAATACATTAATCAGCAAATCGCACAAAATTCCTATAGACATTCTAAACATCGGAAGAAAAATGTAAATTTGATACATCCATCCTACTAGTCGCTAGTTGAGAAATCACCACCAGTAAGAAAATTATTATACAATCTTGGGAAATAGAATGGAAACCACCATGATAATAAAAGAAATCCTTACCTGAAAATTAAATCACTGTGTGAGATTCGATCCAGAAGAACCAAAATTGAACTTTAGATCAAACAAAGAAACTTTAGAATGAGTCTGAGATATTTTGGTTGTGGTTTAGGGTTTTAGGTCCGTCGGACTTTCTCGACGGACTTCACCTGTGTAATTTGGTTTTGGGGAGGAGGAAGAGTTGGGGATGTTTTTCTTATACGTTATCACGTGCCAAACGGGCGTTTCAAGAATCATAAAATTAACAGTCAAACTTACAGTCAACTGACCTACAAATTTCTGCAGCTATTTATACTTGTCAACGGCCGCTTTAGGAAAAATTGCACTGTCAGTTCTACGGAACTGACAAGCCAATGAAACGGTTTACGCTACTCACGCGTCCTTTTTTTTGTTTTATATTTTTTGAAGGAAGGAGGGGCTTTGAAGAGCCCCTAGAAATTATTTATGCAACTACCTCATTCAATTTCTTTTTTTTTTGATTTGCGAGTCTTCAAACTCTGATTCTCTGTTGAGAAGAAAAAAATAGCCCATAAAACTTCTGCTACATTCATAATCCATAGCCCTTGATCGTTTAGGTGAGGGTTTGAGATATATTTATGTGAAACATCTTCAATAACATACTTGAATATATGATCATGATTGAATACAACTGAATGGCATATATAAGCCATCGGCGATAGGAAACAATTTAACTAGCAATAACTTGTCATCAAACGTTGGAAAGAAAAAGAAAAACCAAACTAGAACCTAAAACGCAACTAAATGATAGAGTTTTATTTATAATACATAAGAATTATATTAAAGTCATGATCTGTTTGGAAGAACTAAAATATCAACAGCCCTTTATCTTGAGGTTTGAAGGATTACATAAAAGAAGTGTCACAAAAACATACCATCTTGTTTCATTATTATACCATATTGACATAACAAGCGTGCAATGTGATTTACATTTGTTGAGATTACATAAATCCAAATAATATGGAAGATACTAACATGAGTTTTGGTCCTACAAGTGAGAAAGAAGATGCTCCAAAGAATAACTTGATCACTCCTTAAATCGGTTTGTTGCCCATTTATTGCATACTCCTCAATTATAACATATGTTAGATTAAATTTTTCTTCAATTTAATTTCCAAATCACATACCATTGTCTCGTCCATCAGAGAAGAAATTGTATCAAAATCAGTATGGGATTCAAATTTTTGCAACAGAATCTTCACACGAATAACAAAACCAAATTTCGTCGAACATAACATATTTTCTCTATTCTTCCTTCCACTAGTCTGGATTGATGAGATTGTAGAGACAATATTTGAAGAAAAACTATGTTGTAACAAATTGACACTTTGATTATATCATAGAATCTCATCAGAAAGCCCCAAGGACAATAAAATACCGTTGTAAATTAAAAAAAAAATGCCATGTAGTAGCCATTGATAATTTATTGAAATTAAACAAGAAAAACAGAAATTTAAAACCTAAATATTGCAAGAACACAATATTTTTTATTAAAAAATGAA
The DNA here is from genome assembly GCA_023531295.1 of Papaver armeniacum. Classification (NCBI taxonomy): domain Eukaryota; kingdom Viridiplantae; phylum Streptophyta; class Magnoliopsida; order Ranunculales; family Papaveraceae; genus Papaver; species Papaver armeniacum. Next base: position 60,971 of record JAJJWW010017392.1, read on the forward strand.
AAACAGAATATTGTTTTCTAGATCTACTCAGTGAATCTAAGATCCAAAACCGAGTAAATATAGATTAAATAGGAAGATGGTGGAGGAAAAATAGGTTGAAGAAAAATTAGGATAATTGTTTTGGGAAAATAGTTATGCAGAGCCAGAAAGACATAGAGGAAACCAATATGATGAAAACAAAATAGGGTCACCAGTTAGTAATAATGGGTTTTTTAACGATGAAAGGACACCCCCTACATAAATATTTTTCATAATACCTAAAAAACCCTTATTTACTTAATATTAATCATTTGATTAGCTAATCATTAGATCAATCATTTAAGGATTTTGATTTACACACACAAAAAAAAAGAGTGATTTGAAGTAGAAAATTGGAAGTGGGTGAATCTCTAATGATGGAGAAACCAGATTTTACGGAAGTTGAAAATTGGAAGTGGATTTTTATTTTACGGATACCCCAGAGCAACCCGCGATTGGTGTATCCAGAAAGGGATCAGTGGTGTTGTATGCAAACCAGTTATACTCCGGGATATGGAAGATGAGTTGCATAGAATTTTCCACCTTGAAACAAAAACTCGTTTTCCACCCTTCACACTATAAGAGATTAAGACTGACAGAAGATTGGAAATTTGAGAGATATGTATATGATTGTCTATACAGTAAAACCTCTGTATAAGAATATCCTAGGGACCACATAAAAATATTTTTATATGGAGGCTATTCTTATATGGAGGTTTAACTTGAATATACCAAAAGAAAATTTTCATATGTGTACTTGGGCATATACATGCATATGCATATGAAACACAAAAATGTATTCAAGTATATACAAAACTATTTAAATGATGATTTTTTTATATATATTTATGTATACACAAAATTTTTAATAAAACAATTTCACATGCATCACAATTATCACATCGAAAATTGACAAATGAAATCAAATGAGTATGAAGATATTCGTAATAAATTGTACACAAAAAATCGTTTTGAAGAAAAACAAACTTGTAATATGGTTACAAGAATCTCTTCATCTTAAACTTTGATGTATGACAAATGTTATATAGTTATATCATGATTTCAATCATTCTTATATGGAGGTAGGTTCCATAAGACGGGACCAGAAAAAATTATGACTTATTCCAATATGGAGTTTATTCTTTAATATAACTGGCCCAAATCGGGACCATAAGAATGTTTCCTAAAAAGCCTTGAAAACTTTATAAAGAACCCACAATTGGGTGATATGAAAATTAATTGGGGGATATGAATTACTTCCCCCAGCCAATAGTGTCTGCTAAGGGGTGTTTATGGGGGGCAAAAATACTAAAGTAACCTTCCCTTCCCTCAAAATAAAAATCAAAAAACTTAAAATCAAAAAACAAAATCATATCCCCCATTTCCATCTCCACTTCTTATTAATCTTTTTAGGGTTAAAACATTGAAAACCAAATGTTCCCCATTCTCTTTCAAATTCTAAATTTTCCCCATTTCCTTTCAAATTCTCTTCTCCTTCTCTGCCGGAAGTGATGAAGAACATGTCGGAAATGATAAAGAACATGCCTAGGAAATGATGAAGACCACGCCTAGGAAGTGATGAAGACCATGCCGGAAGTGATGAAGAACATGTCGGAAATGATGAAGGTCATAGGAAGTGATGAAGACCATGCAGGAATTGATGTAATTCAATGTCGGAACTAAATTCCGGCATGCTCGATATAAATCTATCAATGCCGGTAGTCAAGTGAAAAAAAAATCAATTTTCTGGATACTTTACATCATGTGCCGGCATAGAAATTTAGGATGAAGACCACGCCGAAAGTGAGTTCCGGCATGGTTATTTAGGATGAAGACCACGCCGGAAGTGATGAAGAACATGTCGGAAATGATGAAGACCATGCCGGAAGTGATGAAATTCAAAGCCGGAACTAAATGCCGGCATGCTCGATATAAATCTATCAATGCCGGTAGTTAAGTGAAAAAAAAATCAATTTTCTAGATACTTTTCATTATGTTCCGGCATAGAAATTTAAGCAAAAACCATGCCGGAAGTAGTTCCGGCATGCTCGAAAATCAGATAACTGTGCCGGAAGTATACTGATTAAAATCTGAAAAAATAGGTTTTGAAGATCAAAACATGAAAAATTTTGTAACGAGACCCCCGAACCCCCCGGATAGTGGCAAACAATTTATGAAAATTTCCAACAAATGCCGGCATGGTTTTTGGTTGAATACCATGCCGGCACCAAGCTTTTTCAGCTGCAACAATGGTGGATTCAAAGAAAAAAAATCAAATTTTCAACCTCTTAAAAGCAATTCTCTCATCACAATCATCTTCCATTTTCAAAAAAAAAAATTCCACTCAAAAACCATTTTCCCTCCTTCTACTCTCAACCAACCAACACAAATAAAAATAAATACACATTAATTTATCCCCCAAATACTTAACATTTTACTAATTATAGTTAATCAATAATCCTGATTAGTGGGGGCTAGATTAGGAATTAAAAAAATAATTACATAGGGGGTCACCCAGAATTGCTATTGGGATACCTTTTTTTGTCCTGTAGCTATATCCCCCAATTAATTCCTATATCCCCCAATTGCGCGTTCTTTATAAAACCCTGAAAACTCTAAAAAGCCCTAAAATGTCTAAAGAGTTCTGAAAATCAAAAAAGCTGTGAAAAACTTTAAAAAGCTCTGAAAACCTCTAAAAAGCTCTGAAAAGCTTTAATTTAATTATATCCCTTAGCACTGGTATCTACCAGCTAGGGAATTCGTTAAAGAATGATACTAACAAATTTCGTACAATAGTGAAGATCATCTTTGAATGTTTCCTAAAAAGCCTTGAAAACTTTATAAAACCTGAAAACTCTAAAAAATCTAAAGAGCCTAGTATGGCTAATCTCTTAGCTACAACATCCATTTCAAAGCGATTGACGATTGAAATTAACCATAGAAGGCAACCGCAGGGGTCATCCATAGTTAGTATTTGATGAACATCCAACAGTAACTGGTTAAAAGTGGGAAAAGTTACAGTACGATTATTTTCTTTCGAGACGAACAATAAATAAGTTACGATTGGTTTGTTGGTGTATAGTATCCAACCGTAAATCCTTACGGTTGATATCGTTTTAATCCAAACCAACCGTAATCAACCTTAAAAGTTAAAATTATTTTCACTCAGGAATATTTACGGTTGGTATTTCTTGAGTTTTACGGTTACAAAATCACCCGTAACTGGATATTTCAACTAGTTTTTTAAGATGTACGGTTGGTAGTACTACGATTACCAACCGTAACACATTCAGAAATCGAGATTACTGTTGGTAATCGAAGAACGATCAACTGTGACTCCAACTACACGCCTAATTTAATTCAAATTTGAATGCATCTAACCTAATTCGAACATAAAAGAATAAATACAATGGGTTTCTCGAATCCTACCTCACATAAATCATACCGGTTAATCATCGATGGTTTAGGGGTTTGAAAAAAAAAGTTAATGGAGGTGGACAATTAAGGTTAGAGGAGAAGAGAAGACATAAAAGAAGACTGATTTTGATTTTAGTTTTATATTGATTAGGTTAAAATAGTAAAGGGCATTTAAACTTTTAGCGATGGAGGACACCCCCTAACCAACTAGGTAGACATTAGAATAATTGGTGAAGTCCCTCTAATGGATTCAACGGCCTCTATAATAGGTTTCTAGATTAGATGCTTGTCAAAGTTGTGTTGATTTTTTGATAATGGAGATACAAAATAATTTTTTAAACATTTTCTATGTATTTGAAGACTGAACATGGTGTAGATACTTTGGGACATACAACAGTGAGCGCATACCGTCATGAGTAAACGAGGATATTACAAAAGAATCTAAAATCGTGAAGGATGCCAGTTAGACCCGCTATCTTTGGAATATTCACGCAATCAAGTGTCATGATGAAAATCAAACAAGGTCATATTACACAGTGTGCAAAAGTTTTCCAAAGGTTGAAGGATTCCATCAAGTGCTTCTTGAACACTTTAAGAAAGCGTACAGAAAACACAATGCAATTTTTGTACTAGACAATAGATTTCTCCAAATGAAAATACAAAATGTTCAAAAATCTTGAAACATTTTTATCTTCTAATCCATAATTTAAAGATTGAACAAGGTATACATAATACTATCTCAAGGTAAGTGCCTACTTTCGAGAGGAAAAGAGGAAAATACAAAAGAATCCAAAATGGTGTAAACCTATCCTAATAAAGAATCCAAAACTGTGTAATTTTATCTTTAAATACTTAATGTGATAGTAACTGATGTTATAACGTTGGCAACAAATAACAACGATTGCTAACATTGGTAATTCCCAAGATACTATGTCTCGTCTCTCGTGGTTTTATGGCTTTAATATTTTAATACAGAAGTGATTAGGGAGCATATATTTTTGGATTCCTCAATTCAAGGAATTTTGAATATATTCTTCAGTTTTCCAAACAAAAAAGTCCTATTATGAAAGAAACCTGGCCTAATGTTACTCGTTTATACTATGGAGGAACCTTGGTTTCATACAAATAGAGGTGTGTATGAAAACTTAAGACTTTGTGTGAGAAGATTCAAATCCGAAATTACCTGAGTAGTGCATGAAGGTAGGTATATATAATGAAAAGTACTATGTGGAATCAAGTGTATAACTTTCATATTTTTAAACTCTTTGGTATTAATTCTAGACTTGTGAATGGAGTTAATGTGAAAGAGTGTAAATGATTTGCTCATGAACTTTGATTATATCTCGTTCGCATAATCCAGGCAATGCTAGTTGTGGTAAGGAGGTGTATATGCATTGCCACTAACTAGTGGTAGAATTTTTGGCAGTAGTTATTGCTTTACAAAAGGGATGTCGGGATGAGTTAATTTTAGGACAATTATTCTTAGCTCAAACTCGAGAGTTTTTTTCAGTGGTTTTGCTAAGGGAAAATTCCTTGGTTTGTGTATGTTAGATGGAGATGTGTTGTCAAGATTATGTTGAATATCCAATTGTTTCACTATTACATAAAAATCAATTTCTCTCTGATAGGCTTGCAAAAAGAGGGTGCATGGTTATTTTCTGGCAACAAGGAAGTGATCACGGATATGCCTAATTTTTTAGTTGTATTAAAATGTCATAAATCCTTATTTCAGATTACTTTAGCTTTTTCCCTTTTGTTTTTGGTTGAAAGTCCTTTCTTTACTTTTATTTGATGCCTTTGATTTGTTATCCTGGCTTCTTTTTTACAAAAAAGGTATTTTGTAAAAGGGTCATATGTTTATGGTCCCACGGTGTTTTTTCTTTATAATATTTTCATGACTTTAGGGAAATATGATAAAACCAAGGAGTTTGTTGAAACCAAGGAGTTTGTTGAAACCAAGGAATTTTGTTGAAATCAAGGAGTTTCCATGAGATGAGGAAAACATAAAAAATAATAATAATAAAATAAGGGACGTGTGGGACCGGCTTGTGCATGGTTGGCCGGCTAGGGCCTGGTCCCGGTCCCGTGAGTTTCCCTAATTTTATGTATTATTTCATAATTTAAAGGAATTTTCATAATTTGAAGGAAACATCATGAAATAAAGGAATTTCATGGGATTAAGGAAACATAAATAATAATAATAATAATAATAATAATAATAATAATAATAATAAAACAGGGCGTGACCGTCCGGCTAGGGACCGGTTCCACGGGTTTCCCTAATTTTATATTATTTTTCATGGGATCAAGGAAATATCATGAGATTAAGGAGTTTTCATGAGATTAGGGAAATAATAATAAAATATTGAGGAATCATGAGGTGTGGGACCGGCCATGACTAGGGCATAGCCGGCCGGCTAGCAGACACGGTCCCGTGACACCTTTCCAAATTTTATATTATTTCCTTGATGCGAAAGAAACACCATGAAACTGAGGAGTTTCCTTAAAACAAAGGATATTTGTTCCAATGAAAGAATTTTCATAAGATCAAGGAAAATAATAAAAATATGATAAAATATTACATTGGACGTGGGATTGGTCACGACACGACCGGACGGCCGGTGAGCCCAATCCCTCAGCGCCTTGTTTAATATTTTATTATTTTCTTTCCTATTTTGCATAGGTTCATCGTCTCGTGGTATTTTGAAATACTCATTCGTGCATTTAGATGCTCGTTAGTGCATTATTGATAAGTACACTTGCACCATTTTGGTCGGGGCTTACTCGAAGGTAGCTCAGATGCCCGTGTGTCGAATATTTATTACTAACCCATGGAATTCTGCTGGGAAGAACCATAAATTGAAGTAACGAAATATTATGAAAACATTGAATGCTTTTCAGGGATTCAGTTGATGAATCTAATGATTTAAGAAGAATTAATTGATGGCTCTATACTAGCACGATCGTCTAGGAGCATTAATTTATTCAGGAATTGAGTGATATGAGCTTGTTGAAGCGTCATATTTCTTTTATACAGCCAGGGAAAACATTTTTACATTCTGAAGACGTTATCGCTCTATACTAGCAGGCAAGCTGTCTAGGAGCCGTCTAATCTTTCGATTCTATATAGAAGTAACTACTGAAATTGCTCAAGATTCATGAGATATGTCGTTGTCTCAGCTGAGAGACTACATATCTATATATACTCTGAGAGACATTATTCTCAGTCAGAGATTCTTGTGGAATGAGCTTTCATGCTTTCGATAAGAGACATGATCCTCAATAATCATCTGATTGCTGGATCAGGAGTACATACAATTATGGGTTTACGATTTTAGCCTTTGTCGAAAATCCACCATCTACACCCATGCTTGCCTGATCATTGATTTTGACATACAGTTCTAGAGCCGCAGCTGGACACATTTGTCTTCTACAAAAGCAAGGGGTCTGTTGGATCATTTCATCTCGATGCCGTGTAATTCTCGAATCAACTCTATGTAATATAGAATCTATGCATATGTACACATGTTCTCTAGGTTGTTGGGTTTAGGGGTCAAATGATAATTGATGTAGGTTTTACTTTGATCTATATTACAAAACAATTGCCCTCTTTAAACAACCATATATTGGATCATCTTCATGTGGGCCATTTGTATGGAGGTTTAATAATCAAATTAGTCGTTTATCCGATCAGTAAAAGGCCAAGTTAATGTTTCTAATTTGGTAATCATGCACTAACAACAAGAATACATTTGTTCACTATTCCGAAAAGAATTAAGGATTATTTGGTTTTTAGTACTTACATTTTGACCAAAGTTAGTGTTTGGTCTAACTTTTGTCCAACTTAGGATTTGGTACTTGGAAATAACGTTGACCCCCATTGACTGTCTTAAATTTTGACTTCCGTTAAAACATTATTCAAACTTTTATATAAAATATAATTACTAAACTAGTTTACTAATTCACCCTTCAGTTTACTAATATTTACGTATAAAATAATCATTTATAATTATTAACCCTAAAAAAATTTCGGAAGAAAGAGAAAGCCCATTCCTTCCTCCCAAACCCTTCACCACCACCACTTTTCTCTTTATCTCTAGCACTTCAACATCATCACAATCATGTTCTCACTTTCCCTATCTCTTTTCTACTGCCATCCTATATTCTCTTCCGTTTCTAAACCCCAACATTCTTGAATCATATGAAGTTTCTCTTATTGGTTTTACAAGTTCAAAAATCAATTTCGACGATTAGTCAAGATTAGATTTTAGATTAGCACTTTATTCTTTGATTTTAAAGGGCAATAGTAACAAGACCACATTTATTGAATTAGGTTTGGATTGAGCTTTTTAGATTTGTGAAGTTGGTCCGAAAATGCGCAGGGGGTCGATTCAAAATCAGGTAATTCATTCATATGAATCAGACTCACAGTGAAAAATAGATAGATGTTAAAGAGTTTTATTGAAATTGGTAGATGGGTTTTGATCGAATCACAGTGGGTTATGATAAGAATATGATTCTAGCTAAAAATTAAAGACATCAAGATCTAATTTAGGGTTTTGGGAAGATTGGGATAAGATGTGGGGACAATAAGATTCGGTTAATTAATGGTAATCTTTCTACTGTTATCCTCCTGCAAGTGGTGTTGTCTAGGAGTGAAGTTTGTGCCGAGAAAATTTCAAACTTGTTTTTAGTTAAGAGAGAAATTGAAACGGTGGTGAATAGGTCTCGATTGATTTTCTTAATTGTTGAATGGATTATTTTTTTGATAGTTAATTCTATTGATTGTTTCCGATGGATCAAAGCAAGGTTTTGTTGGTCGGAGGATGGTGGTGGCGAGGGTGTGGTAAGTCAGGTCGGCAGATGGAAGGGAGAATAACGAAAGGTGGAAGAAAGTGAGATGGAAAATTAGGTTAGGTTAATTTTGAAGTGTGTAAAAAGTGTGTGCGAAGGGTAGGATAGTAAATGTATAAATATTTATATAATAATTAAATTAAAATTGAATTTAACAGAGTCAACAAAAGGCAACGTCATTTCCAAGTACCAAACTCTAAGTTGGACAAATGTTAGACCAAACACTAACTTTGGACGAAATATAAGTACCAAAAACTAAATAACCCAAAAATTAATGGTTCTTTATTGGTTGTTTCGTTTAATTTTCTGATTAAGAATGTAACCAAGAGAAATAATAATGGGTTTGCCCATGTTTGGAAACCCTTATATATAATTACTCCAACAGGATAAAGTAAATCACAATCTAATGTTATCATTATATGTGTCCATGTCATTCGCATACTTTTTACCCGAAAACACAAGAGGCTGAATGGTGATTAGCTGTCTTCTGACAGTCAATGAACGATTTCTAATGTAGCTTCGTGTTATTATAGATATTATATTCTACTCAAATATCCACCTGACCTAGTAACATTGAGAAACAACCTTATCGAGCAACTTTCTTTTTGTGTGTGGTTCTATTTCCTTGTCTGAAGCCCATTCAGTGACTGGATCGAAAATTATTCCAAATTGGATCCTGTCTCTGCATGTACTCCATTAAAAGCTCAATGCAAGATGCGGGTGTAAAACTCTTACAAGGATTTGTTAACGTAAACTGTGTGAAATTTTCCCTGCAATTTTTTTTGGGCTTTTTAACAAAGTGTCCATGTTTTTGAAATGTATTTCATAAAGTGGCCGTTTTTTCAAATGTTTATATAAAGTGGCCGATATTGACATTTTCCATCCCGTTTTTTTCAAAAAACGGTTAACAATCGTTACATGGTACGTGTCGGTTATCCAGTTCATTAAAAAGACATTTTTATCCCTCCAGAAACTAATGAGTTGAAACATGTTGAAGACTCGAGTCACTACTGTTCCAACTGTCATCATCTCGCTTCCCAAATTCGATCACATGTTCTTATCCAAATCAAAACCAATGAATTTAACAACATGAATTGTGATTAACCAGATAATACAAATCACTTTGAAAATCAAAGATGTAAATAAATTAGTAACTAAAAACCCTTACCTCTTTTTTCTTTGTGTTATAAATCTTCATCGTGTATTCATCTTCATCCATTGTTACGAAACCTTAAGTGAACACGAATTAGAATATTCATCTTCATCCTCTATTAAATTCAGAAAACCCTCAATTTTTCAAGAACCCTAATTAAGGGAATCCCCAATATAACATTAAAAACCCTAATTCATGAAATTAAGTTCAAGAGAACATATATAAAATGAATTAACACAAACCCATCGTCTCAAATTGAATTAATTTAATTGAGAAATCATCAAATCATCAAAAATTCAATTATCTACATAACAAGATAGTGGAACAGTTGATAGAACACTAAAATCACAGTTGAGATAAAGAGTTTCAACGTGATGTATTAGTTTTGTAGATGATTTTCTACACGAACAATCAAAATAAACACTTGCAAATTAACAACATCACCACACGAACAATCAAAATCAACTGTCTTCTTCATCTTCCTTCGTGATTTTCTGCAATAACAATCAACTGTTTTCTTCATCTTCCTTATTCTTCGACCTATCTCAAATCAAACCAAACGATATAGTGAAATCACTATCACTAAACACGAAATACCAGGGAAATATGAAAGGAAATCGAGAAGGTGAAGAGAAAAGATGAGCGACCGTTTTCTGATTCTCTTTCTTCTCTCACAAAGTTAGGGTTAGTTTCTAAGGATAGGCTAGTAATTTGAACATGATAAATTGACCAAATCAAAGTGGTTGACCAATGTGGTGGGTCCGGATGTGAAAACTAACGGAAAGGCCAGTTTATAAAAGGATTTAAAATCTTGGCCGGTTTATTAAATATATGGTAGGAAGCTGGACACTTTATTAATTTGCCCATTTTTTTTTATAAAGTTAGACGAGCTAATACAAGAGCAATGAAAATTTAGGAATATTGCAATGCCGCAAATGAGAGAAGTTGGACGCACCGCATTTGATATCCATAGCATACAGTATACTGGACTCAATGATTAATGAGGGACATGGTACTCTACGTGATCCTTGTGTACCGTTGTGGAAAACACACTAGTTACTCGGATCATTGCATTCACTCTAGTGTATTTATTTATTTTTTTATGAAACAGACACTCTAGTGTATTAACTGCCCACAAAATTAGCATTTGGATTGGTGTCCCATCGCGTGCTAATATGGTGAGTTAGGCTAACCCCTGTGGGCTAGATTGGAGTGCTAGATTGGCCAAAAAGTGTTGCAAATCAAGAAAAAAGTGTTGGAAAAAAATTAACAATGATAGTTGATAGTTCTCTCACCTAACAAGTGCTCGCAGTCCAACTATCAGCGAGATTGAAACGCTGAACCGTTCGGCGCTCAAAAAGTGACATAAACGCCTAACCATTAGGCGCTCTATATTTTTTACTAATTTTTGAGAGAGAATGTGATGGAGAGAGAAAAAAAAGGAGAGAGAGGGAAAAAAGAGGGATAACGTGATGGAGGGAGGAAAAAGTTGGAGAGAGATGGGAAAAAGGTGGAGAGAGAGAGATAATGATTAGTTTTTTAAAAAATAAAATTATGTAACGCCGAACCATTCAGCGTTTAGCGCTCTTCTGTTCAACGTTTCGCTGCTAGATTAGCAATACTATAGGACTTAGGAGGTTGCCCATCTGACGTGGATGGCCAATCTAGCAGCTAGATATCTAGCCCATAAGACTAAGACTAAGTCTTATGGATGCTAGTCTAGCACCTAGATTAGCAGTCAGGACTATCTCCTAAGTCTTATGGGAGTGCTAATCTAGCAGCTAGATTAGCAATCCACGTCACCAAATAACCATTCAACGCTCAAATTGAATGGTTCACGCTTAAATCTCGGCCGTCGATCAAAAATAAACCTCTCAAAGATCGAACCATTCCGCGAAAATGTAGTTTTTCAAGCGGCCAATCATTCAACAGTAACTATCTAAAGCATGCTAGTTCACATGCTAAAGAATCGGTAGGAGAGAGAACTAGTGTTAACTTCTTTGCCACACTTTTCTTTTTGAATTGCAACACTTAAGTGCTAATCTAGCACCTCCAATCTAGCCCATAAGACTTAGTCTTAGCGAGAGCAAGCGTTGCAACCTACCTGGTGTACATCTTGGAAAGATATTTTGAAGTTATTTTAGGTGAGTAGAGCTTCCGATTAGGGGTGACCATATCCAACCCTACATGCCATTTCTACCCTCAGCGTAATTGTCCCTACCAGCTAATATAGTGAAATGACTTAATAACCCTGGCATTGTTTATTTCTCCTCCTTACTTTTTCGTCATTTTGAAACATATTAGGGGTGAAAAGTGAGGTTTTTTTTTTTCTTCAAATCCTCAAGTCTCTTTTGTCTTCCAATTCAAAACCAAATCGCAGCTCGAAAATCGAAACCCTTTCTCCCTGTTCCCAAATCAAACTCAGCTCCAAATCTAGCAGGAGAAATCATTCAATTGAATTTTTCAACGAAACCCTTTCTCCTGTTCTTGCTCCATCTTCTAACGAGGAATTACAACAGGTAAATTTTTGTTTGATTATGTTGTGAACTTGTGAGGATTTTGTTTGATTTATATACTAATTTCATAATCTGCATGTTTGATTTTAGAAAGGGTAGACAAACTAGTCTGAATCATTAACTCAGTCTCATGATTTTACTCTTTGTACTATGAAATCGAACCCTAATTCCTAAGTAAATGAGATTTTATGAAAACTTAACTTGCATGTTAACTGATTGATGAAATTGCTCATAGGAATTTAGTTTATCATTTTATAGTTGTAAATGTTGAGGGCTGGCTATCTGGATCTTCTTTTGTTAAAGGTAATGAGAAGCAATTAACAACTGGGTCAATACAAAAAAAGAGTCCTAAATCTGCTGCTGGTGTTGAATTGTACTTCATGATGCTTCTCCATGTTAAACCAACACTAGCTTCTTGTTAATTTACCTTTGATTGCTTGAATTTTATAATTTTCCCATTTCATTTAAAAACTGGCCTGTCTCTGTTGAGGATAGAAAGTAATTTAAGATATTATGTCACGACCTGAACGGGGATAAATAATTGTTGAGATGCTCAGATGCATAATGTTAATTCATTTATGAATAGTGGTTAATTCACAGTGCTCCAATCTCTGTACTCTTGCTAGCACATAGCTACGTAGATCTAGTATCATATGTTAGAATCAACCCCAGGGTGTTATTGTCGCGCGCTTATGTCCTTACATTGGAAAAGGCTTGGTTGGATGAGACAGACGTGGTAATTTACAGACTAATTGTAAAGTGAATTAGGGTAATGTAGTTATGTACTGTTTTTTCTCTACTCTTTTCAGATTATCGTTGTTATGTAAAGCGAATAAGGTAACTGAGTTCCTCATGCACTCAACAGTGACACAAGGCAAACCCATGAAATTGTAACTCTGATGTTGTTGGCATAGACTGTGTTAGTAAGTGTCCTGACAATTTTGTTATGAATTTTAGGTGTTGTAAGTGAGCGCAAGTCGAATGGCTCTGTGCTTATTGCACCCAGTGGAGGACTAAACCAACAAAGAACGGGGGTAAGTGAAGCTTTTCCTTATCCTGCATCCACATCTGTCGTATGTTTGATGCCTCTTAGTTATGGTGAATGGCTTCTTAGTTATGGTGGATGGTTTATTAGTTTGATTACAAGTGCTTTAGTGCTTTTACTTCGTAAGAGAAACAACCCAGCTCATGATAATTGTATGTGCAATTTGTGTCACTTGAGTTTCATTCTGCTGATTATGGGTATCAGCTTTGCTGTAATACTGGGACTAGCTTTTACTTCTTGTGACATAACCATGATCATTCACGTAACTCTACTTGTTTTGATCACCGGAACATTGTTTTTCCTTCTTAGCAGGTATTGCCTTTGCTTGTCTCCGACTTTATTGTCTGTTTTTTAACAATAGCTGAATTTTCGGTGATAAAAACTAACAATTAGCTGAATATGTATTGTTAATCAGTAATGTCTGATAATATAGAGAAGGGAGAAAGACCAATTATTTCATCCCCATTATGAGTTGATGTAAAAGTGTGCTCTTCTTTTCTTGTGGATGTCACATTGTATAAGCACTGAAACCAGATTATAACTTATCCTGAAACTTTCATATTGCTTTTGCTACTTCTGCCTAGTGCCCTTTACTGCATAAAACAAGTAAGAATTACTCAACTATCAATGATTTTCGTCCAATGGTGCTGTTAGCCCATCGTGATTAATGTTTCTAGTTTTTGTTAGAAGTATAACCCCTGCAATAATTGTATGTTCTTACAATGATATTTGCTTGTGTATGCATTTCTGGATACAGGATCGACCTTCGACTAAGGTTCACGCAGCTCCTGGTGGTGGATCTTCCTGGGTTACCTCTTAGGCGGAGGTGGTGGTAGTAACTGAGGTTGGAACGGCTGTTGTTACATGAGCTGATGGAAGATTAGCATTGGGTAGACTTGGAGCACTTTGTGAGCAGGTATGATTGAGAAATTTCTATTTCATGCGCTCATCGGTCAAAATGCAAATATGAACTATGAACCTGTGCTGCTCTCTGTTTCTCAACGGTCAAACATATATTATCCTGTTAATGCAAATGATCCTTTTTTGGTAGTAAAGCAACAGATATCCCACCAATGCACCTGAAGTTACTGCTGCTTTTCATTTTAGATAAGCTGAAGTTAAATTTAAGGTCTCAGCAGAATTTTCGGTACCCCTTTACCTTTCACCTGAAGTTAATGCACGAGTCGTTCCTCCGCCCCTTTACCTTTTACCTCCTCCTTCTTCCAATATTTTTGACGCCATTTTGTGCTTTCTGCTACCCCCGTCTTCTCTTCTTCTGTTGCTTTAGCATCTTCATCTATGTCTCAGCAGAATTTTCGAAGGTCAGAGATAACACAATATGGCGTCTGCTTCAGATAAAGGTTTGTATTTCGGAAGTGAAGATATAGATTCGTCGATTTCAGCCCTTCCAACTGAAGTGGAGCTTCTGAAGCGCGCATGGAGAAACGAAAAAGCTTCTCCCGAAATTCTTCAATTTCAGGAAGATGTAGTGAGAAATGCTAGAGTCCAAATTCAAAATATGGTAGTTTTCGATCCCAAACCGTAATTTTTTTTCTAACCTTTTCTTTTAGATCTTACCCCTTTTTCATTTTTGCTCAAAATATTTCTTCTTCAATTATTCCAATTGACATTTGGGTTATATTTTCACTTATGAACAGTAAATAAATAGTCTATTTAAGGGTTATAATTTGTATGCGGGAATTTCTTACAGATTTAAGAGTTCTTTTTTTTTTTTACTGGTGAAGTCAGGGTTAGTTTTCTAGGAATTTTACTTAGCCGCAAAATTCTAGAGGGAATTAAGAAAACAGGTTCTTCAGAAGAAAGATTGGTTGGGTGGGGTGGGGTGGGGGTGGGGGTGGTGGTGGTGGTCTGATTTTATCTTTTTTTGTGTTACGTTGTTTGTGTAATTCAGTTTTTATTGTATGTTACAGGAAGATACCGTGGAAGCATATGCCGGAAATGGTCAGGATGCACTCACGGTATCACTTTATCAGATGGACTTGGACAGGACTGAGTTTTTATTGAGATCGTATCTTCGAACTCGCCTACAAAAGGTGGGGATAGGTTCAATTTCTTGTCGCTTTCGTTGGTTGGACCTTGAAATGGTTTATCTTTGTCTAACAATTTCTTATTTACAGATCGAGAAGTACATGATACACATTTCGGAAACTGAATTATGGAATCGGCTTTCTAAACCTGAACAAGAGTTTGCGGAAAGGTGAATCATTCTATTTTATTTGATATGTATAGTTTTATGTGCGAAATGTTTTGCTAAGTTACATGACTAATTTGGTTTGTGAATTTGCTTTGAAAGAACAGATGTAAGGAAAATATGGAAAATCATCTGAAGCAAAGTGTTTTATCACGATTGCCTTTCGGCTACCAGGATTTTCTTAAGCAATCTATATCAAGTGAAGAGGACGATATGGGTATTCTCCGTCTCTCTCTCTCAAGCAATTACCTAGTTAGTTGGTATATTTTGGCTCGTACTGCCGTTCTTGGAATGTTGAAAAATATATTGGTAGATTACTTAATTTTCATATTTTCCAATTATTATTTCCCTAGGAAACTAATAGGATATTTATGTTGGAAGCAGTTATCCCAACTATCCTAGAGCTGCGTGAATTGCTTATCACGAATTCTGTGGCTTAGTACGTCGTTTGTCTTCTTCCAAGCTTACTGTAGCTTGTTGTTCGACCGTTTGAGGATATTGGGTTTAACGTTCTACTAGCCATGTGAACTTTTACAATTACTTTTGTAAGCCTATTTAGGTTCAATTAATTTTCTCGATTTACATCCGCAGACGTGGATGGTCTTTGATAACCTGTCATTTTTAGATTTCCAGCTTGAAACTATTCAGGCAATCTTAACATTCAAATTCACTTGTCTCATGGATGCATCTCAGTACAAAATGTTAATTTGCTTATATTCTCATACTTGCCTGACCATTGATTCCGACATGCAGTTCCAGAGCCGCAGCTGGACACATTTGTTTTCTGCAAAAGCAAAGAGTCTGTTGGATCATTTCAGCTTGATGTCGTGTAATTCTCGAATCAACTCTATATATTATAGAATCTATGCATATGTACACATGTTATCTGTGTTGGGTTTAGGGGTCAAACGATAACAAATGTAGGTTTTACTTTGATCTATATTGAAAGAAATCATCCTCTAAAAACAATGGGCCAGATAATCGTGTAGGACAAGTGTAACAATGTGATATTTTTGTGTATAATGGAGGGTACTAGAAGGGACTTAAGCGGCTAATTTTAAGTTATGCTCTATGCTCTAAAGAATGGAGATTTATTTTATTCCAGTTCCTTTAGAAGTGTATCTAGTTCATCCACTAATAATTCTTGTTTAACAATGTTGCAGTGGAGATGAGGTTGTAGACCTAATTGCGGATGATCTGTATGTCCTCAGATACAGGTCAATAAAGCCACTTGTAGAAACGGGGAAAATTGACCTTGTTTAACTCCTCTTTCAACTCATCCAAAGTCGTTATTCACCACGATGACTTAATACAGTGAAAACTCCACAGTAGGTAAGTCATGATGGAAAATTTCTTGCGTGATGGAAGTTCAAGTGTAATTTGTGCATTCTTTACCATTGCTATTTATGTTATTCACCGTTGAAAGTGATCTGCAACTTTGTTCAGTTATTGTTTGTCACCTCAGTTTTTTCTTAGAAACATTAATATAAGTTTCTCGTTGTACTGTATGTTACTATACCCTTAAACATCATACATTGGATAATCATTTTATTTTAACATGTTTTTACCTTGTGATAATTTATGGTAGGTAGTAATGTTAAAGGAGTTCACTACACCCATGATTTTTGTAGACTGCATTAGGTGTATCCGGCGAGCAGTATATTTCTTTTCCTTTAATTTTCTTTACAATTTTCAGACTAATCTACCTAGTTTTATCACCAATTCCTTGATTGTATAAAATTCCATATATGATGATTTTTTTTTCTTCTTTTTTTATCTTGCATTAGAAAAAGCTGTCATTGGTAGGGTTAACCGACCAATCATCTAATGATGTTTTTGCTCACCTTGAAACTCGATTCAAGTTTAAGAATTTGTCAGATTCAATTGATGAAGTTCTAGGTCAAACATACAAGTCTAGTTGTGTTAGTCCCGTTAAGGTTGATGTTGCGACGGCAATGATAGGTGGAGAGCAGGAGAGGGGTATTTCAAAACACCTTCCCTACTTTCTCCTCTATGCAAATGTTGCAGGTTGGTCTCGGAAAACCACGGAACTCGAGTTTTTGGTAGTATTAGTATTGGAGTTTAATACTCCCTCTGTTTCAAAAAGACGGTCCTGTCCTCTATTCCAATTTGGTCTGTTTCAAATTTGTGTCCAACTTGTTTATAGTCATATTTTTCCATAATATAACCTTAAATTTTTCATGGGTGTTTTACAGAATGGTCACACTATCCTAATTAGTTTTACAAAATGATCACAGCTTTAATTAGTGTTTACAAATTGGTATTTTCCCATCCAACTTGACTGTTTTGAAAAAAACAGTCTGACTTTTGTCTTAAACACCCCTCCGGAATTGTTGAGATGATGGTGATGAACTGGTGGTGGTGGTGTTTCTTGCAGGTGGTGGTGGTGGCAGAAGCTATACCCAGGAGAGGTGATGGTGAACCCTCTAAGGAACGTGATGTAAGGATCCTGAATGTGGGTTGAAGTTCCGGTACCATGTAAGAATCCTGATCCATTTCACCAAAGAAGAAAGAACAACACGCAAAGACCACCACCACCTGCAAGAAACACCACCACCACCGTTCATATGTAACTGGATCCATTAACAACTCACTCAAAGCCATCACCGATTCATTCCATCAACAACCCCCAACGGACCAGTTTCAGCTCTTATGCACCGCCACCTCCAACCGCAACAACACCGTCTTCTCGGCTTGTAACCCACCATAGACAACCACCTCTAATTCCTTCTTCTCTGTAATCGAGAAATTCAACCTGCAATTGCTCGACTAATCCCCCGCCATTTAATCAATTTCAGTACCACCACAACAATTTCACAAAACCTATTTTTGGTTCCTAATTCTTAATTCAAACAACCTAATTTCAACCGAGTCTATGAGTTCATCATCGAATTCATGACTCAAAACCACAAAATAAAACTAGGGTTTGTTAGGTCTTACCTTTTTTCATCTCCCATCTTCAAAATCACAGAATCAAATTAGGTTTTGTCTTCAAACAATTATTCACACGATTACTTCTATCTTCAACCACATCAACAACACTCCAAACTGTTAATGGAAACATCCAATAATCATCTCCTTATACATCATTGAATCATTTTTTCTTAATTTTTTTTTTTTTTGTAGATAGAATTGCAGAGCGTGAGTTAGAGGGGCGAGAGAAGGACGCACAAAGATGAAAGAGGTTTTTGCCTCTTTTAGGGTTTCAGGGATAAGTAGGTAATTTTGGGCCTGATTTAACTCTGATTCGTGGGGCCCCTTGTCAGTAACTCTGAAACAAACGACCAACTGACTGTTTTGCAAATACTTTGTAACAGTGTGACCTATTTGTGAACCGGTATTAGTAAGTGGGACTGTTTTTGTAAATACCCATTTTTCATATTCATAAATTTATTTTGAACAGGACCCGATCAAAGATATTACATAAATCAATATAATTAAGGAAACAAATATATCATTCATTCCTTTCAAGAGAAAATATATTTGATTCAAACAATTAAACTCCATATAAAGTCCATACTCCATAAATTTGATATCCTTTAACTTTCTTTTTATATTTCGTATTTATAATCCTCTTGACAATTTTAGGTAGTTTTTATTCCTGGTTTAATTGGGGGGCCCATAAAAACAATTAGGGGCCCTGCACTACAGGACAAAAAGGGACATGAAATAACACTTTTGGGTTATCCCTTATCCTATTTATTTTTTTGAAATGGCAAAAGTACCCCTAAGTCATTAGTGTTAATTAAATTTAATTAGTTAATTAAGATGTTAAGTAGTAAGGTCAGATTAAAATCAGATTTTGGGTAAATTTTTGGATTAAAGAAAAAAAATGTGTTTTTGTATTGTGGGGAAGGAGAAGTAGCGTTTTTTGGGGAAAATTTTGGGTTATTTGAAATGAATGATTCTAGTGTAGAAAATGATGTTGGTGAAGGTTCAAATTACAAACATGATTGTGTTGATGGTGAGATTGTGTCAAATAATCCTATGGATTGGATGTTTGATGAAGAAATGTTAATAGAGGATCCACTACAACAAAAACATACATGGATCATTCTTAGAAAGTGTGATCTAAATACTGGTTGTCTGTGATCTTTGCCAGTATAATCTAAAGGGTGATTTATAGATAACAACTCTCCTGTAATGAAAAGTGTGATCTTACCCTGTGCAAAGAACTCAAGGCTTTCAAAAGTTGAGATCTAAAGTCAGGGTTTTAAAAGACAAATCTAGAGAAAAGTGTGGTCTTTCTCTAAGTTTTCAATATAAATTTACCATGTATAAATAATATATTTCCATTCCATTTCAGCACCTGTAATTAAAATCCAAAACTGATATAAACAAAATCCGAAAGGGCTAATAGAAAAACTACAGATTTCATTGCTCCTGAATCAAATTCATTTCTGAAACAGAAACAAATAGAAAAATTGCACATTTATGTCTACTTGTTTAACTCAAATCAAGGGGTACTAAATTACAGATCCTTTAAAATTAGAACAAGATGGACGAAGTTTAATTACTCAAACCAGGAGTACCAAGACTCAGTTCCTTTACATCAGAAGGAGATGCGCAAAGTTCACTCAAACTAGGAGTAACAAGTTCCTCTGCATCCAACTTTTCAGAATCCTGGGGTTGCTTCCTGGTGAAGATTAAGAGAAAAGGTAAGATATTTTAACCAATTATTGCACGGACACCACAAATGATCAGTTCAATGTTTCTTATCTGCATATAAATGATGAAGACGTACATACTAATATGACTGCCATCTGTCTCTCAGTATTGACAGTTGATAGTTATAAAAGTATGAGCCATACAAAATGTCCAATATGCATGCTTCAATGTGTAATATCAACAAAACAAAAACAAAAATTATCTATATTATAAGGGACAATGGTGTTTTCCCATATGGACGGATATCCATAGTTTAGACATATAAAGAACGGCCACGATGGAGCCACCTACTAATATGTGTTTTTTACATTTCAACCCCATAAAGGACGTTCGAGATCATTGTTTTTACATATGGACGGTGATATGCATTTTGGGCTTAGGACGATGGTGCGTGCTCCAGGTGTATCATTTAGTATAGAGTTAATCATCTTCTTGAATGCGAAACCGTTTCTTTTGAAACGTATTTTGCCCTAATCGGCTAATCTCTTTCATAATTAAAAGCCCTCCCAGACTTTCATCCATAGCACAACTCTATTATTCCAGGTATGATTTACTGTTATTTTGTATGATTAACAAAATTGTTTTTATTTTTGATGACGCTTTCCAAGATTCCAAAGGTATGATTAGGTTTTCTATTTTATTTTTTTAATTTTAAGTTTTTACCTTGATTGCGTTTGATAGAATTCCTGAATGAGAAATTTATTTTCTGCTGTTACTACCGGTAAATTCTTTTTTGTTTTTTTGTTTATGGCAAAGCCCTAGGTTGTGTTTTTTTGTGCTACTCGAATCCATGGCTTCTATGTAACATTCATGAACAGAGGGATGCTAAGGTAACACATATGGTGCTGTAACTATAGTGAACTTTGGTGTATTCCTATGTGATTTGGATGTTCGACAGACTCTGTGGTTACCGCCAGGCCACCAACCAGAAAAAACCTCCAAGAACTTTTGATGGCAAGATGGGACCCAAACTTGGTGAGTGTCCTGGCTGTTACAGAGCTCAATTAGTGTTTATAACGTGCTCTAAACAAATATTAGACTGGGAGAGAATTATTATCGAAAGATAACTTATACCTTCTGTTTCTTAGATAATTTAGGATCTCCAAAGGTGTAGGAACTGCAGCAACGGATTTGAACTACTTACATTTCTCATTTAGCCATTTCTCATTTATTATCGAAAGATAACTTATACCTTCTGTTTCTAAGATAATTTAGGATCTCCAAAGGTGTAGGAACTGCAGCAACGGATTTGAACTGCTTACATTTCTCATTTAGCCATTTCTTCTTGACACTGAGGTCGAAAGAGGTACCTTTTCCATTCACAAATGTACCATTTTCTGACTCTTATTTGAAGCATTTGGAAAATTGAGGGAGTGAGTCTGGATGGCACACTTAGCAGCATGCACGCAAATTTCTCAATAATCTTCATTTTTGCATTCAGAAAAAAAATTAACACTAATTTCAAACCTTTTATGTTTTTGAATTATCCACCTTGGCTATTATCGTATTACAAATAATGTATGCAAGACAAATTAGCACTAATTGAGCAAATAACTTGGTTCTTTTTACATTTATATTATTGCACATTTTTACATCCATTTCTGAACTAATATATTTTTGGTAGTGGGTCCAGCATACACGCAGTTTGCAGAGCCTCTGCTACCAAAATCATTCATGAGAGTGGATGGCACTATCTGGATTGCAGTGAGGGTGGTGCAACAGGTAAAAATCAAGAGTCTCTGTGACAACAATTTGTAAAACCTTTTCACCTTATAAACCTAATGTTACCTGCAAAAATATTGGTAACATGATTTCGCCTCACTTCTAATGTCTGCAAAAATCTGATTCACTTTGAAGTCATAGACCACAACGGCGCTCCTGCTATATTTGGGGCATTTGACTCCATCGTTCAGATGATTATTGGCCGGTTTTCCTGTCAAAGGTACACCCCTTAGCACCCATCCGTGTTGCTGTCTTTTCGCTCTAGCAAACTGTGTGTACTCGGGTTAATACGTCGTTTGTAAGATTACTGCAGCTGTCATTGGAACAAACATGGAATCTCATTGGTTGTGTTTAACTTATCATTTGTGTTAATCAGTGCGACCTCCACCAGCTGTAGTTGTACCCAATGTTTCCATGTTATATTTTCCCATTTGAAATAGCTTAAACATTTGAATTGATAAGATAGCGACCAAGAGTTCCTAAACTGCCCGTCGTAATAAGCGATAAACTTATTTACCTAAGGAAATGGGTTTAGTAGTGTAACTCTGGAGAAAAAAGGGAGTTGATTATTTATTTTGTCTTGCATAATCCCCCCGCCGCGTCAATAATGCAAAATCCGGGTGGAAAAGTGTTTTTATGGTTTGTGGAGATCTTTTTTCATAATCCAGGTGGAGAAGTGCGTTTCTAGGGATGAAATACCGTCATGAATATCCATCTCATCACTTCAGAATTATTCAGGGAAACCACCATTATTTCGTTCAGTACATAATTTTGATGACGTCTGGCCGGAGCTAATGAGTCATTTAAGCATTTGTAATTTATGAGAAGGTTTAGCATTCGAATGAGATGATAGAGCCTGGGGTATGAGTTGAAGTAGAGTTGCGTACTTTAGATTAACACGTTGATGTAGTAAATGTTGGCAAAACAGCTTATTCTTCTGTGAGGCATTTGTGTCGGCTTAATCATCCTTGATAGTGCCATTTAGATCCACAGGATGTTTGATAACAGTGGTAATCCCAAATTTGGTTGTGTTTTATTTCTAAAAAAAATTCTGGGTTTCTCCTTGGATACTACTTGAAGTTGACATCCAACTGCGAACAACTATTATTTGCTAAATGTTGATTGTATATCCAAAGGAGCCCACTAAATTAGTGCTTCCAGAACATTGAATTCTTAGATTAGAATCATTAGATACAGCATGCCGTGAATTTCATTGCAAATTGCAAATTGTCGTTTCCAACAACACAATCGACTCGGTAGGATCATAGGTAAGATGATAGAATCGCTGAATTTTCGAACCCCAAAAAAAAATGCGTTAAACGCCGGCATAACGGTTACCGAATCCCTTCATGTACAAGACGAGTCATCACCGTGGTTACAAAATGCCCAATATTTATTCGCGATAATTTTTAAACCTTCTATAAAATGAAAACAAGGTGAGAGCACTGCGTTGTACGGCGACTGCCGCACTCTTTGAAATGTAGGGGTGAATTTTGAAATGGATATTTGCATTCTTAAACTATAAGCAACCGTTATTTGAGTTCCCAATGTGGTAACAGATATAGAAATTCCTAATGGAGGCACGTTCATGGGAATTATGATTTTGCAACAGATTTAGGAATGCGAAATGTGTCTGACCATAGTGGTAGTGAGTAATACATGTGGTACATGAAAAACACGGTGGTATACGGAAAATACAACGACATGCCAAAATGGTTGGTGTTTTAAATTTGGGGTTGGCATTAAAGGAGGGAAATACCGTCATTTGCACCCACATAACTATTACAGGCTCCCAATATTTACTAGCAATAATCCTTCACAACGGTTATAGATTCCCAATATATGTTCTCGAATATTTACTAGCAATAATACATATACGAGCAGAGTTGTAGATTTTAGTTGTCACATTAGATAGGCGGAACTCCAATTTCAAGATGAGTTTTTTCACATTTACCCTTATTTAATATACATTGATATCACCACAAGTGAGATAATGTTTATAACATTGGAAATATGATAAGTGCAAAACGGGGAAAGAGAATGGATATTTATGAAACCAATTTTTTTAATCTAAAAGATTGTGCATTTTCCGCCTATATAAGTGGTACAAGAGGGAGTAAAGGGTAAAAATGCAAATGATAAAAGTAAAACGGCTCCTTACATAAGGGAACTGAAGGAGGGTATGACCTCCAATAGGGCTTATTTGAAAAGACAAAATCTCAATACTAAAAGGTAATTCCTTTTCTTAGGACTAATTGAATCTTATAACCAAACAAATATTTTCCTTATATAAAGTCTTGCTGATAATTTCGAGAGAGGTGTATACCCAAGAGAATTTGGAGAATATTTCCTAACTAACATCATCAAAACTAGACTTAATTTGGTTTTGTTGTATTTTAAGCTTATAGTCCGACTTTACAAGAAGATCACAAATTCAACACCATAACTCATAAGAGAAGAAATTAACAATATGTAAGTTTTAAATTCAAAACACTAGCTATTGGATATATTTCCTATATTTCCTAACTTCAGTACATATTACATAACCGCTAGCTACAACCTTCAGAATAGTAACATATAAGATGAGAACAATGAGAAATATCCACAAATATCCTGTATTTTATGAAAGAAAATTTATAGATTTCAAACCTATTATATCAATGGATTTAATTAAAAAACGTGTATATATAATCGGGAATTGAGACTGAGACGCCCGTTAACATCTATAACAACGACAATCAACAACCCGTGCCGTTACGGCACGGGTCATTTTCTTGTTTAAACAACAAAACGAAACCACATGAGCCTACTGCAGGATCCAACTCAGATAAGTTGGACAAAAGGAATGCAACAAAAGCCTCTGCAGGATATAACAATAAAAATTTATTATAACGCGACTATCAATACTCGAATCTGCGAGGTAAATTTCTTGAAAAAAGTTAGCTCTTTGCCATGCGGCTGCAGGGGAGACTATACTAAGAGACGATTTTCCGTAAACAATACCTAAGTATCTCCTATCTTTGGACAGTAAGACTAAAGGTGTGATTTGTTAACAAATAAGACAATACTTCAACACTACAAAAGGAATTGTACATAATCCTACTCCATAAACCGTGCTAGTTCTAAAGGCGACGTACTCAAATAAAATATGAAATTATAAAAAAGTTAACAAGACTTGTGACTCAGGGGAAGGCAATCTTAAGAGACGATTTCCACTAAGAAAATCTAACAATCTCTAATCTTTGAACAACAATTGTGCGACTTGGTAACCTAGAATCTTCAAATTCAACAAACAAGACGGTAGATCAACCTTACAAAAGGAATAAAATGGGAAACTCTCTACATCTGTAAGTTCCTCGTGTTTAGTAAGCCCCACACTTCCAATTCTTTGCACACTTGCACTTAACTCATCCAGTTCATCATCTTTGTTGCCTAAAACAGTCAGTTAGCAAAAAGCAATCAGTAAGAATCATATATGTATCTTGGCATTTGTTGGATCACTGGGGAATAAAAGAGGGGGATTACTATATGAGGAGCATCTTGTTCCCATATTTTACACGAGATTGAAATGAAAACAATGCTCATATGGAACCATATAGCATGGAGCTTTCTTTGAACAGTAACAGAGCATACGAAAATCCATGTTAAACTCGATGTTACCTCATCCTTACTATGAAACTTGGAGCTCTTTGAGTGTTGAAAGTGAATTTCACGCTGATTTAACATATAATGTGCATGCTTCTACAATGATTGTATGATCTAATGACAAGGGCAATGAATATAGATAATAGTATAGATAAAGAAGTACCTAAAACATATTTGCATGAGATCGTTCACACCCTCAGGCATAGAAACAAAAGTAAAGAGAAGACCAATTACGACATGCGCAACCCACTCCTTAAACAAAAGTTTTGATGGATATCATACCACACAAATTCGATGATTTAACGTGTCAGAAACCAGTTCAGCTTTAATTGCCTCCAATATTACTGTAAGTGCAATATTGTCCTGCAAAAAACTACAACTAAATGTCAATATGAAGACAAACAAAAGAGATTAACAAGGTGACATTTCTAAAATGCGAATTGGAATGAATAAAGGGGATAAAGCCTCTACATCAAAGACAACAAAAGGACAACAAACTAATAGAAACAATAACCTTCATCATACGGCGCTTTTGCATCGAGTGAGGAGGCTATTTTGTGCAGTATTTTTAAACTCGAGCTATAACAAAAAAAACTAAATGTTTTAAACCTGGTGAATCGTTCAAACCAATAATGCATATATTATATATAGAATCAAGGTTCCTACCTCATATTTCTTAATTAATCTGAATTTACTGAGGCGAAAAAATGTTGCACACCCTTCAAATACGTAGTTTCTTTCAGCAGGTAAGCAAGCTATGTAATCACTTCCTAAATAGTTTTTAGAAGCAATTTTCAAATTTGTTACTAATAGATGGTTGACAGACTTCATTTTCGTTCTGAAATCCAGAAAAAGATGTAGTATTAAAAAAACCTTTTCCAAACACCCTATATAGAACAGTATCAAGACTCTAAGTACCAAAAATTACAACTTCAAGAATACACGTGGAAGATGGAAATGAGATATATGTATACCATAATAGCCAATTTCTCCAAGCTTGGGCATAAAGAACTCCTCCAAGTGATCATGTTGTACCTAATTAACAGAAAACACCATATTATACGGCATAAAGAACTATTATTAAGTTCTACCCTTATGTTGAACTGAAATACATCTGAAATAAATCAGTTACAAACCAAAATAAAACATGGAACCACTAGTAAAGAACATCAACCCTCTGACCAAATTCATACAAAATAAAAATACAGTAACAAAATCGAATTCAGATCCAGTAGAAGAAAAAAATAAATAAAACTGAACCAAAAATTGATTGAAATCGATCTCGGAATCGTATATTCGCAGATGTCAAAACCCTAAAATTTCTCTACGAGATTGGGGAAAAACACTAATGTTTGATTCATTACCCAATATTAATTCCTAAAATTAATTCGAACGCCTATATATGAAGAACAGATCAAAAAACCCAAACAAAATCCCTCAAAACTCATCTTCATAACAAGATCTTCCAAACAAAATCTCGCTGCAGGATTAGATCGCATACGCCTGTAGAAAAACAATATTGAAATCAAAAATCAAAACAACTAAAAAATCAACCCTAATTTCAAATCTCAGCTTCAATTTTCGAATCAGACTCCACGTATAATCCAAACAAGAGACAGAACCATTTGAATCATACCTGAATCTAATTGAAAATAACGATTTCGACGAAAACTCGTGATCGTCACTTGAATTCTTTGTGAATTGAAGAAAACATGAGAGATAGAAGGAGAGAGAGAGTTTTGAGAGTGAAAAATGAAATAAGAGAAGACTGAGAATTCGAGGAGTAAACAGTTAGGTTTTGTCATTGCAACCCCAAAAATTAAGTCGGCTGTCCTTTCCCCCCCTAATGGAATTCGAGGTCGCAGGTTCGAGACACACTAACTGCAATTGTTTTATAAAATTTATCAAAAATCTTAATGGACAGATTTTTGATCACAAAATAATGCATGAAAGTGGTTAAATGGTCAACTGGAAGATCACACTTTTTAAAATGCATGAGATGTATAGGAAGGTATCTATGTCTAAGATCACAAACACTATAATATCAATGGTCTTTAAGTTTTAGCCCTTAAAAGATCACAAGTGTTCATAAATTGTGAACATTAGTGTGGGATCTATAGCACTTTTTGTTGTAGTGAGACGCATTATTGTATTTAGCATAAAGTACTCGACCAAATGTTACATCCTCAGTGAACTTGTTAGCTAGACATAGCTCAGCGCCAACGCAACGTCATTGGAATGGTATAATAAACATAATCACATACTTAAAAGTAAACATTGACATGAGTTTGTTTTATCCCTGCAAAGACATAAAAACAAAGGAATTCTAAAGGAACTACAATCAAAAGGTTGTTGATCATGAAGGAATAATAATGTCTTCTCCAACGAAAGTAATTAGAGGGAGATATGGTAGACTATTTTCTAAGTCATTACCAATATTTAGTTTCGAAAAGTACATGACTAAAGGAATTGTCTGGAAGAACTCTGAAAGTAATCAGGGGGGAGATGCCCACATCATAGGGAGGATCCAAGGATATGATGTCGACATATTTTACTTCGAAATTGAAGTTGTTTTGTACTCTTTTTCCCTTTGATCAAGAATAGTTTTTCCCATAGGGTTTTGTTACTCGGAAAGGTTTTTAATGAGACAACAACAAACACCGGGAAGTAATTCCCAGCTAAGGTTATTTTCTTTCCCACAAGGATTTTCTGCCTTAGGAGTTGTCAAGCAACCAGTCAACTTCAACGGAGCAAAGTGATCATCTGTAACAGATCACCTTCACTTGAATCTGTCACGTTGTACACTTTTCTCTTCGT
Source organism: Papaver armeniacum (assembly GCA_023531295.1). Classification (NCBI taxonomy): domain Eukaryota; kingdom Viridiplantae; phylum Streptophyta; class Magnoliopsida; order Ranunculales; family Papaveraceae; genus Papaver; species Papaver armeniacum. Next base: position 89,059 of record JAJJWW010017392.1, read on the forward strand.
CAATGTTTTGTACCACTAGGTTTTTACTTGTCAAAGTTTTAATGAGGCAACATATTTGAGTCTAACTATGTTATAAGGTTGCTTAATATTGTACTCTTTTTCTTTAGTTCAGGTTTTGTCCCTCTGGGTTTTCCTGAAGAAATTTTAACGAGGCAATTAACTTAGACTCGTAGGTATTAGAAGATCGTATTGCATGTGATATGTGATGAACTACATGTAAAGAACGAGATAACATGTGAAGAGTTGTGTTATAGCCTTTGCTCGGTCAAACTCGCAAGAGTTCTATCTCAAGCTTTGTTGTAAAGTTTAGTTTCCAAAACTATAAGTCTTGATTTCTAGTCTACTTATAGCTAAGTCTCGGATTAGGATAGAAAGTGTAGTTGAACATTAGACTTCACGACGTTCATCGATTGAAGACGAAGAACTATTAAGGGGAACTTGTGGAACTTCATCAACAGCAGGTATGTGGAGACTTGAACTCATCTATCACTCAAAAGTATATCTACTCTATCTCCTATTTGAGATAAAAGTCGTATATCTATATGGACTTCAATTATACACATTTGATAGTTCGAGATGAGTTTAACTCGCTTACATATTTCTCGAAATATGTGTTGGTAAGCTTTCGCTTTAACCAACTTCATCTTATATTCTTGATGAAAGTCAAAAGATGATCATGTGAAAATCGCTTGGTAACATCTTACATGATTTGTGTGAGACAGTCATTTGATGTAGACTCGGAATGTTTCGTATTGATCATTCGATCACTTGAAAATTGATTTGAAGCTAATAGTTTGTGTGAGACAGCTATTTCCATCTTCCGAGAATGTTTCAATGGTTGAAATGAGAGTCTAGAACAATTGGATATAAGCACAGTAAGCGTACTTGCACATGTGTAATCCAAGTCCGGGAACCATGGTATGCATACCCGTATGCGTACTGTTTGGTTTGTCAAGGTCGGGAACTCGATACGCATACCGGTACGTGTGCGGCGTGAGGTTCAAGTTAGGGACTTTCTTGAGGTTGTGGTATGCGTACAAGTTCGCGTCTTTGGCGAATCAAACTCGGTCGAGGCCACTAGGGTATGCGTACATGTTTGCATACTTGGTAGGGTAATGTTCTAAAATCAGTTTGTTCATGAACTAATACATTTATATATTAAGGAATGCAATTTTTTGCAAACCGTGGCTATAATGTTCATGACTTGATTCGAGTGAATCAAAATCGATTTTGCTTCAATTGTGTCTTGTATACTTCAATTGCAAACCTTGATTTGAAGACTATATAAAGGAGAACCCTAGCAATTGGGAAACCTAATCCCCACACCTCCTGTGTGATACTAGTTGCGACTAGAGTCGATTCTCCTTTAACCTTAAGTTTTTTTAAAACCCTGTAGGTTAACGACTTAAAGACTTCATTAGGATTATGAAGCCAGACCCAACTATTTTATCTTTAGTTGCGTGATCCGATCTTGCTATTTCCTATCGTGATTAAGTACTATCTTCTCTAAGATTGGCTCGAGACTTTATCTCCGATAGGCAAGATAAAAAGTAGTCACAAACATCTTCGTCTCATCGTTTGTGATTCCACAATATCTTGTTTCGCTACCATACGATTAAGATTATTGTGAGGTGATTGATATTTCTAGGCTGTTCTTCGGGAATATAAGTCTGGTATATCAATTGGTTCCTGTTCACCTTGATTTATCAAAAGACGGAACTAAAAACTCATAGGTTTATCTATGGGAGACAGATTTATCTATTCAATAAACTTTTCTATGTGAGATGGATTGGTTTATCAAGTCTTCGAATTTGGGTCGTAACAACTCTTAGTTGTGGGTGAGGTCGACTAAGGGAATCAAGTGCGTAGAGTCCTGCTGGGATTCAAAGACGTAAGGAGCGCAATTGTACCTTGATCAGTGTGAGATTGGTTAGGTTTCAACTACATTCCAGTCCGAAGTTAACTTGGAGTAGGCTAGTGTCTGTAGCGGCTTAATACAGCGTGGTGTTCAATCTGGACTAGGTCCCGAGGTTTTTCTGCATTTGTTGTTTGCTCGTTAAAAAACTTCTGGTGTCTGTGTTATTTTTTTTCGTATTATATTTGTTTATATAATTGTCACAGGTTGTGCGTAAGTTCAATCAGTTGTGAATCCAACCTTTGGTTGTTGATTAAATTGATTGACACTTGGATATTGGTTTTTGATACCGTCCAAGTTATTTCTTATATTCAGTCGGGCTCGCAAATTCCTACTTGTTTGATTGCGGATTGAATTGAGAAATTGAGATATAACTCTTTGATATACTTTTCTTAAGATTGAGTCTGCCTGTCTAGTTGATTCTCTTGAAAGTATATTGGAGTTAGTCCATACAGGTTGCTAAGCGAAATATTGTGTGTGGTTAATAGACCCCACTTTTTCAGGTTGTACCAAGGTTTTGTCCCACTAGGTTTTTTCCTTGTCAAAGTTTTAATGAGGCAATTGATTTCGGCACTAGTATTCAAGGAGTGGACTGCATTTGAAGATCTACAAGTGAAGCACTATATGTGAAGCATTACACATGAAGTTCTATTAGACCGCACAAGGAGAAGTGTTACAGGGTCTACGTCCATGAATGTGCGACCCATATAAGTAATTAGGGTTTTCCCTATGGTTGTATATAAAGCCTCACTATGCTATGTAATCCTTACTAGAATATAACCCTAAAATGTGTTTTGATTTGATTTCGATAATAATTAATTTCATATGTTCTGATTTTGATTTGTGTCGCTCGTCTGCGGTTAATAGACAACATGACAATTGATTCTAGTATTTTTATGTAATTGTCATATGCTTTAACGAGTTTATTTGAACATTAAAACAATTAACCACGTTTTATACTTTATGATATTATACATTTTGTGGCGTCATACATAGTTTATTATTACTCACCAATACTCTCCACCATCACGAAACCACATGATATAATTTCTTTCACCACCACCACTTATCGGCGGAGCCAAGGGTTAACTAACCTGGATCTAGCCTCCCTTACAATTCTAATAACTACATAAATTTTTCTAATTTTATCCTTTAAATAGTGCTTAGCCCATCTATCTTTAGGGTTTAGTCCACCAGGGTTTATATGTTTCTTTAAATAAAAAATAGTTCACTCAATGTCAATTTCTAACTCGATCACTACCACCACCACTGCCTCCCACTCCTGGAGGTTGTTGAGGGTAATTCTAATTTTCAATCACAAATGACATGTATGAGGTTTAGATTGAACAAAATTAAGTCATTAATTAATTTATTCTATTATATTTTTTTTTCCGTGTTATATTCTCTTTTGTATTGCAATCAATTTTATTACATCAAACGATCTGGTACCAAAGATAGCATGGGTACCATTTAGGTGATCCAACGGTCATGAACATTTTGTCCTATATGATTTGATATTATCTCTTCTCTGAAATATAAGGTATATGTCTTTATCAATCGTGCTAAGAACAACCAACCACAACTTTCACAATACAATGTTATCGGTGTTGTAACAACATGGAACTAATATTGTCCACCACTACTCACATGTACCCACCGCCACTACTTCTTCCACCACCACCACCACCAGGGGCGGAGCCAGGATTTTGAGGAAGGGGGAGCAAAATTCTTGGCAAGTTAGATACGGGTGGAAAATAGGCTTAATAGCCAATTTTATGATAAAAAGACCTAAAAAAAATTGCAATTTGGCTTGGCTCCGACCACCGGCCTACCACTAATGTTTCCTCCTCCACCACTCTTTAAGAACCGCCACCACCTCCACCAACCACTATCCCCATTAATGTTTATTGATATTATTTTTATTTTTTTCAAAATCATATATTAGTGGAAATACATAATTAGGGAATATTTATAATGAAAAAAATTAATAAATTATTTATTACGAGCAATTAGTGAAATACTAATTAATAAAACAATTTATGATGAAAAAATTAATAAATCATTTATTATATGCAATTAGTGAAGTAATAATTGATAAAGCAGTTATCTCCCCCCTTTTAATGGGAGCAAGGATATTAACAATTTCGACACGGGATTGAAATTAAACCGTTAAGATCCATTCATATTACAATTCAGCCGTTAGATTCCAGGAAAAAAAAATCCGTGTGAACAATTGGTCACACCCGTCAGATCATTTGACTTTTAACAATTCCATATGATGAAGCCCGCTGATGCAAAAAAAAATATCTCGGCGTAATATATAAACTAATATGGGGACTCTTCAAGGAGTTCAAGTGACTAACGGGGATATCTAGGGACCTTGCAATAAATAAGACATTTCACCGGTTATAAAATGTTGCTAATGGTGACAATAAGACCATCGCTCCCGGACGACCGCTCTACTCCAATCAAATTGTGATGATGGCCGACGCGCAATGCGCATGCACGTCACTTGTAATATTTAAGTTGAACAGTTATAAAGCAGTTATAATATTTAAGTTGATAAAGCATCAAAAATTGATAAAGCATGGTCAACTAAATTAAGAGCTTCTCCAATGGTGAATGTGAATATTTCATATGTGGCTTCACTTCTAAGACATCCTTTGAGCTCAAAATCCTAAATTTTAGGAAAAATAAAGTTTTATCTCCAACCCATAATGTTTTCTATTATTTGTTTACTTATTTGTAGACATATAATTGGTTAAAATCTTTTCCATTTTTATTTTTCAATGATTTTTATTAATAAAAGTGTGACTAGGATGGGAAGACATCCTCTAAGTGAATGTCTAAAACTAGAGGTTCACCTAGAGGATGTCTAATTTTTTTTTCCACATCATCTTCACATTAATGGGTTGGAAATGATTTTTTATAAATATTGTTGTGGATCCTACGTGGATTAGGACTTTTTCCTTCACACACATTCCATTGGAGAGGCTCTAATTGAAACATATAAAATCTCGCGTATATAAATCAATTAAAACATGCAAACCCTGGGCCCTGAACTCTATTGTTATGCATTTGTTAATAACAATAAACTATAACAACAACTAACATGTCAATTTCATTAGTCAAATTGTACTTAGCGACTCCATGGGTACTAGATACCCTCGTGTAATTTCCTTAATGTAGGTTTACATGTATATTAATTAAAACATGTAAACCATCAACCCTCAACTCTATTGTTATGCATTTGCTAATAATAGTAGACTATAACAATAACTAACAAACTCTTTAATCCATCATCATGGGATAAAAATATCGTTTATGTCATTTATTACCAAATAGTGAGACGATGCGATATTACTCATTAAGACCTCTTGTTCACTAATACTTGTCACTACCATAATTACACCACCCACTACTATTGTTTTTTTGAAACAACTTCCACCACCACTTTCAATCAAAGCATGCATAGCGTCTTTGCCTTGACACCACTACAACCACCTATATGGTCCACTTATATAATTATTAGCGAATCTAACTGAGTTTGATAGTGTTTTTTTTTTCCTTTTCAAAAAGTACTTTGAAAACATATTTTTAGTAACATTTTTCAATCATATTGTTTGGTAAAGAATTTTTTAAAGTAATTTTTATGCATCACACTTCCAGAATCTATCAACTTTGAAAAGTAGAGGCTAATGAGCTTTTAAAAGCTTCAAAAGCCAAAGATGGTCGACCTTGATTTCGTATTCTTTTTTTTTTTTTCTATTCCTATTTTATTTTATAAATGACAAATACTACCCCCATATCTATATCTCTGTAGATCTTTATTCGCTATATTTTATTCTTAAAGATAATAATTTTCTTTTCAAACTATATTTTATACTATACCATCATTGAAAATTCTTTAATTTGTCAACAATAAAAGTAAAGGCAGTATTAAACAACGACTGTTTTTTTTAAAATAATAATACTAATTTGTAAATTTAATGTTATATATCTATATATATATATTTAATACCAAAACACTCATTATTTTGTATCACAATAAAATACACTACAATTTTCAGAGATATGTCTATTCTTGTCATTTGTTACAACAACGATAGTTGAACATGATAATTTTCGCTTTTTTAATCGGCTTTAACTTTAATTTATGTTTTGTCGAATGTCAATTATTTTTGTACATAGCTCAGCATAACAACACACATTAGAAACATGTTGTTGTACAACTCACAACAATAGTAAACTAATCCTAAGCATTAGTTAATAAAAATATATTTATTATCATTGTTAATAGAATAATTAGTTATTATCATTTATAATTGACATTTATTATGAAAAATTAATAAAATATTTATTATGAAGAATTAATGGAACATTAATGATATGGTAAATAAATTTTAGCCGATAGATGCATTTTTAATCCCAATCACAATCATCATTTATGACAAATAATTATGACTATAAATTTATCTCTTATGAGAACAAATGCGGATAGCCACTTATCAAGACTAAGTTAGCAAAACTGTGTTATGTATTCTTGATGTCTCTATTAATAAGAATCCATTTAGTCGTTTCTCATTCTTTTTCGAAAGTTTTTTTTTTTTATTTTTATTTTTGCATTAAAGGGATTAAAGTGCGATTTGTCTTCTCCTTATTTCTCCTTAAACATAGAGATTTCTCAGAAGTTTTCTGCGGACGGGTTACATTTAGCGTACAGTGCCCTGTTGAGGGTCAGATTCCTTTTGAGTCCCAATTCCTAGGCATTTTAAAGAACGCGCAATTGGGGGATAAAAAAAGTAATTGGGGGATACAAGAAAAGGACAAAAACTGGATCCAAATATCAATTCGGGGTCACCCCTTATCTAAGTATTTTTTTAAATCCTAATCTACCCCTCACTAATCAGGTTTAGTGGTTAATAATAATTAGTAAAAATCTTAAGATTTTTTTATAAATGATTAGTGTGTGTTTTATTTGTTTTTGGGTGAGTGAGGTGAGAGTAGAAGGAGGAAAAATATTTTGAGTGAGAAATTTTTTTGTGGAAAATGGAGGATGATTGTGAAGAGAGAATTCGCTGTACTTGAATCTTTAGCTCAACTACAACAAGGAGCATATCTTGAATCTTGACTAACGACAACAACTCTCAATTGCAACTCATTGTTGAGCCAACACGCTTGAATGATGATTTTTGAGTATGGAAAGTTTCTTGAAGAACCAACACAAGAAAGTAAACTTGCACAACATACTAGCATCCCCAACACACAGGTAAAGCTGCTAAGATGTCGAAATATCGAATTTTTTCTTTAAACCCGCCATTTTTTCAACTGAAAAACCTCGGTGCCGCATGGTAGTGGTATGAATACCATGCGGTTGTCTCGATCCGGCATTGTATTCATACTACGACCATGCCGGTTAATTGATATCCCCCAATTTGAATTATAAACCGGCATAGAATCTACCAAAAAACTATGCTGGGTACATAGTTAACCTTTTTACCTAACAAGGAATATACTACGGAATATTCAACCGGCATGGTTTCATTGATCATTTACCATGCCGGTATTGAATGAAAAACATACGAGGAAACAATTCCATCCCAAACCAAAAACCGGCATTGAAACTTAATAAACATTAACGCCTGAATTTAGTACGGCGTGGTTCAATCACTATAGATAATGCGGCAACAAAACCGGCGTTGTTAAGTTACAACTTTTCAATGCGGTACCTACAAAAAAAACATGCGGGATTTTTATGTTTTCCAAAGCTCAATTAGGCATTCAATATCGATTATTTTTCAATGCCGGAATTGTGTACCGGCTTGGAACAAAATGTTACGTATAATGCGGTATCCTTGCTTAGGCGTTGTAGTCTTCTGAAACACATATGCGGAATAGGTTTCAAATTTGGTCTTAGTTTTGGTAAACTTATACCATGCCGGAACAATTGTCGAGCATGCCGGTACGGGTTTAGGCATAGTGTTTTAATGTTGTTTGGAACTAATTTTCATTCGATCCTTAGGTGGTGCCATATATTGATCCAACAAATGCAAAGCCGCTTTATCGGGATACGTCGGAATACTATAAAATCCCTCCGGTATGTGACCAAATAATACTTTTCACCTAGTATCTTGAACATTACTAATGGATTGCTAGTAGTGAACCTTCTAATGAATGCGAAATTGTTCTTATGTAGGGAATAAGCGATCGAAAGGAAGCAATCGCTTGGGCTAAAGAGACGGCTCTTAAGAACATGTGTGTGTTGGTGAGGAACACCGAAGGTTCGAATAGGCGTTTTGAGATGGCTTGCGAGAGAAGTGGGAAATACAAGGAGAAGAATAGCCACACGAGAAAGGATTATGTATATCCAAAGAAGACTAATAGGGTATACAAGACTCGTACGAGGAAGAATGATTGCCCTTTTAAGCTTGTATTAGTTTAAATGACATTAACAATTGAGACTGTGAGGTTTTGTGTGGCTGTCATAACCATCGGGATCAGAAAGATTTTGTTGGTCACTCCTTAGTTGCGAAGCTAAAACTGACGAGTTCGAGGATGTAAAGAGATTGACCAAAGCATTTATCAAACCGAGACAAATTCTCGAGGCTTCAAGGAAAAGGACGAGACTAACGTGTCTTCTCTACGTACAATTTATAGTGCACAAGCAACTATTAGAAGGGTGGAATGGGAAGGGAGGTCCGTTATGCAAGAATTTGAGAAGATAGCTTGGGATCACAACTACACGCGTATCATTAAAAGAGGGCCCGACAACAAGCCCCTTCAAATATTCATTTCGCATCCGTTGCTTTCACAGTTGGCAAATACATGTTGTGGTGTTCTTTTGATGGATTGCACCTACAAGACAAACAAATACAATATCCGTTGTTCAACATCGTTGGGCAAACCTCGGACAAGGTAACATTCACATTGGCTTGGTGTTTAATGGAAAACGAGAGGGACCATAATTATCATTGGGCATTACGACAATTGAAGTTGTTCTTCGGGAAAATCAACTTAGAGGGTCATCGTAACGATAACGATGCCGCATTAATGAGAGCAATATCCGAGCGTCTTCCGGACGCACAAAATTTCCTATGTACATATCATATCCGTAATAATGTGATAAACACTTGCCATGCCTTGTTTGAACCGCAAAGGCGGATATTAAGAAGAGAATGATGGTACAACTAGAGGAAGATGTTCGAAAGAACAAACTATCCCCAGAAGAAGAAGAAGATGAGAGAGGCAAGATAAAGGAGCGAGTGGACAAAGAACATGCGGAAAATCATAAAAAGTGGTTGGAATTTCTAAAAGATTAGGAGAAAGTTTATTGGTCTCTTACGAGGTTATGTACGAAAAAAGAGATTGGAGAAGTTCATTGCGATTGGAGCAGAAGTTTATCCGATGGCCAAATACGGGTATTGTCGGACTCAATGGTTGGATAAGTTCAAGGAAAGATTTGTACGTGCATGGACAAACCGGTATAGACACTTCAAGACGGAAGCAACTAGTGCAGCTGAGGCCGCTCATGGGAGATTTAAAGATCTCATCCAGTCCGGTCAAGGCAATGTGGTTCTGATCACCGAGGCAATGGAGTAATACTTTAAGCAAGATATCAATAGGATCAAGGAGGCTTTTGAGAAAAGCTCAATGGATAGGTTGACTCCATTTCTTCATTATGGTAACTTTCTCCAAGGAATAGAATTCAACGTCTCTCATTGGGCAATAAAACATATGATGAGACAAATGGAATATGAGAAAAATTACGGGAAAGATAGGGTGATGTGTGTATTTGTCCAGGACATGTCTTCATTGGGGCTTCCATGTCGTCATATGCTTGTTAAGTATGAAAACTGATACCTTTGGAGGTTATTGATCCGTTTTGGAAGCAACTATCTTTCGACCCTCCCCTTCCGGGAGATCCGGGCAATCTCCATGGGATACGAACGAAGCAAAGGAATTCTTCGAAGCTTACTCTCGTGGCACCTCGGTAAGCCGACAAGTCTTGTTGAGCCAACTAAGGCTACTTGCTCGTCCATGGATCGCACAAGCGAAGAGCCAAGAAAGGGAGATCCAACAGGAAGACCACAAACTAAAACAAAAAGGAAAAAACAAAGGGTAGAATTGAAAGAAATGACTCAACGTGAAGAAGAACTCGCGGCAAGTAAGAAAAGAGATCTAACCGCATGTGAGATTTCGGAACAAAGGTTCGTGGAAGCGCGGAGTTCCAAACAAAGAGGTAGGCCGCGGAAGGAACCGCTAAGTCAACAACTAACCCCGAGAATCCGTATCCACACCAAAAGCCAACTCATCGGAGGTTCCAAAGAAGAGGGTAGGCCGCCAAAGGTATCATCATCCGGTGAAATAGAGCAACAAGGTGAGCATTAGAAGCCATACCCATAGTCGATCTAGCGGAGGTTCCAAGGAAAAGGGGTAGGCCGCCAAAGGTAACATCATCTTGTGACAAAGAACAACAAGGTGAGCATTCGAAGCCATGCCCATAGTCGATCTAGCCGAGGTTCCAAGGAAAAGGGTAGGCCGCCAAAGGTAACATCATCTTGTGACAAAGAACAACAAGGTGAGCATTCCGAAGCCATGCCCATAGTCGATCTAGCGGAGGTTCCAAGGAAAAGGGGTAGGCCGCCAAAGGTAACATCATCTTGTGACAAAGAACAACAAGGTGAGCATTCCGAAACCATACCCATAGTCGATCTAGCGGAGGTTCCAAGGAACAGGGGTAGGCCGCCAAAGGTATCATCATCAAGTGACAAAGAACAACGAGGTGACGAGGCTAAGGAGGTGACAAACCAAAGTGATAGCAAAGTTGACGTAGTTTTAGTTCGAAGGAGAAGGGGTAGGCCAAGGAAGTACGGACTCCCATCACATATCGAAGACATTGCAAGTGTAGAGATTGCGAGAGGATGGTTTGGATATATTATTGTTACAAAAGGGTAATATGAAGATGTATAAGGATCCCAGAACAGGTAGGACAATTAGAAGTTATCATACCAAGATACAGTCTTACATAGACCAACTTCCTGAGGTTATTCGCGAGTATATTTTATATACGGATGATGTCGACGGAGATGGAAATTGTGGCTATCATCTTTGTGGCGAACAATTAGGAATCTTTGACACGGCGGTTAGTAGAGGTATGACACCATGCAAATATGCTAGAACGAGGATGGCCGAACAACTTGTGAACAAGAGGAGCTTTTATGAGCAATTGCTTGGTGAAGGCGAGGGGTTTGATGATATGCATGCTCAAGTATTGGGGCCGAACAACAGATGAACTTTCTTCCTTCGAATATTGGATGAGAATGCCGCTTTGTGGGCATGCGGTGGCGGATACATTTAGATGTGTTGTTCATTATTTTACCCCCCACCGTAGAATGTACATTTACCCCAAAGTGGAAAAAATGCGAAGGATCCCTTAAGAAGAGAAGAGTTGTTTTGGCGTTCGTGAACGGTAATCATTTCGTTATTCTAAAACTCGGAGAAAATTGTCCATTGCCACTGTTTGTGGGATGATTAAAAACAAGGCTCTAGATCCCAATATCTGGAAGGGATGGATGGCATTGTATGAGGAGAATCACCAACTTTGGGATGCGTTGGCCTTATCAAAAAAACCTCTCGAGAGGAGAAGATGCAACTTTACGTGTGCGACGATGAATAATTTTGATGTATGTTGTTCACTAGTACGCAAAATTTTCTTTTTTTGGAAGTGTGAATTGTAAACATTAAATCATATTTTGATGCCAGTCTTGGCATAGTTGTGTTTTATATTGTCTACTAGGAACATGTGACGGCGTAGAATGAATGAATCTTGTTTGAAACCGTCGGATATGATGAAAAAACTTCGAGAGAATTCAGCGACCTTTCCGGCATTGACATTAAGGATTTTGTAATAAAAATCGTATTTATCATGGGATACGAGATTAGGCATAGTATCTAAACACAAATAAATGGAACTCTGTCATTTAGAGAACCGGCATTGTGTTTTCTTGTTCTCGAGCATGCGGGTATGAAAAAAACTCTGAAATTTAGGGATTTGACACAAATTTAATAACATAAAAAATATAATAAAAATACTAGTTTGTATAAAAGAACAAACTCCTAAGTTTTGTGGTTCCAAACCGAAAACAAATAAAGCAAACACATTGTTCAAGACTCACAGACAAACATAAACCAAACTAATACTATAAAATAAACACACGATCACTCGGTTCTTGGCTTCTTTTGTTTTTGAAAAATGGAACCATTCAATGCCGGTATTCTGACAATAAGTACTTGGTGAGCGAGAATTCAACGGAGGCATAGGTAACGGTCTAGTTTTTGGTTTATTTTTCGATCGGATAAGGAAAGAAAATTGATGAAATAAATAACATAGACCACATAATCTTAAGGAAATAAACTTAAAAACATTAACTCATTTCTTGGAACGAGATTCAATAAGCATAGCGCTTGAAATGCCTAAAAGGCTCTTTTCTCCATTTGGTATATGCGTCCCGAGCTTGAAACCTATTCCCTCGTATCTTGCAAGAAACTCGTTGTATTTGCGACATAACTTTATGAGTGCAATTGTTCGATTTTGTACATAGAGATCACCGTAATCCATTCGGCCTTTCTTACCTTCCAAGTAGTTATTCTTGTAAGGACCAGTCCTAACAAAACCCCAAAAAAGATTCGAAGGACGGTGATCTTCCTGGAAATCGGATACTATGTAGTAATTTTTAATCCACTCGGTTTCTTCCTCGACATCCGCTTCATCTTAGATTGTTTTGGCGTTTAAGGATTTCTTTAGCTTCTTTGCGATAATGTTCAAGCTTTGCTTCCTCTTCTTCTTCTCTTTGTCTCTTAAGTATCTCTTCTTCCATTGCGGCAATTGACTTGGTGGTTTCTCCTTCCTTTTAAGTTTTTCTAGTATAAGGAAACGAGTTGGTGGTTGATAATTGATTTCCCAACGGAGTGGATAGTTTGTTCTTCTTGAGTTTTTCTTTTTCCATGGCAATGATGGAATCGGTAGTTGATGAAGTATTTTCCATTGGAGGTATCAAGTGCAATGGGTGAATACATTGCATTATATAGATGATTGCACAACGGCTATTTAGTGCCGGCATTGTCAGTGACCTACAATCAATGCCGGCCCTCTAAAGCCGGTTTATGGTTCAAAAAAATAGCCGTTGTGCACTGATTTTTGAACATTCCGGCATTGGTATAAACTTATCGTAAATGCCGGCACTAAATACCGGCATAGATTAATATACTACATACTAAGCCGGAATCATTAGGCAATTGAAATATGTTTACATACTAAGCCGGAACTATAATTTATTTGAACGTAATCCTTGTCGACGGAACAACGAATGCACTTAGCACGTGCATCAAGCCTTTAAACCACTTGGTGGCCCAAGTGGACGAGTTATAGTCTCGTGAGGGCTTACATAGAGGTATACCCACAAAACCTTACGAAATACCTAGCTGGATACCCTAAAAACCTAAGCAAATTACACTAAACTATCAATCTTCTTAAGAAGAATCCGTTTCGATTCCCCCAATGGTGGTACTCGGTGACTTTGGTTACAATATGGTTCACGTTGGCTTCAAACATGAATGGTTCTCCCTTTTCCTGTAAGTGCGCGTTTTCACGGCTTCATGCTACAAAAACAACACACAAACTTTGTTGGTTACATAAAAATTGAAAAATAGTAGATTGTGCGAATTATTCATAAAGATACTTACGAGTTGTTGGGGGACAACCTATTGTGATGAGCGTTATCGATCCGGTACTTCATTTTTAGATACTCAACCACAGCATTTAGGATGATGTCGTGTCGTTGCTCGATTTGTTGAGCAGTTCTTCCATTCGGGTTAAAGTAATCGTGAACAAACTTCCTAAAAATCTTCAACCACATGGAATCCCGCGTCTTTGCTATCTATAGTTGAAGGACGAGTTTCGGAGTACCATGCTTGGGTGATTGCTAAATCTTCCTCGAGTCAAACGATGCCATTTGTTGTATGTGGGATTAGGTTCTATTTATAGATGACTATTCTAGGGTTTAGGGTTTCTTAAGTTAAGATTCTCAAGGAGATATATAAGAACCCGAGTTTTTTGCTATTTGGGTCCAAGAATTAGCTCTCTTTATATAGAGAAAAACTTCAACGACTAGTTTTTTGGAAAATCGCAGCAACCGGCATTGTCGTAAGCCGTGAAATACAACGTAGGTAAATACAACCGGCATTGTATCCGATAAGCTTACAATGCCGGTAATAGGAAAAATTTTAACAGATTGCGACAAATATGCAACCTATACCGGCATGGTTTCAAAACTACGTGAAACCGGTAGATGCAACCGGCATTCAATCTATAACAACGTCTATGCCGGTAGTTGATGAATTCAAAAAAAAACGGCTAGTTTTTGAAAAATAAGACCGTTGGAGATTCATCTCTATATAATACCCACATTCCTTTGGAAAATTATACACAAACCAAACATCCAAATAACAAAAATCATTCTCTTAGGAAAGCAAGCACGGTTAAAGCTTCACAAAGGATGGGGGATTCATCATCTTCCTCTATTTGCAAAGTAAGTACATTTACTAACAATATGATCTTCACTACTATGACCCCGACTAATATAATCTTCTCTTCTGAGTCATCATTGCAAGTGTCAAATTTGCAAGTCGCCTTCTCATCTAGCCATGGACTGTCCTTTTATTTATTCAAAGTGTAGAAATTTGTGATGGGACACGCCGGTTTTGGATTGCAAAAGCGATGATGCTGAAAATGGAAGAATGTTTCTAAGGTGTTTGAATCACCCAAAGTGCGATGAGTTTCAATGGTTTGTGAGTGTTCAACTAGCGAGTCAAGAGAAAACCACAAGGGCCAATGCAAGCCAATCGATGGGTGTGATGGGTGTTATATGAAGGGAAAGGAATATGTTGAAAAGAAGAAAAACCAATGAAGTTGATCCTTGACACCCCACTCCCGGACGATGTCTTCTTGAAGAGGTTCGAGAAAGGCTCAAAGGTTAGTAATTGTTGAAAAGGGATGGAAGTAGATTATCTTTAGCATGTTTTAATTAAAAGATTCAAATCAATGTAATAGATTAATTATTAGGAATAAAATAGAAGAGCATTCGAAATGAATTTTTATTCAAAACAAGCGAGTGTACCGGCATGGAAGTATTCAATTTTACGGTCCGGTTTTCGAGAACTATGAAAATTTTCAAATTATCGAAAACCGGCATAGATATCGAAAATACTCTTTGTGGAGGTACCATTGAATATCTATACGAGGAACATTGAATTTTTGGTATTCTTGTCCGGTATGGTTTTATAAATACTTTCAACGGGTTATTAGAACCGGCATTGATGGTTAAATATTAAACAATGCCGGTACCAAAATCCGGCTTTGTTATCCTAATTTATCTATGCCGGAAATAGTCACAAATAAATCTTGCAAGGATAACACGCTCAACATAAACCAACCAACTTGATTTTGCTATCAAATGTTTCTTAATCCAGGTATCCTAAACCAAAAGCAAACCAAACAACTAAAGAGTTTAACCACGAGGTACAAACGAAAATAAGTTTGGAATTGTTCAAGATGTGACAACCACGATCCAAAAAAGAAACACAACTAAAGAGTTAAATCACTTGGGTCTTTTGCTTCTTTTGGGCAGGTTTCTTCCTAGTTTCCCGAACAAAGCTTTTGAACTAGGGTCGGTTGCTTCAATTCTATAAAGCTTTTGCTCGAATTCCTTCATTTCTTCAAGGGGCAGTACCTCTCCTTCTGGTATTTGCAACCCAACATCTTCTTTAACTTGCCAAGCCGACGCCGCTAGTTTAATATAACAAACACATAATTAGTATACATATATGATTATGTGTATATTAAACGACGAAGCAATTAACAATACTTACAAGCAATCCAACGGTGTTATTTAGTTGGGTCATCGTAGGGGTGCACTGTGCGGGAGTTGGAACTGGAGGGTTTTACGGGGAGGAACTTGGAGGTCATCCGGGCGGACGACATAAGGATGTGACCATTCGGTACTCTTCCATGTAATCGGCATCAACTTCATCACCGTTTTCAGCAATCTCAACTTTTCCCACCGACTAAAATCTACCAAACGACGTGGTTCCCTATCCCTCCAATCTGTTGGGTCCGGTTTCGGAACATACTCTACATGCAACCGATTTGGAGTTGAATAACACCGAGAAAGGTCGAGATCAAAACATTGAAAAGAGGCCGTCTGGAAAAATGCTAATTGCTTATATCCAAGTTGACGCATCACACGCGTAGGATTAGCCATAACGTATCCTTTTGGGTGGAACAACGGCCCATGGTAAAATGCAACGTTACCAAACCTCAAAACCTGCCGGTTTCCTCTAGCCTCCTTGTAAGGGTCGAACACAACATCTTTGGTACTCATTGCGTCCAAAGCCAATCTCATATCGATCGGTCGACCCATGTTCTAGGGCTTTGGAGTCTTGTTGAACTCGTATCTCTTAGCTAGAGGCGTATCGGGTTGGAAGATCTATGATCTTCAAGGAGGGGTAGGCCTTGAACAAGGTTGGGAAGTGTACATAAGCCCACACCTATTCCAATGTGAAGCAATAAGTTTTGTTTCTAAGTTCACGATAAGAGTACATATGAACAATATACACAATAACATAAGTTTAAGAACAAATTTACCTGCAGTAGAGTGAAATTCCCGACAAATTGGTTGGTTTTAGCCTTAGAGGCCCTTCTCATCTCCATCATCAAATGTGCCATTACGCGGTGCCCCAAGAATATCCATAGACATCTTCCAACGGATCCAAGTCGAAGGTAGTTCGCACTAACCCTGTTGCCATTGGTGTCGGGGAATACCCTAGTGCCCAAGATGTACAACAGGTTGACGGCGATATAACGAATTTGTTTAGGGTCTCATCCATCTTCCAAACTTCTTTTCTTTGTCTTTTCAAAATTCTTCTTAGAAGCGTCAACTTGATTGTCTTTGTCTTACCGGACGTGGATTCATAAAAGCTCTCCCTGAAGTTTTGTAGTCCCAACCAAATAGCTTGTTAGTCGACAGGTGCAACTTCGACCATTCTAGGTCTAGAGACTCAACTCCTTACGCAATTGATTTGCCGATAACATTCAAGCCTAGAATGTTCGAGCATCTTCGAGGATGAAGGTCATCTCCCCAAAAGGGAAGTGCATGGTATCGGTTTCACCATGATACCTTTCGACGAAGCAATTGACAGAATGAATCGGGCTTCACATAGTTTTCAACCAAAGCATATAGACCGAGAATCCTTTACTATTCTTTGGACCTCTTCACATTCCTCGGACAAGTCCCAACCATCCGCGGCTTGGTTTCGGCAAACACGCCTGACCTTCTTATGATCCTACAATTAGGAGAGACAATACAATTAAGAGATTTTACATAAATACACAACAATACATATGTACAAGATAGAAAATGCTTACATAGGTTTGATAGATAGTACGAGCCCACGAGTCCTTGTTTCCAAATAGTATTTTCGGTTAGGAGCTTCGCCCCAAATTCTACCACGATCAAGGTCGGGAATCATGTCATCAATGTGAGGAAGGTGAGAACCCTTAACTTTCACTTTGACGTTGCCCTTCCCCTTCTTGCCATTGTCTTGTGTTGGTTGTTGACTTGGGCCACCAACTTCGCTTTGGCTTGCTAATTGACTTTCCTCTTCATCTTGCTCATCTTGCTCATTGTGCTCACGGATTGCAAGTCGACTACGGTCAACACCACTCTCCCAAATTATCCCTCTTGTACCAGCCCCCAAACGAATCTTACGACCTTCATCTTTCCCTCGAGGAGCGCGAGGCGAGGAGTATCAAGACCGTCCCTCCTTCTTCTCTTAGTGACAACATCTTTATTTTTCTTTTGTTGGCTTCCTTTGCTTTTGACCTATATCGTAAGCACACGGAAAGCAATGAATATAAGACAACTCACCTTCAGTTTTAGTACCGGCATTGACTACCTTAAAATAAACCACGCCGGTACAATGTTCCGAGTAAACATTGATCATCGATAGTCGTACCATTTACCGGCATACAAAGTGAAACCTAAAATCTATCTTAGGCATTGTTGACAATGTTCTGTATGTTTTAAGTCCACTACCGGCATTCTCAATTATTAAAAAACAATGCCGGTACATAAAACCGGCATATAATGAAACCAAAAATCTATGCTAGGTTAGTGACAAATTCATAAACTCTCTGTGTGTTTTAAGAGTACTACGGCATTCTCGAAATATTAGAAACAAATCGGTAGGTACTCAACACCTAAGCATGGAATTAATCCAAAAACAATGCATTCTTGTTGGCAAATTCTAAACGCTTACGTATGTTTTATTATTCTACTAAGACACACGAATTATTATCAAACAAATAGGTACTACAAAAGCCTTTGTATTCATCCTAGATTGAATGCGGTAGTGAATAATCGGTCTCTGGTTATTGCAGGGTTGTAAACCCGGCATTGTATTCATCATAGATTAAATGCCGGAACACAAAAACCTAAGACTTTGTATTCATACGAATTTCAATGCGGTACTCTCTGAAACTCAAGAATCATTTGAGTTAGGGTTTCGCGATTCTAACCTAAACCCATTGCCATACATCGAATTAAACACCTACAAAGTAGTTTTAAATGACTTACCTTCTCCTGAAGCCATATATTTGTGTAGTTGATCGTCGAGATAACGTTGCTTCTTCGTGTTCTTGCTCTTGAGCAATCTTAGCAAGTCTTTCCACTTTGTTTTTGTTCAAGCAATCGATGATGTTGAGTTCGATTGGGCATTTGGTTTATTTCGTGGAGGCATTGTTAATGATTCGGGTTGGTTAATCGGCGAAGAAATTTTTGAATCGACGATTAATCGGCGAAACGATGAAGAACGATGAAGAACACTTGAAAATTTTATTTCAAAAACTAAACCTAACGAGTCCGGTCTTGAATTAGAAATGGGGGATATATGTTTTGGTTTTTGATTTTATTGTTTTAGTAGAGAGGGTATTATGGTATTTTCATAATGTTTTATAATTAACCAAAGGGTATTTTGATATTTTCATACCCAAAAATCACCCCTTATCAGACACCATGGGTTGGGAGAAGTAATCTATATCCCCCAATTACTTTTTTTATCCCCAATTGCGCGTTCATTTTAAATTTAAATCATATCTACAATATAAAGCACAGTTTGTTTCTGAGTGGTGGCCAGGATTTATTCTGGGCAAAGATAAATCTACGGTCGTGGTTGTGCAGACCACACCCATAACCCGCACGTGCGCCAAGGCTAACTTTGCCTATATGAGTGGTGGTCAGGATTTATCCTTGGCAAAGATAAATCAAAGGCGTGATCTCCGTGCCACACACTACAACACGTGGTGTTCATTCCAATATTATGAATTAAAAATGAATACTCAAGTCAAGATATTGAAT
Organism: Papaver armeniacum; assembly: GCA_023531295.1. NCBI lineage: Eukaryota > Viridiplantae > Streptophyta > Magnoliopsida > Ranunculales > Papaveraceae > Papaver > Papaver armeniacum. The sequence goes on from JAJJWW010017392.1 coordinate 108,445, forward strand.
TTTAAAAATTATAACGGGGAGGTTCGAACTCATGACCTATTGTGTCATAAGAGTGGCCTCTAACCATTGTTCCACCTTGGTTGGAATTGATAAAAAAGATAAATCAATAGTGGTTATTTGTTCAACTTAAATATTAATTAGTATAAGTATTTTATTAATTAGTATAAGTGATTTGTCTAGAGAAGATAAATCTATGGTTATGGTTTGTTCAACTTAAATATTAATTAGTATAAGTATTTTATTAATTTAGGAAACATTAATTTCTCATGATAAATGATTTATTAATTTTACATCATAAATATCCCTTAATTAATATTAATACATATCTCCATAAATAAGTAATAATTTTGATAAAAATTATTTCAATAGATATTAGTGGTGGTGGTGGTGGTGGTAGTAGAGGAAGAAGTAAGTGGTGGAAGCGGTGGAATGTGTTACAAAGTGGTGGAGGCGGTAACATTAGTTTTGGTGGAAGAAATAGTGGTATTTGGATGGTTTTAATGGCGGTGGTATTAGTTTTTTTCTTTTTGAATCAAAAATAATAAATTTTTTTACATGACGGGTAACATTGTATTGTGAAAAGTATAGTTGGTTGTTTTTGACACGATCAAAAAAGGCGGATAACAAATACTTTTGGGATGATACCAAATCATATAAGACAAAATGGTTGTTTTTGGTGCCACTTTGCTATCTTTGGTAACAGTTAAATACGCATGATTTTCGGTATTAACAAAAAACATATAGTTGAATAAATTAATTGACGACCTAAGTTTGTTAAATCTAAACTTTATACATGACGTGTGAGATTAAAAGTTATAAGTGTGCCCAATATTCTATGAGGGATGGAAAATGGTGGTGGTGGAGAAAGAAGTAATATCGGTGGTTTTGTGGTACTTGGCCGGTTTTGATGAGTAGTAATTGACTATGTTAATTATGTCTTTGCTACAAAAGGATAACACTATAAATTAGAAATGTGGTTGATCGTCTTAATGCTAATATAAACTTGGTTAAAATACATGAAAATTAAGAAGAAGAAAAAAACATTTGGATGTCACGTTATATAATAAATAACACTAAAAACTACATATTTAGTATCAAGGTTTCTCCCAGTCAATAGATAAATCTAAGGTTGTATTGAGATCCCAGTAAGCATAGGGCGAGTTGGTCTTGGATTTGAATGATAATGAATATAATGAAAACGCTCCCTCTCGGTTTGTCCAATGAAAACCGAAACCTTCTAAAAAAATAATCAATCGAACAACACTTAGATGGAACGCATCACCACCGGTGTAAACTTCTCTGAATTGCTACATATCCGGTGAAATTTCTACAAATTAATGCGGTGATTTCCTCTACTCCGTTGCGAGGCATGCAATTAAATCTCTAATAGTGATTTTAAAGGTATTTAATAATTATAAAATTCTCTTATAAGTTTTGTTTATGCAAGTATTGATTTAACTTGGGTTCTTTTATATTTTTGTGTTAAGTTGATGACTTTTTAATTTGAATACATGTTTGGTTAACAAACTTTGATACATATAGGGTATTTTCTTTGTAGAACGATGTTAGTCTCTCATTTTCCGTTAGCACATTGTTTCGATCCGTATTTGTAGACATTATTTGACTAATATTGGGGTATTTTTTTAATCTCAAGGCCGATTAAACCCAATGTGTGTTGTATACATTGAAGGCGACGAAGTTTGTGTCGGCTCTACCTTGAAACTAATAATTTTTCTTCGGAAGGTTAGTTGAATTTATGTAGATACAAATATCAATATGACTATGCTCTTTAAAACTCCAAATTACTTGAGTAACACTAGATGTGAGAACGTCATTCATGCACTACTTAGCATAGTTGGTGTGAAATCTTTTTATCCACGAATTTCTTCAATATTATGTTATCAATATGATTGAGAAAGAATCTTACACATGGTTTGATTTACTATTATAAGTTTATTTTTCAACTCACATGTGTATATCTCGGCCTTCCAATAGCCAAGGGTTCTTCATTTTTATAACTCTCACATTTGCAAAAAATAAATAAATAGTTTTTATCTATAGTAGGGAAAATATTATGGGTTTTACGCTTCCTCCTTAGAGCCTTAGTTATCAATAATTTCGGAACAAATGTATTCATAAACATCATGGAGTTGGATTGGCGGTTTAGGTTTATGTCTTGTTAGATGAAATATTCTTTTGAAGTTTGAAATTATGGTATGATGGAACAATAAATGGGAAAAAAAATTTTATTTCTTTGTATTTTTTATTTTATTTTCATGTTGGCACAACATTATTACTAAAATCCAGATAATAAATTGGAATAACATGCTTAAGTAAAAAATAAAAAGATCAGGTAACCCATTTTGTTTCCCAAAACCTATTTGAATATCAAAATAATTACTCACGAATAACATGAAGCAAGAGAAATGTGAACAATATCGTATTAGAGACAAAACATCCCGTGCCGTTACGGCACGGGTTAAGATCTAGTAACTTCATAAGTCATAGAAAATTTTGGATTAGGTCCCACGACAAATTTGAGGATGCTCATGCATTTTGGGTTACTCACACGCTTGACAAATTTGAGGTGCGTCACGGTGAAAATTTTAGGTCACTCGGACCAACTTTGGGTGACGACTCACGAGACAGACTATATGGTGGTAGATGTTGGGTAACTTTTAATTTCTGGGGCAAAGTTAGGATTATTTGGCAAGTTTTGGATTGCTGCAGAGTTAAAGCTGGGATCGCTGGTAAACAATCTAACCACAAATGTAAACTAGTTTAATACTCCCCTCATGCCCATAATAGAACCATTCGTCTAACGCCCAATTAAACCATTCTAGCGCTTTAAATCTCGGTAGATCGGATCAAAATAAATCTCTGTTGAACCATTTCGCGAAAAGGTAATTTTTCAAGCGCTGAATCATTCAGCATGTTAGTTCACATTCTCGCAACTGGTAGGAGAGAGAACTAGTGTTAACTTTTTTGCCACACTTTTTTTTTTTTTTGAATTGCAACACTTAAGTGCTAATCTAGTACCTCCAATCTAGCCCATAAGACTTGGACTAAATAAATAATAGGCTAGTTTCTATAAATAGATGTTTCAAGAAAGTAGAATTTGGTTTCTAATTGGGAAAGTCAAATATTACTTTAGTTTTGGGACCACTTTTATCTTAACTTATTTTTGATGATAAGTGTCATGTGGACCATTTTACTTTACTTTCTTTCTTTGACAAGTGTCATGAGAATCATTTCACTTCACTTCTTTTATTGACAAGTGTCATGAGGACCACTTTCAATGATTAGTTCTCTTAATTTCCTTAATTTTCTCTAAAAACAAAACCAGCCTATTAATTAGGAACGGAGGGCGTACTTAAAAAGCGTCTCTACATACGATGCAGTATATCGTCTACCACAACATAGATCGCCCATAGCAAAGGATGCCAATTTGACCTGCCATCTTTGGAAAATTCAAGCAATCATAAGTGGCAGGATTATAATCAAGCAAGCTCCATAGTAACAAAGTGCCCAAAACTTTTTCAGAGGTTGAAGGATTCCATCAACTGTTTCCTTTACACTTTATGAAATAATACAGAAAACTCAATGCCATTTTTATACTCCAATAGATTGCTCCAAATGAAAATACAAAACTTTGAAATGCTTGAAACATTTTCTCTGTAATCTATATCTTAAGACTGAAACGGTATACATAACACCATATCCCACAGTAAGTGCCTACTTTCATGAGGAATCGAGAAAAATACAAAAGAATCTAAATTGTGTAAACCTATCCTGATACACATAATGTGAAAGCAAGTGACCTTTTAACCTAGTAGCCAGCAAATAACACAGACAGAAAGTTATAATATTCTTACTGGCAGAATCCGGTTACAAAACGTTCAATACCAGCAAAATCAGCTACTATTCTTACATCTTGAAACATGCCTTTTGGATGGTTCATCATGAAATTTACAAGAAATTTGGACTGTTTTTCACCATTTGTCTGCAATGTTAGAAATGGACAAAATAAGTCGAATTGACACGCATAATGTATACTGATACTGCAAGGAAACTAATCTGATAAAACTCAAGAATGCTTTTAATTAGTCGTAAGCACTAATAGCTTCAGCGATAACCTGATATTAGATACAGAACAGACCTAGTATAATCTGAAAAGGGAAACCACTTGGAAGATGTTCTTTAACTCTCAAATTTCACTGGCCATGTTTTGCTTATTTATACTCGCACAGTTCCACTCGCTAGAGTTAATTGCCAGAAATATCATAGATGCCTACATTGGTGACATCTTTATTAAAGAAAACCCTCCTAACATCTTGACAATGAAACGTAATTTCAACTTGGTAATTTTGGTAGATTAAAAGAGAATGGAGACTCGATGAACAGTGAACACTGACATTTATCCTTCGTTTTCTCTTTAAGCAGTATTTGTATATTCCTCCTCAAGTGTTCAATTGTCTAACGGACATTTAGACAGTGATAGTCGTAGAGTGTACCAAAAATTTGAAGTACATTAGAGACTAAAAGAGAGTCTTTGTGAATATATAGTTATTACAATTGGATGTTCAGACTCAATAACTCAATACCTAACATGCAGATTTACAGATTAGCGATCTTAATATAGTCCTTGTTGGTACAAAGCATGTTCGCGAGAAGAAATTAGGGAAAGGGCGTACAGCACCAGAAATTTCAACATGGAAACAAGGGGAAACTGATCAACTGTATATATATTTGAAGAAAAGATGTGTACCTCGAAAGCAAAAAAATCCACCAGGCTTCAACATGGAAGCAGCTCCTTCACAAAGATGAAGGAGATCATCCATGCCATTTTCACCCCCATCTAGTGCAAGTCTTGGTTCATGTTTACCTACTTCAGCTTGAAGCCCAAAAATTTGGTCACTTGGTATGTAAGGCGGATTACTAACAAGGCCTGCGAGTTTGCCTTTAGCATCCTCCAGTGGTTCCAACCAAGATCCCTGCCTTATCTCAACTTTATCCTGAAAACCACATTCACACATAGATGATGTTTCAGACGTAAATTTGAAGAAAATGACACTTGATAAAAATGAAAATGCTTTGGGGTATACTACATACAGAGAAAACCATCCACATCATTCCTTTTTTGTTGATAGTGCGTGAACACTCGTCAGAAGAAAAAAGATTATTTCGTGATTTGGGTCAACAAACAAACTGAGGTAGTTTTGACATGATGTCAAGTGACTTAGATACAGTATTAGTCTAATTTAGAAGTTCGAACCAACATTGAAGGTCTGTCCAGACTATACCACGGAGAAGTCCTTGAGACCCATGTGGATTTCCCTCAATTGTCTACCTCAAAACTTACCATAGTGGCTTCTTTTTGGTAAGTGAGGGAGATGCACATGGTGAGGATGGTCTCCGTCTTCATAGAATTTACTCGAGGTTTCACATACTGTAACAAATGTTAGACATCACTAATGTCTTTAACATAAGTTTCCACATCCCCATGAGAAGAGACTGCTAGGAAACTTATAACCAAATCAGTACCACATTGCTGATTTACGAAGCATAATAAAAAATTTCTAAAGCCCAGTAGATTTTCGAGAACATGCAGATCCTCTCAATATTTCCCCTCAATATGCTCAAAGTACCAATACGTCTAGTAATTTTTTTAAACCAATCGGTACATGTTATAAACAAACACTACATAAATCTTCTTCGAATTTCTAGCTAAACATATGACATAACTAAAATCATAAGACTGCAAAACTTTATAGTGAAGCGAAGTTCAAACCGAAACAAATTGACTACGACTAACCTGCAAATCGTACCTCTTGACATTGAATTCAGCTACAGAAGCAGCAATTGGACTCAAATCCGTGGCAATGACCTTCCCTCGAGTACCCAAAAACCTCCCAATTGCAATAGCAAGTGCACCACTTCCAGTTCCTAAATCAGCCCACAAACCCTCTCTTAAACCCTTATCTTTTGCAACCACTTCCTGAACCAACTCCACAATCTTTTCAGTCTCAGGTCTTGGAATCAAAACCCCTTCTTGAACACACAAAATCAAATCCCTCCAATGCTCACACCCCACTATGTATTGAAAAGGTCTTCTCTTTTCAATCCTCTGTTTCCAGATTAAGTAAAGCTGATCCATTTCAGTTCTTAACTTGACAACTTTCTCTTCAGTTGAAACCCTCTGCTCTTCAACCACCACATCTTCTAATAACCATTGAATTTCTCTACACAAGGTATTAACTTCAGGTCCATTATCTGTTTCCAAGAACTTAGACCCAACTGAATAAACTAGGGTTTTTGCCCAATTCTTCCATTTCTCCAAGTCTGATACAGTTGCGGAATAAATGGGTTCTCTTAAAAACAGGGGAATTTGAAGTTGGCTTGAAGATATGGGTTTTGATGGAATTGTAGATAAACATGCAACAATTCCATGGCGATGAGTAGAATGAGACAGAGTTTGAAGATTATTATTTGGTTGTTTCAAATTCTGAGATAATGGCGAGACTCTACAACGAATAAACCTTGGAAATCCACTTAGAATCATCTGTTTAGTGCTCCTTTTTACTGCTCTCAACTCAAAGCTTCCATGGAGAAATGGAAGAACTGAAGAATTGATGATGATAGATAGATGATAACACGGGTACTTAAAAAGGTCAAAACTTTACCGGGCCGGTCAAGGCCATAGACCTTGATCCATATCCAAACCCATTTTAAAAACACTTCTTCCCTTCTATTTCTGAACCGGTGAACCCTGAATATCTTTGTTGTCTCACTGGGGGTGTAGCAGGAGGGAACAGAACAGGTAAGAATCTCTGAACCCTGAATCAGTCTATTGTTATCTAGCTTTGAATATGCATTTGAAAGAGGGATGTTCACTGCTACTGAAAGTTAGGAAACCTCAAAAAATATCATTTCTCCTGAATACAATCCCTAAAGTTGAGAAACCAAAAATGATCCTGAATACAGAAAAGATTGGTAATCCACCTCAGAATGAGTATCATGTTGTAAGGCGTTTGAACCATGAGAAAGACATGATGGTAGCATTAGCATACTTCAAGTCTGTTGCCAATGGTGGGGATGCAGAAGTCCCCTTTTTTAAACACACTCATTTAACATACAAAACCATGATTGATAAATTAGGTCAAGAAATGGGATTTTTGGATGGTATTCAGTACTTATTACAGCAAATGAAGTTAGAAGGGATTAGTTGTTCTGAAGATATATTTATTAGTGTTATTGATTCTTATAAGCGAGCTGGTTTAGCTGAGCAAGCTTTAAAGACATTTTATAGGATACAAGATTTCGATTGTAAACCGACTGTCAAGATTTATAATCATGTTTTGGATGCGTTGCTTAACGAGAATAAGTTTCAAATGATTATTCCGATTTATAATAACATGAAGAAAGATGGTGTGGAGCTTAATGTTTTTACGTATAACATTCTTCTCAAGGCATTGTGTAAGAATAACCGAGTTGATGGTGCACATGGGTTGCTTGTGGAAATGTCCAAGAAAGGTTGTTCTCCTGATGATGTGAGCTATACTACTATTGTATCTTCTTTATGCAAGCTTGGAAGGTTAAAGGAAGCGAGGGAACTCGTAGCCAGGGTTAATCCAATTGTGCCTGCTTATAATGCTTTGATTAACGGGTTTTGCAGGCATTGGGATATCAAGGAGGCATTTGTTTTGTTAGATGAAATGATGAGTAGGGAAGTTATCCCTAACGTGATCACCTACACTACTATTATCGATGCTCTATCTAATACGATGGATGTTGATCAGGCTCTTGTTGTTTTGGCTCAAATGTTTGTGAGAGGATGTCATCCTAATGTTCATACTTTTACTTCTTTGATGAATGGGTTTTTCAGGAAAGGAGCAGTGCATGAAGCTCTTGATGTGTGGGATCGAATGGCTGGAGAAGGTTGTGATCCAAATGTTGTGACATATAATACAGTGCTTCAGGGTTTATGCGTGAACAGAAATCTTGATATGGCCCTATCTTTTTTTGATGAAATGGTAGTTAGTGGCATCTCTCCAAATGTTAGAACCTATAGTACTCTTATTGATGGGTTAGGGAAATCGGGAGATTTGGATGGTGCAGCCAAAATGTGGAATAGAATGGTAACATGTGGTTGTCGCCCTAATGTTGTGGCGTTTACCTGCATGGTGGATGCCCTTTGTAGGAGATGTATGTTCAACCAAGCCTACTGCCTTATTGAGAATATGAAATTGGAGGATTGCCCTCCTAATAGAGTAACGTTTAACACACTCATAAAAGGATTATGTAGCAGCAGAAGAGTAGATTGGGCCATGGAAGTGTTTGATGAAATGGAAAAACATGGATCTGATTGTTCACCTAATGCCACAACATTCAATGAGCTGCTGGATGGTCTTAACAAGGAAGGCAACTTTGAAGAAGCCTTTCGGCTTGTTAAGGACATGATGACAAGGGGAATCAATTTCAATTTAGTAACTTATAATACCATCATTTACGGTCTATGCACCGCTGGTATGGTAGATGAGGCGGCACTATATTTGGGGAGAATGGTTGTTACGGGAATTCATCCTGACACAATAACCTTTAACACTTTTATTCATGCCTACTCCAAGCAAGGTAATGTTAATGATGCTATTAAATTGATGGAAGTAATGACTGAACAAGGGTGCAACCACGACATATTTACATATACAAGTCTTATATATGGTCTCTGTGAAATTTGTAGTTTGGAAGAAGCAATGATTTATCTTGATAAGTTGTTGAAAGAAGGGATTTCCCCTAATAGTGCTACGTGGAATGTGTTAGTGCGCAGTGTTTTCAAAACGATGGACTTTTCTGGATCGATTCCCTTGGTGGAGAATATCCTAGGTGATGGATAATGCTCAGGGTACCAGGTTTTGTGAGTAAATGAGAATGATTTTGGTACAGACATTGTCCCGTGCATCTGAATGTTTCCAGATCAAGTTGGAGCTCATGTGTCAGTAAGTACAACACCTGCTCCCCATGCTCCAAGTCTTTTCTTGGAAAGCTGCTCCACTGCTTCTACACCATCTATTCTGCTTCTGAGGTCATTATTTCGTCAGCGACAATCTCTTATACTTCAGAAGGAAATGACTGCATCCGGAAAGAATGGCCGCAGGTGCAACCACGAGTTATTTACATACACAAGTCTTATATATGGTCTCTGTGAAGTGCTTAATTTAGAAGAACTATTGTTTTATCTTGATGAGTTGTTGAAAGAAAGGCTTTCCCCTACTGTTGCTACATGGAATGTGTTAGCGCGTAGTGTTTTCTGCGCACTGGGCTTTTCTGGATTGATTCACTTGGTAGAGAATAGTCTGGGTGAAGCATAGTGCTCAACATACTATCAGGAACTTGTGAGAAGATGAGATTGATGTTTGCACATACGTTGTTCCTTGCATCTGATTTATTTTCAAAGCAAGCGCTGAAATTGGAGTTCAGATGTTCAGTAAACATAATGCATGCCTCCCCTGCTTGGCTTCTTTTCTCTCCAAACGACTCCGCTGCTTGTACACCATCTATTTATGCTTCTAAGTACATTATTTCATTAGCGCCAAGCTCCTAAACTTCAGAAGCAAAGAAAACGACTGCATCTGGCACAACTTGTTCCTTTTCAAAGTTTTTCTTTGTCATTTAAGAGTGCAGCTTCAACATCATCATCATCACAGCTACAATCAACAACTCCAGGAGATGCTGTGCTTGGTAAGTTGGACCATGTACTTTCTTCCAAATTCCTTTCATTTACCTTCACGAACCAAATGACGAGTACCTTACAAATCCAATATTTGCTTAAAATTGGTTGGCCCTCTATCAGATTAGTAATTTCTTTAAATGAGGTACAAAATGAATTAGCAGTGTCTCCCTTTTGAGTAGTACATAGCCTCTGATACCACATATGACAACATCACTTCCTATTCAAACAACTTATAGCGTTCAAATTAGAAATGCTCAGATTTTTAAATATAGAAATCGCTCAACTACTGGCGCTTCAATGGAATTTTGGGTACTAACTCTCATATTTGTCACATTCTGACTCTGTTGGCAATTTTGAGTATCCTCCTCTATGCCACACTTAAGGACCCTTTGTGCCCCCTAGTGGAATACGGGTTCTCAAGATCTATCATAGGTATCTAGAGATCCAAAACCGTTTGCTTTGTGGTATCTCTGCTACTAAGTAAAATAATTTTATTCTGTATTATGTCACTATCAAGTCACAGCAATTCTTAGGAACTTCTCTGTTATGTGAAAGGGATTTTAGCCTAGCCAACTGGTATTACTTCTGGTCGGAGTCCTCATAATGGAATTATGCTATTTCCTTTCCGCAGGAAGTTCGTCTCCTGCTATTGGGAATGTCCAGGCTATCTCCCTTGCCTTGCTATCTCCCTTGCCTTGCCAGTAGCGGGTTTGGATTCTTTGTCTAAAGAACCTTTATGTCTATCTCCCTTCTTTTTACAGGCTTTGACAAAAAATTCACTATTACCTATGTTCTCTACTTAATAATGATACTCACCTGGATCTGTGCGTGGGGGTTAAGATGTTTTTCTAGAACATCATCTCGACTGTCACTTAAACTGTAGACAGTATATGTTCAGTATTTAGCTAGGTGGCGTAGGTTTCTTTACTTATTTTTATTCTGATTATTTCCAGGGTACTAGTTCTATGTTTTCGTCTATATAGATGGATCCAGCAGTTTTTTTGTTCTTCTTCATTTAGTTAGGTGTATTCATTTGCTTTTGTTTGCTTCTTTGCAATTTCTCAATCAGTTCACTAAGGTCATGCTTTTTGAATCTGCAGAACATCAAAGATGGTAAATTTGTGCGTTACAGCTGGATTGATCGATCATTCTTCGTAACCTGCTCTGTAGGCCCATCATCTTTTGCACCTTAGATCAGCGTCTATGATAGTGTGCAACTAGGATCTTGTTCAAATAAGGGAAACCGCTCGCAAGGTTCATGGGGGATCACGATTCTCCATGTGTCACCACCTATACTGCCGCCTAAAATGTCAAGCTGGCTTGCAGATGTATGTTTTCCTCGACATATTACCTTCTGCGGGATTGCAACTTTTGTCAAGATGTTGTAAAGAAAAGGGGGCGATCACCATCTCAGATTGCATTTTAGATCCCCTCAGTTCCTCAGACATCTGCAGAGAAAAGAGTAAAGAAACAATATGGCCAGCCGGTACGATTTTCTTTTGAAACAATTTATATATGAATGATTCAACCACATCAATCCATATTTTTTATTTGGAACATAAATCAATATTTTTGTACATGACTAGCTGGGTTGGTAGTATGGTTGAATAATGGATAGTGCTGCCTCAGAAAGATTCACCCACATAGTAATCCCATCAAACACTTGCCATGGCACATTTTCTGGTCCAAGCTCATCTATGACATGCGTTGAACGGCATAAGGCACCATATTGCATGTACATGGACATGCCTAAATATCCACCGAAGTAATCTTGACGATAAAGACAGTCTTTCACAGACTGGAAATCTTGCACAGCAGACATCAGGTCTTTACACTGCAGCAGGCTGTTCTTCACACGTTCATCTGTAGCTTGAGAAGCTAATATAGTAAAATTATGTACCAAGTAGGCACCATGAAAATTTGCACAGTTCATTAGAATGATAGCTATCCCTATTGCATCCACATCGGCACTCAATTTATCGCCTTTGACACACTGAATGCACGTTCCTTCGTCGTTGGCTTTGCTGCACAATTCTCTGAATAATTTGTCGTCTGCATTAACGAATTTCCTTGATAAAGTTTGATGAGATATTGGAAGCATAATGAACACAAGAACAGCCATAGAGGAGACTATGCTAAAGAATGAAGCCATATTTGAGAAATGAAGTTCGGTTTTGCACAGGGTTTTAAATACGGTTCAGCCATTGGAAAGTAAATGTTGTTTAGGAAAGAAATTGGTGAGAATCTGTCGTCATACTTGGTAATCAATTTAGTTTCCAAAATATTATTTATATCTCTGATAATCATTCCAAGATATTTTCCATTTCCGATCATATATATCCCTCTGTGTATTGGGCAACTAATAGTAATAAATTAATAATCCATATTTCGAAATCTGTTGATTTTTTTACTCACAATTCTACAATCTTCTCTTACCAACCATTTTTTGAGTATTTTGTGCACACTCCTTAACGAGTGTGCACGTAATATTTTAATCTCTACTATTGATTTAATTTATTGAGTTATATAACGAGGGTCAAGAATTTAAACACAAAGATAATAGAGTCATCGATTAATTAATCACCCAATTAAATGAATATATCAAATATACACTCTTTAAAGGAATGTACACATAATTAGACTCCATTCTTTACATGATTTTCTATTCCGGAAAATCTTTTAAGTATCATTTTCATTTTTTGTCCGTCTCATTTGTTTAATGGGGGCTGTCTGAGTAAGTGAGAGTTATTGAATAAGATAAAATTGGGTTATTTAGAAATAATTTCTAAAAGAACACACATATTGGGGGATACTTTACTATAGTAGTTGGAATTGTGAACCACTTAGGAAAACCATGTTGACTGCAACAATTGGCATTAAAAAACTATGTCGATCTGCTACAATTAGTGTTTCCCAATTTATTGTGGTATCAAGAACCATACGATTCCCTTTAGCCATATTTTTTTTAAACGGCAAAAATATCCCTTCTTAATAAGATTCAGCAATCTTATTCAACCTAGATTTGCATGAAAAGTCATAAGGTACTGAAGTACGACTATGATGACTTTTCATTAAGTGAACAGTATTAAGTATTTTCATGAAAAGTTGTCATGGTCTATAAATTGGTATAGTGGCAATTTAAAAAGAGTCGTCATGGTTTATAAATTAAGATCGTCACAATTTTTCATGTTCAATTTCTATTTTAAATTTCAATACCTATTTTGGTATTGATACGAGGCGATGTTGAAGCCTTTTATTATGCGAGTCTTGTTAGTAAAAGTGCGGGTCCATTGCTTTGTTCTTTTGTCTGTGTAGTTAGGATTTCTTATAGTTTGATCAGATTTCCTTAAGTCGGTTAGTTTCTTTGAGTCAAATAAGATATGGAACCCCATATATAGATAAGTGATAATTTTGTTGCAGCAGGATATTTAGGGATTTAAGTCAGTTAGGATAAACTACACGTAAAGTGTAGTTCAGGTCAGTTCTTCAGGCTATAAATAGCCGATTGCTTTATCGTTGTATGTAAGTATCTTGGATTACCTCGATTAAAGTTTATAGTCAAGTAAGTTTATCTTTGGTTATTAAAAAACATCTTATTATTGATTTATATCTTGAATTATCAGTTTATTATCTTGAGAGATCTCTCGGATTAGAGAGTTGAGCTTTACGATTTTGGATTCTCTAGTTTATGTTACCTTTTTTTATTTGCTTAGCGTGCTATATAAGGTGGATTCAGAGCCACAGTTCGAATTGAAAGTCAGTGATAGAGATTACTCAATCAAGATGACTACCGATGGGAATAATGGTGAAAAAGTTGGTGAGATGAACAGTCCCAAAGACCCGATGTTGCTGATGATTGAAGCGCAAGACAACATCATTGCTGGTATAGGGGAAACTTTTCTATCTCACACAAAAGTTTTGAAAGATCTACAAGAGTCAATGAAAGATTTGAGGATGGTTAAATCTGACCATGCTGAGAATAATCGTCAAGGAGATTGGCGACCCTATGGTCGTTTTCAGAATATGAACCAGCAAAGATTCAACTCTAGAGGCTTTGAGAGTTGTGATCGTTATGGAACCAAATATCATTGGACTTCAAGGGCAGGTCCAAGACTGCAAGCTAATATGTATGAAGCTATCGACGAACCCGGGTGTAGATGGTGGATTTTCGACAAAGGCTAAAATCGTAAAACCATAATTGTACATACTCCTGATCCAACAATCGGATGAGTATTGAAGCTCATGTCTCTCATTGAAGCATGAAAGCTCATGCCGCAATAACCTACATCGAGAATCTTGTCTCTCGAGTATATGTAGATGTGTAGTCTCTCGGCGAGACAACGGCATATCTCATGAATGCGAGCAATTTCGAGTAATTACATTTATATAGAATCGAACGATTGGACGCCTCCTAGACAGCTTGCTGCTAGTAGAGCAATAACGTCTTAGGGATGTAACAATGTTTTCCCTGACTATATAAAATAAATATGACGCTTCAACTAGCACATTACTCCTAAATAATTAATGCTCCTAGACGATCGTACTAGTATAGAGCCATCAATTAATTATTCCTAAATCATCAGATTCATCAACTGAATCCATGGAAAATATTCTATGTTTTTCATAATATTTCATTACTTCAATTCATGGTTCTTCCCAGCAGAATTCCATGGGTTAGTAATAAATATTCAACACACGGGCATCTAAGATACTATCGAGGAACCCCCACCAAAATGGTGCAAGTGTACTCAACAATAATGCACTAACGAGCACCTGAATGCACGAATGAGTATTTCAAAATACGACGGGACGATGAACCTATGCAAAATAGGAAAGAAAATAATAAATAATAAAATACCGACTAAGGCGCTAGGGAAGTGGCCCCATACTAGGCAGCGATCCGTGACCGGTCACGCCCAATTTTATATTTTATCATATTTTATTATTTTCCTTAATCTCATGAAAATTCTCTCATTTGAACAAAATTCCTTCGTTTCAGAAACTCCTCAATTTCATGGTGTTTCCTTCACATCAAAGAAATAATAAATAATTAGGAAAGGTATGCGGGACCAAGCCTACTAGCCGGCCGGTCATACCCCTAGTTGTGGCGGTCCCATACCTTACATTCCTTATTATTTTATTATTCTTTCCCCATCCCATGAAATTCCTTGATCTCATGGTATTTCCCTAATTTCATGATATTTCCTTCAAGTCATGAAAAATAATATAAAATTAGGTAAACTCATGGGACCGGGCCCTATTGGTCAGGTCCCACACGTCTCTTATTTTATGATTATTATTTTTTATGTTTCCTTCACCTCATGGAAACTCCTTCATCAAAGGAAACTCCTTGATTTCATGATATTCATAAAGTTATGAAAAATAATATAAAATTAGGTAAACTCGTGGGACTAGGCCCTGGCCAAGTGGGTCCCATACCTTTGATTATTATTTTTTATGTTTCCTTCACCTCATGGAAACTCCTTATTTCAAGGAAACTCCTTGATTTCAACAAACTCCTTGATTTCATGGTATTTTCATAAAATCATGAAAAATATAATAAAATTAGGAAAAATGCTATGGGACCGGGCTCATTGGCAGTCGGCCATCCTGTGGCCATAAGCATAGGTCCCACATTTCATGATTCCTTCATTTTATAATTATTTTCCTTCATCTCATGAAGTTTCCTCGATTTAAACAAAACCCGATTTCTTCATATTTTCTCAAATGATTGCTCAAATGCACATCGAGAAAATATCAAAATTCTCGGGGCGGGACGTGAACACTTTGGTGACATTAGTATATTACCTTGACCGACCAGGGTTGGCTCTTTGGATTTCAAGAGGCCGGTCCCTCATATTTTCATCATTTGACCTAATTTGTTCACATTAGGTTCAAATTCTTAGAACAATTTTGGAATTTCATGAAACGATCGTCATTCGATCGGCTGACCAACCAGGGCAGTTTCATGACCCCTTAGTGGTCCCTCGTCTCTTCATAATTAATTAGGTTTTATCACCTGATGCTCATACGAGCATTATTTTAATAAATGATTAAACCAGCATTTAATCATCTTAATATTTGGTCTTGAGAGACTTTGGTATTTTTCTCACTCTCGAGCATACGGCGCTACATGGTTGACTCATCATCCCATGTAGCGGTCCCCTCCTTCACTCCATGGTTAATTTTCAATAAACCATCAATTGATCGAATTAGGGTTTTGAGTCCAAGGTTCATAGTCTGGATTTGAACATTAGTAATTTCTGACGATCCCATGATCAACATTTTATTAATTTACTCGGCTCAGTTGCTAGTATTTTAAATAATATTTCATTTGGTCATGCTATCAATAATTCATCAGACGAGCAACATTTGCTCAGACTAAGGAATATTGGTTCAATTGTCAATATTCAACAGTCCATCTAATGAGCAATATTTGTTCACCGTAACTATAAACATTTACGTGAGAATCATACCTCTGTCTCAGCAGGCATGTTCAATTCATGAGTCTCAGAACATTTGCAAATGATGTTCGACTCAAAAATACAAGGACTCATCGTCCCATGAAGTCATGAAGTCAACAAGCGACTAAATACACGTCTACCTTGAGACTCCACAATCACGAGACATCAATCGTGTCATGGGGGATATTAACTAGGGTTTTAGACGGAGGTCTACAACACGAGTGTTCATAAACACGATGAGAATGTGAGTAAGTCGTGCAATCAGTTGAAGGAGTTAACAAAGTAGTGGATGGAAAATCGACCAAGTTTCCGCACGTTGAGTAACTGGTTTTAACACGATTTCCACTTCTCAACTCTTTGATTCCATGTTGTCACACTTCATGGGATCATGGTGTTTACAATTATGGCAATATAAATAAGCCTCTGAATCATGATTGAAAACGGTACAATCTTTCGTCAAACAGGACAAGAGATTAACATCTCAGCGTCGAGCAATTACTCAGCCGAGCAAATTCAATCAATCGGAAGCTTATCTTATTTCTTCGCATGAGAATACATAACACACCTACAATCTTCGATCACCATTGATCTCACATTTCTCGGCTTCCCTCCTGAATCGACCCATCCTCTCTTGTGACCGAATTGACTGGGCACGACCATTTGTCTTGGTTTAGGCCCTTGATCCTCTGATTGATCTCTCGAATTCAAGCACTCCCCTTCTTGCGGTACATCTCTGTGTGAGGTTTGACGGTTCGCTCGGTTCAAGGAGTTTCTCGCACGCAGTCGTCACTTCGATTAGTAAAAAACCGGCACCTTTCGTTTTTGCCCCATCTACCTTTGGGTATCAAAAGGGTGGTGTTGTTTGAGTTCCTTGGAGCAGGCAAAATAGTAATGGTTTGCGGGAAAAAAAATACTCGTGATTTTTATGGTTTTTACGAATTTGATTTTGCTCTTGACAATTTCATGGATTTTGAAGATGGAGAAGATGCGATCTTGAAAAAGCCTACACATGGCGTGAGATGAGTGGAAGGAGAGACTTCCATAATCTGCCAGGACAATCCTAATCGTCGTCTTAGGTTTGGACATGAATCAAATTTCATGGACGAACAGTTCCGTTGGAGATGGAAGATGAAGAAATGAGACCTGAATTTTTTGCGAGGATGTATCTCACTTCAATACGAGCGCATGAAGAAGGTGATTCTAAGTCCTCTTATAAGATGAAGCTGGAAATGTCGACCTATGATGGGAAGATCGACATCGAAGGGTTTTAGATTATGTTGCTGCTATTGAAGACTTCTTTGAATGCATGAAGATTCGAATCTCAACGGAGTTAATTGGTATCTTATAAGGTTGAAAAAGGAGGAGGAATTTGCATCTTGGTGGCGGTAAGCCGGTTCACAATAGGAGAATTCGGGGTGAACCGATGGTCACTTATTGGGGTCAAATGTGACGTCTTTGAAAGCTCGATTCCTCCCTAATGACTATGCCGCGAGAAGCTTTTCCAAGGTTATCAACAATGCTCACAAAGAAAGACCAATTGAGTATACGAGGAGTTTCTGGAATTGGGTTCGAGAGTGTCTGCCCGAGAGGCGAGGCACAACAAGTTAGTCGTTATTTATACGGATTGGATCCTGAAATCAAGAGGAGCTTTACCTCCATCCCATACAAAACGATACCTGCAGTGTAAGTCTAGCTCAAAGGATCGAGTTGCATCTAAGATGGGAACAAAAACGCCCGAGTGAGCGAAAGCGGAGCAAGTCATCCCCCAGGGCGACTCCAACTGAATTGTCAGCAACACGAGTCTAACTTTCGGCCACCACAGCCAACTAAAGGTACCTACAATCGATTCTTCTGATCAAAGGTTAATAATCCTTATGTGAAACCTTCATGAGATAAATGTTATCGTTGGGTGCGGATGGACATTATTCCAATGAATGCACAAAGCGACGACCGTGGGACTTGTCGAAGGCGAAAAAGCTACGAGATGGAAAGGTTGTACGAAGAAGATGAAATTTACATTGATTGTGTATTCTTTGATGACTTCAAGGGGACTTGTATGGTGGTAAGAAAAGTAGTCCAATGTGAAGGAAAGAATAGGAAAAGTACTCCTTGTTCCAAAAGTAGATGAAGAATCTCAAAGGAAGAAACTTTTCAAGTTCAAAGGCATTATCTAGAAAGGTATGCGATTTTACTATTGATAGTGGTGGTACTGAAAATCTTGTGTCGGCTGGGATTGGTTTGAGAACTTGGTTTACCAACGGAGCCACACCCACACCCTTATCGTGTTGTTTGGATCAAGGCAGGGGATGAAACACAAGAATTGAAAAGGGTTTGCAAAATTCCGATTGCTTTTGGAAGAGTTTAGTGATAGTATCCTTTTGAAGTAATAGATATGGATTCATGTCATGTCATTAAGGAAGGCCTTGGAAATTTGATCTTTGGTCTTTATTTTTTCGTGGTAGGGCAAATAGATACAAGTTTTATTGGAGGGGAACAAAGGTGTTGTTGTTGCCAACCAAGAAAAATCAAGTCGAGAGAAGAGAAAGGCGTGCTACAAAAAAGACTCTTATTGTTGTTGTTTGCCTTACGGTGTTAATTTTAACTTGCCCGCTACTCAAGACAAACTCGGGCGAGTTTAGTCGCGGCGGGAAGCCTCATACGGGAGCCCGTATTTGAAGCCTTTTATTATGCGAGTCTTGTTAGTCAAGTGCATGTCCATTGCTTTGTTCTTTTAATCATTTTAGTTAGGATTTCTTATAGTTTGATCAGATTTCCTTAAGTCAGTTAGTTTGCTGAGTCAAATAATATATGGAACCCCATATATAGATAAGTGATAATTTTGTTGCAGCAGGATATTTAGGGATTTAAGTCAGTTAGGATAAACTACACGTAAAGTGTAGTTCAGGTCAAATCTTCGGTCTATAAATAGCTGATTGCTTTATCGTTGAAAGTAGCTTGGATTAGCTCGATTGAAGTTTACAGTCAAGTAAGTTTATCTTTGGTTATTAAACCTCTTATTATTGATTTATATCTTGAATTATCAGTTTATTATCTTGAGACATCTCTTGGATTAGAGTTGAGCTTTACACTTTGGAGTGGATTCTCATAGTTTACATTTACCTTTTTATTTGCTTAGCGTGCTATATCAGGTATCGGATTATATGCTTACCATATCCCAGATATCTGCATATATATAGTTATTAAATTAGTAAGTACATGGATATGTGCCAGCTAATAATGGTTGTCATCTAGGAGAGATATTGGTTTATGAGTTGGAATATAATTGGTATTTGTTAATTTCAAAAATAAACATTCATTGCATATCTTAAGGATTTCGAAATTGGTAGTATCTTGTTTTACAAATAACCCTTGGTCATACACTATAAATAGTGGAGTCTTGTATTTTCTGATTCATTCTTTGAACACACATCTTGATGGATCATGTAGGAATCCAAGTTTTTAAGTGATATGAGTAAGCTAATTAGGTGAAGCATATTGCATTTCCTTAGTTTAAATGCTTCTTTGGGATGAAAAATATTTTAGTAGTACAATTGGTGGGAAATGAATCATATTATTTTTTTAGTTTTCTTGATTATTTATTTGATTAACAACCAAAGTTGTAGCTCTCCTTGATATATCAAACGTGTTTATTCTATGGTCTTTTGCTATGATACAAAGCTTCTCAAGAGGTGTAGCAAAAATTTGGCGGTCTGTATTTGTTGATAGAGCGTTGATCAATCAACGTTAATAGATTCCGTTTTTCATGTGTTGACCAATAGTGGAATCAAGTTTGCTTATAGGAGTTATTTTGAAGATCATAGATGAAGATTAAAGATTTTTTGTTCGGATCTTTGTGTCACTTATTGCATACTTGATTCTCTAGGATCCACTGGTGATCTTGATAAACATAAGACTTATAGAAAGATCGAATAAACTTTCTAGTTGCATTAAGTTGCTTGAATGGAGCTACGATATTGATTATTTCGATAATTATTATCTTGGCTTGATCTATGACCAAGGGGAGTTTATTAATATAAACGGAAGATCGTTTACTCTCCTTTACTACTTGCCTAAAGATTGATTTGGTAATCGATAAGTAACTTGGTTACTAAAATCGATTTAGTCCAGTTGTTGTTTCGAGGTTATGATCCATAATAGTTGAGAGCGGAGTATTCACAGCGGTGAAGCAACTCAAGATAGCATGGACTCTGTATTGTCATTCCGTGTGTTAGAGCATTACTCGGTTGAACCCACCAAACGTTGGTATGTCAAGTTTGGTTGTCATATTTTAGTCCTGAAACTTGAGTTTCTTGATTAGATTACTAGAGTCAATTTCGTTAGGTTAGACTATGAAGTCTAGAAATGTTGAGACAAACTCGTGTTACTTTGAAGAACACGAAGGCGTATCGGCATCAACGAACACATCATCCTTTTGTTCGAGTAATATTGGTGACTTGGTCATTATAGTATATCGAAGTGTCGAGGAAGAATATACAAGTTATGTTACAACTTTGGTATATTAGTGTTGGTGCAAAATTAATTACCTCAATAATCTTCGATATGTGTGTAAGGCAATTCAATTGCGGTCGTTGATTAAATTCTATAAAAGTTGATGATGGAAATTTTGGGGGTATCTGCAAAGACACTCTGATGCTTAAATCAAAAAGAGTTTTAGGCAGGTGAGTTGTGGAGAAAAGGAATATAAATTTTCTACTTTTTGAGTTGGATTTTGGTCTCTATTTATAGGCAAAAACCAAATCTATTTGTAGTTATCCATAATAAAACCCTAAATTTGTACGTAGTTATCCAAAATAACCACCTAGAATTTTATTATTCTTTAATATTTATATCTATCCTTGAACAATTATGTATATCTTCCTCAGATTTATGTCTATCTTGAAAGATCCTTGTATATCTTCTCAAGATTTGAGTATATCTTGGAAGATCCTTATATATCTTCACAAGATTTGAGTCCATCTTGGAAAATCCATATTATTATCTTGTCAAGATTTGTATCTATCTCCACAACATTTGTATCTATCTTGAAAGATCGGTGTCTATTTCTCAAGATTTGTATCCATCTTGGAAGATCCTTGTCTATCTCCCAAGATTTGTATGTATCTTGAAAGATTCATATATATCTTCCAACATTTGTATCGATCTCAAATGACTTCTCCAAAATAAGTCTTTGGTAAGCTAGACCCGGCCTCTATAATAAGTCATGGGTTTCTTTAATAAACCAAGCGGCTTCTTTAATAAGAACCATTATTTGGGGACTAGCCTTTTTTTTTGGGGGGACCATTGTTTTATTTTGGGTAATACATTAGAAGTAAATCTAGGTCACCCCTTATCTAGATATTTATTATAATACCTAAATTACCCTCTGATTAATTTTGGGTAATGATTAGTTAGTGTTAATGTTAGTTAGTGTAATGATTTGTAAAATGATTAAGTTAAAGATAATTAGTGAGATTAAAAAATCGAGATGGTTTTTTAAAAAAGTAGAATTATTGAGAGAGTAAAGTTAGAAGATGAAGAAGAAAAACATGGAAAAAAAATTGAGTTCACTAAGCTAGAGTATTCAAGTGATTATTGAATTGATGATAGCTCATATGAATCTTTGTATCCTTCCTCTCCTAGAGTATTTGTTAATCTTCACAATGATCCAGGATATGAGTTATTTCTTAGATGGTGATTGTATTCTTCCCCAAACTCAATCTCAAGATGAAAAATGATGGATTTTACCAACCAAACCCGGAGGAAGAGTATTTGGGTACCCAGGTATGCTTCAAACTTAGATAATGTTGGTTGAATTGCTCCAAATTTTCAAAAAAAAATGTAAATTTTTGAAGTAGATTTGGGCTTGTTCGGTTACCTTATGTGAAGAGCAGTGCTTGAACTTATCTCGAAAGTGTAGTTGGTTACTATTTCCAAACACTTGCAGTTACAGGAACTCGCTCTTAATGGAGGTTTTAGAAGTTTGGTTACTTTTTCCAAACACGCAGGTTACCGAACTCGCTCTTAATGGAGGTTTTAGAAGTTCGGTTAACGACATGTTACGAACTTTGTTTATAGGATTCTGAGTAATGTTCGGTTTGCCCGCAATGTTGCGAACTTTAGGGTCTAGAAGTTTGGTTGGTTCACAAACAATAACTAACCGAAATTTACGTAAAGAAGATTTGACTTAGTGTCAGAGTTCGGTTGGTTCGCAAACTTCATACCAACCAACTATCTAACTGACTATACGTAAAATAAGATTATACTTAGTGTAATAAGTTCACTTGGTTATGAAACTTGAACCCAACTGACATAACTAACCGAACTTAACAAACAAACAAAAATCAAAAGTTTCAGAGGGATATTCAGTTACCTAGTAAAAACTAGAAGGTAACCGAACTTTATACTTGTTATTTGTTCGGTTACATGTCAAATTAACTTTACCAACCAAACTTGGAGTTAGGTTATTGCGATAAAATTATCTTGTTACCGAACTTGTTTGTGATTGCAATTGATGTTTCCATTTCTTATTGATTGAATGCTAAACCATCTTCAACTATCGCATTATCCAATGTATCCCTCAACTCCAATACCTTTTTCTTCTTACCATTGTCAGTGAGTTCAAAAAATTCGTATTTACAAATTTGTAGGCTTCCCATAAAGCCAAGGAGTATTAGCATGAGACAAATTCAGTTTAGGAAGTGGTCGTACAACCAAACCTGAGAAGAAGCAACAAATGATACCTTCACAATTATGATTAGTAACAATACACATTCATTCACTTATATTTTGAAACACAGAAAGGATAATTTAACGGGGTACCTGAACAAGGGTGTATAAGCCTAAAAAAAAACAACTCTTAAGCCTTGAAGCTTTTATGAGCTCCGCTTGAACGGATGAAAGAACGCAATGACCCAACAAAGTAGTTATTCACCTCATCAAGGGGGTCCAATAGCTGGAGGTAATGGGCATTTACCACGTGACCTGAAGTGTCGGTGAAGAAAATGGTTCCTAGTTGATATAACAAATAAGCAGTCACATGGTGTTTAATCTTCTCCGGTGTCATCACCAACTTTCCTTGAGCAACCAAATCTTTTGTCCCTCCAAACTACTCAAATAAGACTTTCATCTTGATCTTTTCTAACTTCTTCTTATCAGATGCGGTCTTCCTCAAACTCATTATACTCATCACCTTCCTTAGGCTCTTTTGCATCTCGTCTAAACTCACATTGTGCCTTGTCAGCGTTCCATCCTAGACACTTTTCGACCAACTTTTCAAGAAGTTCATAACTCATCGAGGATCGTATCCATCTTAAACACTTGTTCCCATAATTGGTAGGCCTGTGATTCTAAAACAATCATCCGGAGTTATTGCCATCTCGTCAAACGATAGATGAAAGGTATCCGTCTCTGGATAAACCCTCTCGAAAAATACAGAAACAGTGACAACATCAATTTTTTGGTGCGCATGTTGTATCTCATTCCATAGTATACAATCAAATGCCGCCAACCCGACCTCATCATACTCGTTCTCTATATTCCATATCTTGTTCTTTTGACGTTTCAAAACACGAACAACATTATTATGATCCTACAAAAACAACATCATATCTTATATACTAATATATATATAGAAAAATATATGTCAAAATATAATAAAATGACTGAAAAGTTTTGATGGTTAAGATTCAATACCTTTGTCATAAAGATCTTGGCAGCCCATGAGTTTTTGTATCAAGAAATACCTCCCTCCATCTCTTGGAGTACCATAAGTTAGGTTTTGGCGACAAACACAAATCGTCATCGGGAATGTATGCATATCTAGCACAAGGCTTTTAGGCGTCTTTCTAGGTTTTTTGAACTATTTCTACTTGTTCCTCTTCATCTTCATCCGAGTCCGCCTCGATTCGTCATCTTCATTATCTCCATCTTCTCATCGTCTTCACCATCATCATTGTCATCCTCATTTCCTCCTTCTTCTTCAGCTGGTTCCTCTTCTCCACCTTGATTATGTTCTTGATTTCCCATCTCTTCCACAATCTCTTCATTAACTTGTTGGGTTACATTGTCAACATTATCTCTATTGACAGCATCTTGGATGACAACACTAGAGTAATGACCCACCTCCAAACTTAGCATTTTGGGTTCCACGCTTATCGGCACCTAAGTGTACTGCCTCAAAGGCGTGGGAGTTCTCATATCTTCCACTAATCCTTGGTTGGATTTTTTGCCTTTGCCACTAATCAAGAAAACAAAAGATATTAGCTAACATAAGGGTTCGAGAGAAAAATTTGGTTAGTAAAGTACTTTTGAACAAACCGAACTCATTTATGCAATTAGTGAGTTCGGTTTGTAAAGGTTTTTGCGAACAAATCGAACTCCACATGTATGCAATTAGTGAAGAGTTCGGTTTGTCAAGATTTTTTCCAACCAAGTGGGCAAAGTTGGTTAAATCATAACTCAACATAGTGGGAAAAATAGCACAGTTCGGTTACATTGGATTTTTTTTTTTTTTTTTTTTGTAATATGGGTAGAGTTCGGTTACTATATAGTTTTAAAAATTCTTGCGAACCAACCGAACGAGTTGAAAGTTCGGTTTATGACAACTCGACATAGTGGGAAAAATAACACGGTTCGGTTACATTGGATTTTTTTTTTTTTTGTAATATGGGTAGAGTTAGGATTTACAATATAATTTTAAATTTTTTTAGAACCAACCGAACTCATGATTCGGTAACCTAATTTTAAATCCTATGCAAACCAATCAGCTGTTCTTCTTCTTCCTTTCGGGGAAAGTTCGGTTAATGTTGATGGTGGTTTAGGTTCAAGGGCTAAAATCGTAAACCTTGTATTTAATGCGTTGTCATCCTGCAAAAGAGAGAAGCCATTTAAAAGCAATGAGTGCTTAAGCCTCTTCGCTCACATATGTATTAAGAAATTCAATATATCGCATATATATGAAATTTATTTTAATGGTGCGTGCGATAACAATCCCAAAATATTTTGAATTTCCTAAACATTATTCACTAATGCATGACTTGCCTAGTATTTTCCTATCTATGTCCCCATCCGAACTCTCAATATTGACATGACATGACGATTAAATGTTCACTATCAACATAGTAGCATGAATCTCCGAAGTGTCGAGTATTGAGATCTTCATGGAAGTACTCACACAGCTGCATCACTCTACGACAAAGAGAATTTTGCATCGGACGCACTTTTAAGTTAGCTCGATCGAACACGCTTAAATTCCTTAGGGAAAATTTAGACTGTTAATATAAGTCTTAAGAAACGATCACGGCCACACAATTTGGCCACGCAATTCAAAAAGCCTAGCCTACTCTGGCATAATTAGGCGATCATCCAATGACCACGGGTGGGCCCCACTAGCATCCCGAAGGAATCCCATCTAGAACACACAGCGCCAGCGAACGATTGACCCTAATGTGGGTGATCGCGTTGTTGGCAAAACATACTCAAACGAACTAAGACCCGTAAAAACGGTCTCAAAACCCATCACATCCAGTCCAACTTAGCCATCCCTAGTTGGACGGCGTGATCGCATCTCAGCGATCAAAAAGTATTGGCGTGTTCCCCTTTGGCGGCTTAATTTTCCCTCGACGATCGACTTTTCCGACAAGTCCACAGAGTGTTAAACGCTTTGTCCAAACCAGAGCGAACGCGCTATTCCAAAACCTTCCTAGTATGGGTTGCGACATCATACAAGCTGTGAAGTTGGCCGTGTCCGTCCATCTTACGCCCGACTGGTCCGGATGATCCAGATCCCATTTCGAGGGTGGCCAATGAGGTGTCGTGCGTTCACCGTCGACCCGACTCCACCCTTGGTCGATCGACTTGCTCATGGCAAGCCAAGATCGTATAGAATCGTTCATCAAAAGTAGGGTGAACACGGTGCTTTGAAACCCTGGTGGTGTTTGCGGAAGTATGTTATCGCACCAAATCAATCAAAACCATCCATCTTTGCCAATAGAATCTAGTGGTTTGGATCTAATGTTAGATGGCTAGGGAGATGTTAGCATATTCTGTGGCTCATCTTTGCACATGGCCCATCACTTTTGTTCGAATCGCGCCTTGACCTTTGATCACAAGTGTAAAGACCTTTTTAACGCCGAGGAAGAAAACTGACTTGGGGCTGCAAAATGATCGCGATGGGCATTGCATGAAAACCCTAAAAAATTAAAAACTACGAAATGAACGAAAAAGTATTCATGGAATAAATCGTGCCATTGAAAATGAATTTCAAAATAATAATGATGAGTAAAGATCATTTCATTAAAATTATGAAAATTAAACCCATCATAGTTAAGAAAAGAGAAAATAAGAGAATTATTCCAAAGGAATCAACTTCAAAAGAAAGTATGACAAAAGTTACGGTAGTTAATTCTCATATCAATTTTATCATTGTGATACTTTTCTCAAAACTTCCAACCCTGACGAATTTAAATGAGAGAATTTTTTTGACAAGATTTTATTGATAACCGGCATTGGTGACATCTTCGCAGCTTTCATAGTCATAATCACTATCGGGAGCAACAATGTGACATGTATAGGATCAGGCATAAAATGTCGTTTCACAAGGACTTGACTTTGAGAAATTTGACGGCGCCTTTTGACGGTTTTACTATCTATGATCGGACATGTAATCAAAAATAATCAGCGAGAAACGAAGCGAGGAAACGGCCAGTATCCAGTTTCTTTGCGAATTTTGGAATAATCAGATTTGAGTAAGCTTGACGGTACTAGCAATATGCATGACGCAAACACAAAGATTAAAAAGAGATCCCGATTTTGGAACTTTCGAATAATTAAAGATTTGGCAGTAAATAAATGAATTAAGGTAGTCAAATAAATTTGACTACCTTCCTTTTGAAAAATGAAAGTTGTTGAATTAAAGGTAACAGTCCAGTCAAATGAGTCTCAACTAACAAACCTTTCCAATACATTCTTATCATTGAAACAAAATTCAGTAGAATTTTTCTAATTGTGTATTGTTCACGGAATATTAGTTATTCTCTGATAAGTTTATCTCTCTCGAGTGGAACTCTCTTCAAATTTTCGCCATTCTTGTTATAATTTTTGACAAACATCATCATTGCGAGTAGATCGCCATGAAGAGACGTTTCTCTTGTGAAAGAGTTCGATTCTCATCACGATAAAGTTTCCAACTCAAATTAGTTTAGTCAAAGAATAAGAGAAGGCGAGATAAGTCATTACTTAAACTTTTTAGATAAATCAAAAAATTCTCTTTAGACAAGTTATTTATTTGATCATTTTGATCGGGATGGCGAGGAGCATACCTTTTTAATTCTTAAATTCTTGTTGCAGTATACCCGATCTAATTGAGATCTTTGAGAAATTTTGATTTTCAAGGTGGGCATTTCCCAGCCATAGCAGAGGTCATTCTTGACTTATTTAACCTCTTGAATCTAAAGATGCTTAGATCTATCAGGACAAGATGTTTATACAATCTTGAGATAGAATGCAGTGCGTCTTTTGTCAAAGGAACCTCATGAGAAGAGGAGGTTTCGGGGAGAGAAGTGATTGGAGAAATAGCGAGGGCATTGATAGCGAGGAGGTATAATATCGTTTGTAGTAGGACGGTTGTAAGAACTTGGTCTATGAGGTTGAGGCATAGAAGTATTGTCACGAGAAGAAAGAGGCACAAAATTATCTTGCGAAGCGAAGGTGTGAATGAAGGAAATGGAAGCAGGTTTCGTAGCGAAGCCTTTTGGGAGTATTACCTCTCCTGCCCGAATGACCATTTTTAATAGGCTTTGGTTGTGTGAGGATCCTTGTTGCGAAGTAGATTTCGGCAGCGGAGCAAAGAAAGAGAGAGGGTCCTTGACAAAGTTAACGGTGTGATTTCAGCAAGAAAAGACGATTGGTAGGGGAAGAGACGGTAGAGACAGCAATAGGCAAACCGATGAAGAAGAAGAGCACTTGCGAGCGATCCGATGAAGAAGATGAAAAGGAAAAGGAAATTCTTCGGGCAGTCCTTTGCTAAATCTAAGAGAGCCCGGCGAAAGAACTTTGGTAGTCAATACTGCTTATATATAATAGCGAGAAGGGTGCGAAATTGATTATTTTACACATAATTCATGAGGCAAGAAATGATACTTCGTATATATATATTACAAAAGAAGCTTGAACTTGCAAAAGAATAGACCGGTACTTCCAATTCGGTATCATACTGCTCATTCCTTCATCAACAAAAAGAACAAGAATTACCTACAACAACAGATTTTCCTTCGGAATCGCTCACCATGGGGATCATAATATCATAGCGTACAACGGGATTAATGGCAGCCCGGTGTCGCGAGAGTCGCGAGGCTAAGAAAAAGGGCCGATAGGAGAAAGTTTAGAGTGTTTTAAAAGGGCGGTCGACTCAATCAATAAATATTCTTGATCTTACATCTTTCTTTTGAGACGCTCAACGTAGCACCACAACTCCTTGGAGTCGTGCTCCTTTTCGATCCGTGGTTCGGTGAGCTCTAAAACAATGATGCTCCATGCACATCGATTATTTGAGCTACTTGTTTAAAAAGCGATGCTTTACGTGCATCGAATACATACGATCTTTCATGAATATTGGCTTCACAAATAACTTTATTTATTTAACCTAAAGCGCTACGTCTTTGGTAATTTTACAAGTCCCACGACTTGACCCATTTACTAGAGACATCAAACATGTCACAAACCGGGATACTCACTGGGGTATTGGTGGCGGTTTACAACATGCGGCGTGCGGCGTGTAACGCCCTATTACAGAACGTGTCACGAAAGACGGACGGTTAACAACAATGGGAGTAGTGGGTGAAAGTGTGATGGTTCTCCCTCATAATGGAAATGTGGTGATCACCACTCTTTACACAACCCCACTTCTCCACCGCTAATCACCTCCACTTCCTACGAGATCGGGCGTGCGCTCAATGACTTGTATTAATAGGATTTCAACCTATTTCAAATACGTAACACAAGTTTTATCAACACAAGTATCCGTAAAAACACCAAGAACCGAGAAGCTTGCGTTACGCAGAAGGCCGTTCCACCTCTAATACAAGTCATGAAAATGAACCACACCTTCATAATTCAACATTCTAATCTCAAACACCTTCTTCTCTTCCCTCCCTAAGATCAACCCTTCTCCTTCACTTTGTGACCGAATTGAATCTGTAACGGCCATTTCTTGGTTTAGGCCAGAGTCTTACAGATTGATCTCTCGAACTCAAAAGTACTCCCGTGCAGTACATTTATTTAGGGTTTGAATTCTTTTCTCATCAATACACCCAAATTTACCAAGAACAGCAGAATCAGTTTTTTCTCTCAAACAATTGGCGACCACAGTGGGAGATTGATCTCGGATTTGCAAAATCAATATTTCAATATTCATTCCGGTTTTCTCAATTTCAAAAGGGTGGATCTTAGATCTAATTGAATCATTAAATTCAATTTGGTTCAACAACCAATTTCAATTCAGGTGTTCCATTCACTAAGAAGCTTCACAAAAATGCTTTTTCAAGCAATGCTCCGGAAATTCCTTGGATAGCCGAGCACCAAGTAAATCTCCCAGATGAAATGATGAAAGCAGTGTGGAGACACAAGAAGACGTGACTACTACTTAGAAGAGCACAACGGCTTCTCTCAAGATCCGAGATGGATAAATTACATTTTCTGCAACACCACGAGTGTTATTATGGGAAAACCAAAATGCCTCAAAGTTATCATTGATATTAACATCTTTGGATCCACACCAGATAGATAAACGGAGGATTCGCATAGCCGTTGTTCCAGTATGGAGATAGACGACAATAAATCTCAACACCATTGGAGTACTAGAAAGACACCTGTAGAGTTCACACAAGAAAAGGTCTATCTCTATTCCACCACTGCTACCAATTTATAGTTAGGAGTATCCTCTATCACTTTATCAAAGAAACGTGTAGATACATAACATGGCGTAATTCCGAGGATTTGACATCTACAATAACAAAGGAGGCTTGACACATCTTCAAATCATCATAAAGGGGTTCGCCTATTATGTCAACCCGACAAGAGAAATCCACAGGACATCTTCGGATCTACCGGAGCCGACACCTCAAGAGAGCATCCTTAAGAAGATAACGATGCACGCGTCATCATGTCGAAAGAATCATGATCTTGGGAGAATCATCTTGTCATACTTATGAAGAATGTTTCAGCTGAAACAACGAACATCCAATGATTATGTCAAGAGGTCCGTCAGTAATTGGAGGGTCACGCGATTCAAATATGAATCGAACAACAATTGGTGTAATTATACATCAATAGGATGGTAATTGTCTATCGTGCTTTTGCTGAACCTCGCACTTTGGGACATCCAAGTGAACTTTGTGAACTCATAAACGCTCAGCTACGATAGCACCTGCCCTGATAGAAAGAACCAGGCCCGCCAGAATAAAGAGCCTTATGATATTCGTGAAAGCATACATCTCACCAACATGCAATACAACCTTCAACCTTCCGTAGTTAGTTTCACTTAAGAAGCAAGAGGAAAACCACCGAGATACAACATCCTCGCAAGCGTCCAAAATCGCCCACTCCAACTCCAGTACCACATGCATGACACCGCCACAATGACAAAACAACGTCCAAGATATTCCATATCTGGATCGATTTGACAACAACATCAACGAGAGACGCTTTCAAGAATTTCTGCCTCCCATAGAAGAAGTAGTTGCGTTACCAAAGGAGATTGCACCGGGACTTAAGAGGTACATACAGACTTTTCATGTCAAGAGCTTCATCATATTTAACCACATTAGTTAAGTCATTCGCATGAGGGAAACTTACCTACCCTCAAAGACACGATCCAAAGATGATAAAGGCAAAAGGAGGTGGTCGGGAGTGCTGAGCACTACCCATCTCAAAGATGATGAATTTAGAGAGATGCAAGCACGCTATCATTCCAAGATGTCCAAATACGAGGACATACTCAAGAGAGCATACGTATTGTCAAAGACCAGCGATATGCCTGGACGTCTACGAAACGCAATGTAGATGCAAAGACGGACTCATGATCAGTAACTCGTACGATTCTTATCAACATAGGTTCAACTCAACTCTCATCCAAATTATTTCCTCGTAAACCCGGCGTGACAAAGATATATCAAGTTGAAAGCTCAATAGATACTCGTGGGCAGGGGACTGTCTCCTTTTTCTCCATTCCATGAGGAAACATCAAAGAAACTATCGGTCCCATCATCATCTTCTCCCTCTAATAACAAGACGATCTCTACCATTATATGAAGACTGCCAAGTTCGTGCAAGTAGCTACCACACCTCTCCCTGCCAGTATCTTCTGATCACAGCTGCTGCCAAGAACCGTTGTTGCTCGTTGATTGATACCAGCCAGAGCTTCATATTAGCAACAACCACTACGGATATAGGTAATCCGAACTTCTGCATATTTTGTTTTCCCATGGACAAGTAATAGAGTTGAAAAGACGAGGGTACCCAAATATACCTCAAGCTAAAACTTTTCCTACCTATAAGTCCTTTCTCCGAAAGTGATTGTCTATGGACTGAGTCGAGACAATACAACTAGTCGGTTCACACTTCGTGTGATCGTCTATGGATACGAGATCGAGAAAATACAACAACATAGTATGTTTACTTGATACAAAGGTTCGGACTTAACCAAACACAATAGGATTGCTTATCAAGTAAATAGGAATTAACGTTTGTGTGATTTACTTTAATTATAATAAAACAATTCTAATGCGAAAAATAAAAGTAAATGACACAGCAAGATTTTGTTAACGAGGAAACCGCAAATGCAGAAAAACCCCGGGACCTTGTCCAGAATTGAATACTCTCAGGATTAAGCCGCTACAAAAAATTACACCTAACTTCATATAGTTGAGACCAAGTAACTAACCCTATAGTTCACTTAGTTCTGTTTGTATTCCCACGCCTCCGACTTGTGAATAAGTTACGTACTTGGAACAATTCCTTTGGTTCGTATTCCAAACAGTAAAGGAACAACAAATCTGTTTGGTATTAACTTTATTCAACCAAGTGATATGAGTCGGACAAAGGCTCTTCTGTTTATCTTAACATAAACTCCTTCGTCGGATCCTTAGATATATCTTATGTTCAATCACCCAAAGGTAATCGTTTAAGATTAAGCCAATCAATACCTTTAATCACAAGGAAACGTATTGATGCCGATCTACTCAATTAATCAATCCAATCTACCACAAGGATAAACCGATTATTAATTGGATCCTCTTTTACCGAAACAAGTATTGTGCACACCAAAAATTATAAAACCCAAGTCAGATCTTCAATATCTTCTTTGTCTTCAAATCTTCTTAAATCTTCAATAAAAACGTGCACACAATCACTTGAATCTCTTGTTATCAATCACGCACAGAACGGAGTCTGTTAACAATGGATTATCACAATATCGTCTTTAGAACAAATAACAGTCTAAAGATCCCGGTCGAAACTCTGAACTAGTTTGAGTGAATCTTATATCGAAGAGAAGATTCTCAAGAATAAACAAACTAGGTGCAATCAGATTTCAACCATAGTTAGTCAATCAAATCAATCGAAAACAAAGATATACCGCAATTATCTAGTTTCCACCAACGGGTCGCGCTAGAGCTTCTCAATCCCAAGAAGACTTTAAACTGAGCGGCTGTAAGAGATTTCTCCTAATTAGGTTACTCTCCTCTCCGAATAGGCGGCTGCACCAAGTAACAACAACAAAAGAGTAAATCTGTTGTTACGAAGGATTAGTTTGCTAGAAAGGAAAACTTCGTGTATTTATAGACAAGGAAGTTTGGACACCAAGGAATTTCCAAAACCGAAAATATTCTCAAGATATTCATAAAAGCACATATTCGGTTTTTCATAATTCCTGGAAATGCTCTGTCCAAAAATAATGATCGAAATCTCTCGGAAAATCTAATTAGTAAATGCACATTATTAATTCTGTAATTTCCCTACAAAATGAAATTAATAACCTTAATTAAAAGATTCTTAACTTACTTATGTTTCGATCCTGGGATTCTCTTCCCTTAGCCATTAAGGAATATCTTTGAACAATTATAGAAATAAACATTCACAGCACGTGTTCAAAGTTTGTTGACATCTTAACTTTGTAAGTTCTCTTTCACACTTACAACCTTGAAACCGATTTTCCACACTTCCAAACAAGTTTAGAATTGGTTTATCTGACTTTCAAGAACTATGTGATTTATCAAACAAACATTCAATCACAATCATGGGTTTACGGTTCTACCAAAATAAGTTTCGGTTCTACCTTCATGTGAGTACTGTGCATAGTTACACTAGCTTCCCAAAAGTTTGGTTGACTAGGTACTAGGATCGGTTCCTCACATATATATGGTATCTAACTTTTATGTGTTGCACATGTCCATAGGATCGGTTCCCTTTTCTGATATAAACCTTGCTGCACCCCATATAAGGATCGGTTCCCTTTGATATACTGCACCCTTACTAGGATCGATTCCCTTTTCCTTATCGGTTCCCTTTCCCTTACAAGGTCAGACATACAAAATCCGATCATACCACAGGTGATTACTTAAGATCAGTTTTACTAATAAAAGTTATACCAATACATAAGTTAGGCCTTTGTGAACAGTTCTACCAAGAACACAACAAGTTGTGAGCGGTTATACTCTATCACACATAATTGGTTGTTCATAAGATATGCAATGAATAACAAAACCAATAACACCTGGCAATTTCCTTTTCGGTTCACAAACAAGTTTATGAACTTACTTCCTTAGAACACATGTAAATATTGTTCCCTAGGATGAAATCCTCACCTCATACCCATACATAATCACAATAGCATTCAAATGATTATGGCGATGTATTATCTACAAAGTTTAATGGTTAAGAAATAAACCTCGTATTGTATTCCTTAATACCATGTCTATCTAGAGTTCAAATATGATTTGCATTTATGTTTTCAATATGCACGACTTTAAAGATACGTTAGGGAATGAAACAGTTCAAGTCAAATATCACTAACCTCAAGTGGAAGGATGATTGTTGTCGTTGTAGCTCCTTGCTTCTTCACATCTTCAAGTCTTCGCAATACTTGTAATGTCTCATATCCTAATACTTTCAAGCTAACCTATACGAAGTTTAACTCTAGTACATAATCAAGCGGCTCTTAACATGAGTTTTGATTCACTAAAATATGACAACCAAACTTGACATACCAACGCTTGGTGGGTTCAACCTAGCCATGCTCTAACAAGAGTCACCAATACGGAGGCAAGATGGTGATATCTTTATTATGGTAAACCCACCGACCATACAAGATAGAGCCATGTAACTCACGCTTGGGGACCGAGGCTCCACACAGAATCCGTTCACTGTCAAGGACCTTTTCAACCCAGAAGAGATGGTCAACCAAGAAGTCATAACCGTGGCAAGGTCACCACTCTTCAAGGACGAACGTAAGGATATCATCACCTCCATGTCCTGGAAGGCGCTCGACCAATAATCGCACTTGGTTCAGCCATCCCAAGCACCGTTATCAATGGAGAATCGAAGAGGAAAGTCGCGCCTCAGCAAGCCAGACCGACCAAATCATGCCTTCCACGGAGCTTAGTGACGCGTACCCAAGGCCTGCACGAAGCTGCGCATCAACAATCACATTGCCGACAAAGTCAGATTCAGTGTTTCTAGATTTCCAATTTCCTATGGGAGGGATACATGGGCTGCCAAAAGTTTGGATACAATTTAAATCTATCAAGAGCGACTCCCGCTCATTGATCAACAAATGACGAACCCAAAAGATTGTCGCCTTCATCAATTCGTCAACCAACTTACCGGCAAATGCAGTGGAAGTACGTCTTTCAAGAGAAAATAAGCTCGAGATAATTACACCTGGGGACTGCCAGCACAGGATGCCTTCACGTCCCTCAACCGGTTTATGTCTAATATCAGAATCATCATTGTTGAAGCTTTACGAGCCGCAGAAACTTCTCAACATGAAGACGTACATGTGCATCAAAGATTCCAAAAGTACAAATCGGAGATATTTTCACATATCCAGCCATGCCATTGAATCTGAAGTGTAACTAGGGACTGCTCATCGCATCCCATTCCATACAACCATCCAAGATTCAGAAGACGGTTCAAAAGATGTCGCTTGGAACGAAGTCCTTAAAGATTCGCGGCACAGCGTCCATCCTTCTACATACCTAGCCGGCACGCCACAAATCTTCAAGAAACGTGTAGTCTGCAAGGGGAATATTAAAAAAAAAAGAATTGGAGAGTTCAGATTGCAAAATCATGTACACATGCTCTACTCTAACCTTACCAAGGAGTGTTACGTCTAAAGTTTCAAGATATTGCGAGATCTTTCAAAGAATTTGGATTTCTTAGTCGGGAGATTTCATTCATTCATTCATCCAATTGAAACATAAAATCATAAAAGCAGCATGAATGAGGATTATTATTCGATCAAGCCCTGGATCAGTAGCATGAAATAAATACCACTAAACATCAAAAAGTGTCATCAACCCCTTGGGCCAATGACGCCTTCACTAGAGTCCTCTCCAGGAGCTGCTTCAACATCCTCTCCGAAAGCCGCTTCAACATCCTCTTTAGAAGCCGCTTCAACATCCTCTCGAACCGCTTCAACATCTTTTTCAGAAATTGCTTCAGCAGCCTTTTGAGGATATTCTCATGATAGGGCTCGTCCACATCAGAGTCGAGGATTATGACGTCGTCATGAAAAGGGTATTCATGTTTATCCAGTAGTTCATGTTATGCTCCACCCTCCTTTACTTTAGTCGGGCAGCAAACCTTTCAGCCATAGCACTTGTTAGCTGAGTTGCTTCATCGCGCCTCCACTTTTCCTCCATGCTAACCAAAGACAGGAAAGCTTGGACACGCTCTCAAACGATACTCGGATGTACAAGGGACTTGGAATGCAGTTTGAGATCCCAACCAAGCGTATGTCTGATCTACCTGGGGCCAACCGACATCATGCTAAGGGAACGCTTACCTGGACGCCTCTTGAACGTGACATGTTCCAAGGACAGGACGACCCATCTCTCCTGGTAACATATAACTTTGTCTCATAAGTTTTACCTTTATTTGTCACCATCTAGTGCTTACCCCGCAACAATGTCACTGTTACGTACTAAGTAGGGGACTTAATGTTGATAGTGGTTTTCAGTTCAAGGGCTAAAATCGCAAACCTTGTATTTAATGTGATGTCATCCTGCAAAGGAACAGAAGCCATTTAAAAGCAATGAGTGCTTAAGCCTCTTCGCTCACATATAGGGCTGCACAAACCCGGCCCTACCCGCCGAACCGACCTACACCCTCTGATGGCACAGATCGACTATGAATTGCAGCTCCTAATACCCGCCCTTGAGCGAGTCGACTATGAATTTGGCATTACCCAACCCGACTTACCCGCTCACCCGCATAAATATTTCGTGACCCTTAGATTATTTCCTAGATTGAATCACACCCGTAGAAATGTGAAGAAAGTATCTAACCTAAATACCTAGACGGCTAAACCTTTGTCAATTCTCACACCTCTTTGTTCGCTCTCAGAGGCGTAGTTTCTCTTCTTCATCCAGAAATCAGATTCACTCTTCAAATCACCGTCATCACCAGCAGCAACATGCTAATTAGGTAAGGTCGGATTCGATTTTGTTTTTATTTTAACTAGGTCTGGAATTGATACCATGAATTTGATTTTGTTTTTTTTTTATTTTCTTCTCAAGATTAAGCCATGAATACGATTTTGTTTATTATGCAAGGGTTTCGTTTTTGACTTCATAATCTCTTTGTTGTTCACAGGAATCACAGCAAAAAGAAAAGAAAGGGGATTTGTAACAAAAACCCTAGCTACGCATCCTAAGCTGCAATCTATCAAGTACAAAAAGTAATTTACATACCACTTTTACTACTCTTTTATATTTTTTTTTGTTTATCTTTTCTTATTTTGTTTCTTGTTTTTGTAAAATGCAGTAAACTTGTATGAACATATTTTCGCTTTTCTTTTGTGTATTGCTTTCTTTGTGAGGGTGGTGTTGATTAACTTGATTTGATCTGTTCTTGGTTCTGTCAACAACAACATTAATTACTCTCTATGTGTCTCTATGTGTGATGGTTACATGATTTCTCTTTGGGTGTGTAATTGAATCATTATAGTCACTTACATGGAGTAACTTACTTCTCAGTTCTTTATCTGTTAATTATGTCGGATGACGGTGTTGATGGTGGATTTTCGTTTAAGGTTAAATTTGTAAAAAACCGAAAAAAATTATCTTGCTGACATCTTGTAAAAGATAAAGCCATTTATAAGTGTTGGATACTCCCTCACTTAATTCACCAAGAATGGAGCATGTAGCAACAATCCCATTCTGTGAATACATGAAATTCCTCAGGTTGGAGCATGTGGCAACAATCCCTTCCGTGAATTTCATATCGGCCTTGTATTTCCGGTACTCATTATCGGTGTGGCATGACGACTGGTGTTACTCTTACACAGTAATACTGAACCTCCAAGCACTATAATGAAACCATGTACGAAATATACAGCTGACTCTCGGTGTGTTATACTAGCCCGAGCCCCTCTCGGTGTGTTATACTAGCCCGATTGAGCCCTCTCGGTGTGTTATACTAGCCCGATTGAGCATCCGGACTGATACGATCCGGATATGTCGGTCATCCAACTCCATAAGCATGATTGGATGACCCAGATTAATTCTATCACCCCCAAGCAGGTATGGAATACCCACGGCCGACCCTGCATGGTCGGTCATTGGCCTAACCTGCCAAGAAACCGTTCATACCGAGCATTATGGACGGAAAACCCTAAATTAGGGTTTGCGGCATATTACATGTGTCGCAAAAGCAGTCTCAACCATCCATCGTCGCAGAATAGATGGAGGGTGTAGATGTAGACTCAAAGGGCCCCGAGCATGTCGACACGATCACCGTGGGCCCGCCTACACACTTGACCAATCGGTCCAGACCAACAATGTTTGGCCGTGACAAAATCATCACCCAAACAAGAGATGACGCACGGCTTGAAAGCCAAAATTAGGGTTTCAAGTCATCACGCGCGTCCATCTTCTCCGACACACGAATGGAGGGTCACAGTTAGATTAAACAAGGGCCGGTCATACCAGCATGACCACCGTGGGCCCATCTACCTCCTCATGTGTTCGGCCAAGGCATATCATGCCTGGTCAATCCAAAACGTGCGTCCAAACTAGCATGGCCGCGCCTCCCAAACCACGAATCGATCTCGACCGCTCCAACTTCACCGGATGATTTGAGTGGCTTAGATCACGTTTTCATGGGATAATCAGGTATAGGTGTGAACACCCGCCTACCACCTACACGTTTGGTATGATCGACCAAGACCGACCAAGATGTGTCATCTTGAAACGCGTGCCCGAACTAGGGATGTCACGCCGGTTTCCAACCCTTTTGCGACATCAATTTCCTGCCGCAAACCGATCTCAACCACTCAACTTTACCGGTTAAATTGAGTGGCCTAGATCGCGCCTTCATGGGACGGTGAGGTGTAGGCGTGTACACCGGCATGCCATCTACACACATGCCCGGTCGGCCCTCTTCAAATCCCTTTCCATGCTTGGTTTCAACCAAGCTAAAGAGTGATGCTTGCGCACCTCTTCAAAAAACCCTAATATCCATTAACGATGGCCGGAATGAGTGTCTCAAAGATCATCTCATCCGTTCAACTTCACCAGCTTGGTTATAAAACCCTGGTCTGGAGTTATTTGGTCAGTGTGGCGTCATTACCCATCACTTTACCACACCATAATAATGCACACTGCATAAAATACACACGATACTTCCTTAGTATCGACTTCCTAATAACACGATTATTCAATTCAACATTACATGCTATCTTTCGTGGATCCACGATCCACACATTCCAGACATCAATCATGTCACAAACTTGGGGATACATACTGGGGTATTGGTCTGGCGGTTTACAACGTGCAGCGTGCAACGCGCCATCACAAGAACGTGTCAGGAAGTCATGGATGGTTAGAAATGAACAGAGAAGTGGGCAAGACCGGTCGTGTGGCACCGACGCACAACTCCACTACTCCATCACTCCCTTCCTCCACTTCCCACGAGAGACGTGAATGAGGCTCAATGACTTGTATAAATAGGTTCTCTTCCTTATTTTCAAAGACAAGAGAAAAATAGGAGACAAGGAGAAACAACACAAGTCCAGACGAGACAGAAAACCAAGTGTTAATACAAAAAAACGTATTCCAACACCCAGAGCTTGCTTGCATCAATCACAAGCCTGCTCACCTTCTGTTACAAGTCATAAGCAAGCCAACACCTTCACAATCTCAACACCTTCTTCGCTTCCCTCCCTAAGATCAACCCCATCTCCTTCACTTTGTGACCGAAACAAGTCTGGAACGGCCATTTCTTGGTTTAGGCCGGACTTGCACGTATTGATCTCTCGAATCTACAAGCACTCACCGCGCAGTGCATTTGTTTAAGGTTTAAATTCATTCCTCATCCACACCCAAAATTACCAAATTCTGCATGAGTAGTTTTCACCCATAAACAATTGGCGACCACAGTGGGAGGTTGATCTCTCGGTTGCACAAAATTGAATTCTCAATTTTTCGGTTTCCATCTCGCAATGTATCTGGAAACCACAGGTGGTTCAGATATCATGGGAAGTGTAGCTAGAATGCTGGAGGATGTCTTGGCAAATCAAGCTGGTATCACTAGAAGACAGAGCGAGACATTCCGCCTTTTGAATGATATAACAGCGCAATTACAAGAAGGGTCGGCAAGCGTCTGCTCAAACAGTGCAAGAAACGCTGGATCCTTAGTCAGGAGTCACACCTTTACCAGTGGAGATACAGAAAGAGCGCGTAATCACAGGGGACTCAGGAGAGACGAACAACATGGTGCAGCCGACAACGAAGACTCGAGGCAACTCCATAGAGGAAAAGACTTGTCCGGGGTACCACAATGTCTACCGGATAAAGAAATGGAGCCTGCAGCTTACGGATCCCTGCTGGAAGATTTATATCTCAAGACCCTTGACGAAGCTCGGAAGACTATTCAATCCGCATCGACCTTTCAAATAAGTGAAGAAATGCTTGAGGAAGGAGAGATCAATCAAGGAACACGTGAGTACGAGAGGATGGGAACGTTCAATTAGATCACTCAAAGAGTAATATTACAACACCTCCCATCACCAGAGCGAGCAGCCGCAAATCCTCGGCATCTCATCAAGTGTAACACCTCTGGTAGTCACCAGAGCAACAACTTCCACTCCTTCATCAGGAAGAGGAGCCGGAGGGACGAGAGGAGGACCATCCCCCATTACCATTGCAGACTTGATGGAGAAGCAGGAAGTTGTTGCTAAAACTCAAACGGATATGGCCACAACTCAGAAAGAGGTACTCACTTTTCTTAAGATATTAAGTGATCGATTTCCACAAGAGCCGTGACAGCTCGGAAAAAAAAAAGGAACGCATTCAACGCACCGGGAGAAGGTACTTGTTGGCGCGGACCTCCATGGACCTGATCAAAGAAGCGACATCAGATATGAGCGGTCCTGTCATGGAGACTCCTACACTGGGGACTGATCCTCACAACGATCCTCCTCAAGTCAAGTCAATAGTTTCACTATGAACCAGAGGCCGGTGGATCGGGAAGCGTTTTCTCTACTGTAAAGTTTATGCGAACTTTCACATCTCTCGAAGAATCAGCGCACGGAGACATTCTGCTGCAATCAACCAGAGGAAGTTCACAACCGTGCCCTACATGTCACCGCACGCATTAAGGATTCAGAGTTCAAAACGGCCCTTATCGACACATGAGCGTCTTCGAATGTGATTACTCTCAAGACTCTCGAGAAATCCAAGGATTTCCCAGGCAAGGTCGTACGGAAGCCTACCACAATGACGGACTTCGAGGGAAACCAAACCAGCACATACGGGAGGAGCTCCGCGGAAAGGAATCGGACAAGTTCGTTTGCATCCCACTCCCCACGTGGGCGTCAATTCAGGAAGAAGACCGGCTTGCATCATTGAGAGCTAAAACCCACGATGCATCTTTGCTGACGAAGCATTCTTCTTCGTCCTGTGAAGCCACGACCCACGTTCACACGAAGAGGGAACGAACTTTTGTGGCGAGTCGTGACCAGAAAGGGAAACGGTATACCAACACTGCCATTATCAATTAGTAGGGGAGACTGTTACCCAGTATCTCCACCCAATGGAATGCTACAACAGCAACGAACCACAAGAACAAGTGCTAGATGCTCCACAACAGCTGCAAGATGGCACCAACTTCACAACTGATGAGATTGAAATCGTTGGGGAATCTCCTAGGCCTATCTCCATCAGCTCAACCTTGAGTACGGATAAACGTACGAAGCTTGTGGAACTTCTCAAAGAGTGCCAAGACATATTCGCTTGGAGATATGAAGAAATGCCGGATTTAGATGAAAATTGGTCACCCATCATCTACATGTCATACCTGGATCCAAGTCGGTTAAACAGTTGTAGTTCAGATCAGGTGCTGCATAGACTTCAGATACTTGAACAGGTGATGCTCCTAAAACGATCCTCCTATACCTAACATCGACATGTTAGTAGATGCAACCGGCGGACACGGCATGTTCTCCTCCATGGATGGATGTAGCGGCTACAACCAGATAAGGATGTACGAGCATGACACAAGTAAGATAGCTTTTCGAACTCCTCTCGGAAATTTTTATTATACCATACTGCCATTTGGTTTAAAGAATACCGGTGCAACGTATCAACGCTCTATGACAGCAATCTTCCACTGGAGCCAATACCTCAAGGGAGCATCCTCAAGAAGATAACGATTTCCACACGTCATATCGAGTAAGATCGGGCGAGTCACTTTATCAGATAAAGTGGTACATGTCTATCATGCTATGTTGGAGAATCCGCGCTTTTGGTCATCCTCTGGAGCTGTTGAACGCTCATCTACAACAACATATGCCCTGATAGAAAGAAACAGGCCTGCCGGTAATGAAGAGCCTCATAATGTTGGTAGGGACATATATCTCACCAACAGGCGATACAACCTTGACCTTTTGTGCGGTTCCATAAGCAGCAAGAGGAAAAACACCGAGATACAACATCTGCGCATCCGTCAACTCCAACTCCCAGCACCACATGCTCGACTCCCACAATGATGAAACAATGTCCAAGATATTCCATATCTGGCTCGACAACAACCACTACGAACAAACCATGTAAACCACGCTTGGGGACTGAGGCTCAGCATGAAATTCCTTCACCGTAAGTCAAGGAATTCTTCAACATGATAGAGATGGTCAGTCAAGAAACATGGAATTCGCAAGGGTAAATCGAACTGAAGAGGGAAACACTTCAACGCTCCCTCTAGCAGAAGTGTTTGCTTCAATGGTCTATTCAAGAGCCGCATCAACGCTCTCTCCGGGACCTACGTTCGCCCAGAATCTGCTTTAACACTCTCTCAAGGATCCACCTGAATGTTCGCACCAGAAGCCATTTTAACATCCTCTCGAGTCGTTTCAACACTCAAGCTACATCAATAATATGCGCTCTGGTCAAGTTATCTTTGATGTACTCATTGCTCAACATACGTCTCATCCATCCTTCATGAAGACTCAGCGGAGCATGAAAACCCCGAAGTCGATAGGAGGAGGGTTATCCTGTGGTACGGATATTTTCAAGGGCGCGATGAACAACTCATCATCAATGTTCGGCATATCTTTGAAGCTTTCAACACCTTTTGACTTGGCACTAGCATTATCCCCTTAAGACATCTCAACGGGGAGTTCTTTTCTTCATTCTACAATAAAAGACGGGAGCAAAAGACTTGTATAAAAAAAACGCGTGAGATGTGTAGTCACTCACGACGTAACACACATTCACTTTGGAGCACACAAGGCTGGTATTGGTTCCAAACACCGGTGTTGATCAAGTCACAAGTCCGGTGTTGATCAAGTCTCAAGACCGGTATTGATCAAGTCACGGGTATCACTCAAGTTTCAAGTTCGGTGTTGATCGAGTCACAAGTCCGGTATTGCTCAAGCTTCAAGTCCGGTATTGCTCAATCTTCAAGTCTGGTATTGATCAAGTCACAAGTCCGGTATTGCTTAAGTTTTAAGACCGGTGTTGGTCAAGGGAACGAGGCTGGTATAAAGGTGACATTCAGTCAGGCATACATGATATGGGACCCACGTTCAATCAAGCATATATGGCGGGACCATATTTATTTGCACAACACGGTTCTCTTATGTCATGGGAATCATGTTCACGAAATTCAAGCCCACGTTCGATCAAACGGGCGCAGCGAGCCCCACAAACGAAGCGGGCGCAGCAATGTGGTCGATTAGGCACAACCCCACGATCGAGCGAAGTA
This sequence comes from Papaver armeniacum, assembly GCA_023531295.1. Lineage (NCBI taxonomy): Eukaryota > Viridiplantae > Streptophyta > Magnoliopsida > Ranunculales > Papaveraceae > Papaver > Papaver armeniacum. The sequence goes on from JAJJWW010017392.1 coordinate 152,116, forward strand.
GGTGCAATAGCCCTCGACCTAATCAGGCATAACAAGGTCGATCCGGCAAGACCGACATTCAAACGGGCAAGCACGGGTGGGCCTCGACCGCGGAGACATAACAAGGTCGACCAAGAAGCGAGCAAGACCGACATCATACTAAGGGAATGCTCTCTAGATGCCTTTTGAACGTAACATACTCCAAGGACGGGATGACCCGTCTCTCCTGGTAACATCTAACTTTGTCTCATAAAGTTTTATCTTTAACTGTCACCATCTCATGCCTACCACACAATAGTGTAACCATTATGTGCTAGGCAGGACTTAATGTTGATGGTGGATTTTCGTTTAAGGTTAAATTTGTAAAAAAACCGAAAAAATTATGCGGCTGACATCTTGTAAAAGATAAAGCCATTTATAAGTGTTGGATACTCCCTCACTTAATTCACCAAGAATGGAGCATGTAGCAACAATCCCATTACGTGAATACATGAAATTCCTCCAGAGTTGGAGCATGTGGCAACAATCTCTTCCTGTGAATTTCATATCGGCCTTGTATTTCCAGTACTCATTATCGGTGTGGCATGACGGCGAGTGTTACTCTTACATGGAGTAACACGAACCTCCAAGCACTATAATGAAACCATGTACGAAATACCCGTACGGCGACTCTCGGTGTGTTATACTAGCCCGAGCCCCTCTCGGTGTGTTATACTAGCCCGATTGAGCCCCTCTCGGTGTGTTATACTAGCCCGATTGAGCATCCGGATTGACCGTATCGGTCGGGATATGATCGATTGCGGTCATCCAACTCCATAAGCATGATTGGATGACCCCGAGATCAATTCCATCACCCCAAGCGGGTATGGAATACCCACGGCCGACCCCGCATGGTCGGTCATTGGCCTAGCCTGCCAAGAAACCGTTCATACCAAGCATTATGGACGGAAAACCCTAAATTAGGGTTTGCGGCATATTACATGTGTCGCAAAACAGTCTCAACCATCCATCTTCGCAGGAATAGATGGAGGGTGTAGATGTAGACTCAAAGGGCCCAGAGCATGTCAACACGATCACCGTGGGCCCGCCACACACTTGACCAATCGGTCAAGACCAACAATGTTTGGCCGTGACAAAATCATCACCCAAACAAGAGATGACGCACGGCTTTGAAAGCCAAAATTAGGGTTTCAAGTCATCACGAGCGTCCATCTTCTCCGACACGAATGGAGGGTCACAGATTAGATTAAACAAGGGCCGGTCATACCAGCATGACCACCGTGGGCCCATCTACCTCCTCATGTGTTCGGCCAAGGCATATCATGCCTGGTCAATCCAAAACGTGCGTCCAAACTAGCATGGACGCGCCTCCCAAACCACGAACTGATCTCGACCGCTCAACTTCACCGGATGATTTGAGTGGCTTAGATCACGTTTTCATGGGATAATCAGGTATAGGTGTGAACACCAGCCTACCACCTACACGCTGGTATGATCGACCAAGACCGACCAAGATGTGTCATCTTGAAACGCGTGCCCGAACTAGGGATGTCACGCCGGTTTCCAACCCTTTTGCGGCATCAATTTCCTGCCGCAAACCGATCTCAACCACTCAACTTTGGGGTTAAATTGAGTGGCCTAGATCGCGCCTTCATGGGACGGTGAGGTGTAGGCGTGTACACCGGCATGCCGTCTACACACATGCCGGGTCGGCCCTCTCCAAATCCCTTTCCATGCTTGGTTTCGACCAAGCTAAAGAGTGATGCTTGCGCACCTCTTCAAAACCCTAATATCCATTAACGGTCGCAGATGAGTGTCTCAAAGATCATCTCATCCGTTCAACTTCACTGACTTGGTTATACAACCCTGGTGGGGAGTTATTTTGGCGTGAGGCGTCTTTACACCATAATCACTAAAATACCACACTTCATAATGCGAGTAACACAGTTATTCAATATTACAAAATACACACGATCCACACATTCACATCAATATCGACTTCCTTAGTAATAACAATAACAGTTATTCAATTCAGCATTACATGCTATCTTTCGTGGATCCACGATCCACACATTCCAGACATCAATCATGTCACAAACTGGGGGATACATCGGGGTATTGGTCTGGCGGTTTACAACGTGCAGCGTGCAACGCGCCATCACAAGAACGTGTCAGGAAGTCATGGACGGTTAGAGATGAACAGGAGAAGTGGGCAAGACTGGTCGTGTGGCACCGACGCACAACTCCACTACTCCATCACTCCACTTCCTCCACTTCCCACGAGAGACGTGAATGAGGCTCAATGACTTGTATAAATAGGTTCTCTTCCTTATTTTCAAAGACAAGAGAAAAATAGGAGACAAGGAGAAACAACACAAGTCCAGACGAGACAGAAAACCAAGTGTTAATACAAAAAACGTATTCCAACACCCAGAGCTTGCTTGCATCAATCACAAGCCTGCTCACCTTTCTGTTACAAGTCATAAGCAAGCCAACACCTTCACAATCTCAACACCTTCTTCGCTTCCCTCCCTAAGATCAACCCCATCTCCTTCACTTTGTGACCGAAACAAGTCTGGAACGGCCATTTCTTGGTTTAGGCCGGACTTGCACAGATTGATCTCTCGAATCTACAAGCACTCACCGCGCAGTGCATTTGTTTAAGGTTTAAATTCATTCCTCATCCACACCCCAAATTACCAAATTCTGCATGAGTAGTTTTCACCCATAAACAATTGGCGACCACGGTGGGAGGTTGATCTCGGTTGCAAAAAATTGAATTCTCAATTTTTCGGTTTCCATCTCGCAATGTATCCGGAAACCACGGGTGGTTAGATATCATGGGAAGTGTAGCTAGAATCTTTGGAGGATGTCTTGGCAAATCAAGCCGGTATCACTAGAAGACACAGCGAGACATTCCGCCTTTTGAATGATATAACACCGCAATTACAAGAAGGGTCGGCAGGCGTCTGCTCAAACAGTTCAAGAAACGCTGGATCCTTAGTCAGGAGTCACACCTTTACCAGTGGAGATACAGAAAGAGCGCGTAATCACAGGGGACTCGGGAGAGACGAACAACATGGTGCAGCCGACAACGAAGACTCGAGGCAACTCCACAGAGGAAAAGACTTGTCCGGGGTACCACAATGTCTACCGGATAAAGAAATGGAGCCTGCAGCTTACGGATCCCTGCTGGAAGATTTATATCTCAAGACCCTTGACGAAGCTCGGAAGACTGTTCAATCCGCATCGACCTTTCAACTAAGTGAAGAAATGCTTGAGGAAGGAGAGATCAATCAAGGAACACGTGAGTACAAAGGATGGGAACGTTCAATTAGATCACTCGGCAGGTAATATTACAACACCTCCCATCACCGAGCGAGAGCGGCGCAAATCCCGGCATCTCATCAAGTGTAACACCTCGGTAGTCACCCAGAGCAACAACTTCCACTCCTTCATCGGGACGAGGAGCCGGAGGGACGAGAGGAGGACCATCCCCATTACCATTGCAGACTTGATGGAGAATCAGAAGTTGTTGCTAAAACTCAAACGGATATGGCCGCAACTCGAAAGAGGTACTCACTTTTCTTAAGATATTAATCGATCGATTTCCACAAGAGCCGTGACAAAAAAAAAAAAAAAAAAAAGGAACGCATTCAACGCACCGGAGAAGGTACTTCCGGCGGCGCGGACCTCCATGGACCCGATCAAAGAAGCGACATCGAGATATGAGCGGTCTGTCATGGAGACTCCTACACTGGGGTGATCCTCACAACGATCCTCCTCAAGTCAAGTCAATAGTTTCACTATGAACCAGAGGCCGGTGGATCGGGAAGCGTTTTCTCTACTGGAAAGTTTATGCGAACTTTCACATCTCTCGAAGAATCAGCGCACGGAGACATTTTGTTGCAATCAACCAGAGGAAGTTCACAACCGTGCCCTACATGTCACCGCACGCATCAAGGATTCAGAGTTCAAAACGGCCCTTATCGACACAGGAGCGTCTTCGAATGTGATTACTCTCAAGACTCTCGAGACATCCAAGGATTCCCCAGGCAAGGTCGTACGGAAGCCTACCACAATGACGGACTTCGAGGGAAACCAAACCAGCACATACGGGAGGAGCTCCGCTGAAAGAATCAGACAAGTTCGTTGCATCCCACTCCCCACGTGGGCTTAAATTCGGGAAGAAGACCGGCTTGCATCATTGAGAGCTAAAACCCACGATGCATCTTTGCTGACGAAGCATTCTTCTTCGTCCTGTGAAGCCACGACCCACGTTCACACGAAGAGGGAACGAACTTTTGTGGCGAGTCGTGACCGAGAAAGGGAAAACGGTATACCAACCTTGCCATTATCAATTAGCGGGGAGGCATTGCATCTCTCTACCCAATGGAATGCTACAACAACAACGAACCACAAGAACAAGTGCTAGATGCTCCACAACAGCTGCAAGATGGCACCAACTTCAACCGATGAGATTGAAATCGTTGGGGAATCTCCTAGGCCTATCTCCATCACTCAACCTTGAGTACGGATAAACGCACGAAGCTTGTGGAACTTCTCAAAGAGTACCAAGACATATTCGCTTGGAGATATGAAGAAATGCCGGATTTAGATGAAAATTGGTCACCCATCATCTACATGTCATACCTGGATCCAAGTCGGTTAAACAGTTGTAGTTCAGATCAGGTGCTGCATAGACTTCAGATACTTGAACAGTCTGCTCCAAAACGATCCTCCTCTACCTAACATCGACATGTTAGTAGATGCAACCAGTGGACACGGCATGTTCTCCTCCATGGATGGATGTAGCGGCTACAACCAGATAAGGATGTACGAGCATGACACAAGTAAGATAGCTTTTCGAACTCCTCGGAAATTTTTATTATACCATACGCCATTTGGTTTAAAGAATACCGGTGCAACGTATCAACGCTCTATGACGGCAATCTTCCACTGGAGCCAATACCTCAAGGGAGCATCCTCAAGAAGATAACGATTTCCACGCGTCATATCGAGTAAGATCGGGCGAGTCACTTTATCGACAGTGGTACATGTCTATCATGCTATGTTGGAGAATCCGCGCTTTTGGTCATCCTCTGGAGTCATTTGAACGCTCATCTACAACAACATATGCCACGATAGAAAGAAACAGGCCTGCCGGTAATGAAGAGCCTCATAATGTTGGTAGGGACATATATCTCACCAACAGGCGATACAACCTTCAGCCTTTTGTAAGTAGTTCCCTGAAGTAGCAAGAGGAAAACCACCGAGATACAACATCCTGCGCGTCCGTCAACTCCAACTCTAGTACCACATGCACGACTCCCACAATGATGAAACAATGTCCAAGATATTCCATATCTGGCTCGACAACAACCACTACGAACAAACCATGTAAACCACGCTTGGGGACTCGAGGCTCGCATGAAATTCCTTCACCGTAAGTCAAGGAATTCTTCAACATGATAGAGATGGTCGGTCAAGAAACATGGAATTTGCAAGGGTAAATCAATCGAATAGGGAAACACTTCAATGCTCCCTCTAGCAGGCTGCTTCAATGGTCTATTCAAGAGCCGCATCAACGCTCTCTCCGGGACCTACGTTCGCCTCAGAATCCCGCTTTAACACTCTCTCAAGGATCCACCTCAATGTTCGCACTAGATACCATTTTAACATCCTCTCGAGTCGTTTCAACACTCAAGCTACACATCAATAATCTGCGCTCGGTCAAGTTATCTTTGATGTACTCATTGCTCAACATACGTCTCATCCATCCTTCATGAAGACCCGGTGAGCATGAAAACCTTGAAGTCGATAGGAGGAGGGTTATCCTGTGGTACGGATATTTTCAAGGCGCGATGAACAACTCATCATCAATGTTCGGCATATCTTTGAAGCTTTCAACACCTTCCGACTTGGCACTAGCATTATCCCCGGAAGACATCTCAACGGAGTTCTTTTCTTCATTCTACAATAAAAGACGGGAGCGTACTTGTATAAAAACGCGTGAGATGTGTAGTCACTCACGTGTAACACACACGTTCACTTTGGAGTACACAAGGCTGGTATTGGTTCCAAACACCGGTGTTGATCAAGTCACAAGTCCGGTGTTGATCAAGTCTCAAGACCGGTATTGATCAAGTCCGGTATCACTCAAGTTTCAAGTCCGGTGTTGATCAGTCACAAGTCCGGTATTGCTCAAGCTTCAAGTCCGGTATTGCTCAATCTTCAAGTCCGGTATTGATCAAGTCACAAGTCCGGTATTGCTTAAGTTTCAAGACCGGTGTTGGTCAAGGCACGAGGTGGTATAAAGGTGACATTGATCAGGCATACATGATATGGGACCCACGTTCAATCAAGCATATATGGCGGGACCATATTTATTTGCACAACACGGTTCTCTTATGTCATGGGAATCATGTTCACGAAATTCAAGCCCACATTAGATCAAACAGGCGCATGAGCCCCACAAACGAAGCGGGCGCAAAGTGGTCCGTCGATTAGGCACAACCCCACGATCGAGCAAAGCGGGCGCACAGCCCCTCGACCTAATCAGGCATAACAAGGTCGATCCTGGCAAGACCGACATTCAAACGGAGCAAGCACGGAGTGGGCCCTCGACCAAGCAGGACATAACAAGGTCGGCAAAGCGAGCAAGACCGACATCATACTAAGGGAATGCTCTCCTAGATGCCTTTTGAACGTAACATACTCCAAGGACAGGATGACCCGTCTCTCCTGGTAACATCTAACTTTGTCTCATAAAGTTTTATCTTTAACTGTCACCATCTCATGCCTACCACACAATAGTGTAACCATTGTGTGCTAGGCGGGGACTTAATGTTGATGGTGGATTTTCGTTTAAGGTTAAATTTGTAAAAACCCGAAGAGAAAAATTATGCATGTTGACATCTTGTAAAAGATAAAGCCATTTATAAGTGTTGGATACTCCCTCACTTAATTCACAAAGAATGGAGCATGTGGCAACAATCCCATTCTCGTGAATACATGAAATTCCTCCAGGTTGGAGCATGTGGCAACAATCCCTTCTGTGAATTTCATATCACCATATATTTCCAGTACTCATTATCGGTGTGGCATGACGACCGAGTGTTACTCTTAGGAAGTAACACGAACCTCAAGCACTATAATGAAACCATGTACGAAATACCCGTACAGGTGACTCTCGGTGTGTTATACTAGCCCGATTGAGCATCCGGACTGGCCAGTATCGGTCAGGATATGATCGATTGCAGTCATCCAACTCCATAAGCATGATTGGATGACCCCGGATCAATTCCATCACCCCCAAGCGGTATGGAATACCCACCGACCCCGCATGGTCGGTCATTGGCCTAGCTTGCCAAGAAACCGTTCATACCAAGCATTATGGACGGAAAACCTAAATTAGGGTTTGCGGCATATTACATGTGTCGCAAAACAGGTCTAAACCATCCATCTTCGCAGGAATAGATGGAGGGTGTAGATGTAGACTCAAAGGACCCAAAAGCATGTCGACACGATCACCATGGGCCCGCCTACACACTTGACCAATCGGTCAAGACCAACCATGTTTGGTCGTGACAAAATCATCACCCAAACAAGAGATGACGCACGGCTTGAAATCCAAAATTAGGGTTTCAAGTCATCACGAGCGGCCCATCTTCTCCGCACGAATGGAGGGTCCAAGATTAGATTAAACAAGGGCCTGGGTCATACCAGCATGACCACCGTGGGCCCATCTACCTCCTCATGTGTTCGGCCAAGGCATATCATGCCTGGTCAATCCAAAACGTGTGTCCAAACTAGCATGGTCGCGCCTCCCAAACCTGAATCGATCTCACCGCTCAACTTCACCGGATGATTTGGTGGCTTAGATCACGTTTTCATGGGATAATCAGGTATAGGTGTGAACACCAGCATACCACCTACACGCTGGTATGATCGACCAAGACCGACCAAGATGTGTCATCTTGAAACGTGCCCAAACTAGGGATGTCACGCGGTTTCCAACCCTTGCGCGGCATCAATTTTTGTCACAAACCGATCTCAACCACTCAACTTTACCGGTTAAATTGAGTGTCTTAGATCGCGCCTTCATGGGACGGTGAGGTGTAGGCGTGTACACCGGCATGCCGTCTACACACATGCCCAGTCGGCCCTCTCCAAATCCCTTTCCATGCTTGGTTTTGACCAAGGCAAAAGAGTGATGCTTGCGCACCTCTTCAAAACCCTAATATCCATTAATGGTCGCAGATGAGTGTCTCAAAGATCATCTCATCCGTTCAACTTCACCAGCTTGGTTATACAACCACAGTCGGGAGTTATTTTGTTAGTGAGGCGTCATTACCCACCACTTTACCACACCATAATGCAGCACTGCATAAAATACACACGATACTTCACAAGTATCGACTTCTGGCTAAGTGATTATTCAATTCGACGATTACATGCTATCTTCGTGGATCCACGATCCACACATTTCAGACATCAATCATGTCACAAACTGGGGGATACATACTAGGGTATTGGTGCGGCGGTTTTACAGTGTGCAGCGTGCAACGCGCCATCACAAGAACGTGTCGGGGAAGTCATGGACGGTTAGAGATGAACGGAGAAGTGGGCAAGGCGGGTCGTGTGGCACCGACGCACAACTCACTACTCCATCACTCCACTTCCTCCACTTCCCACGAGAGACGTGAATGAGGCTCAATGACTTGTATAAATAGGCTCTCTTCCTTATTTTCAAAGACAGGAGAAAAATAGGAGACAAGGAGAAACAACACAAGTCCAGACGAGACAGAAAACCAAGTGTTAATACAAAAAAACGTATTCCAACACCCAGAGCTTGCTTGCATCAATCACAAGCCTGCTCACCTTTGTTACAAGTCATAAGCAAGCCAACACCTTCACAATCTCAACACCTTCTTGGCTTCCTCCCTAAGATCAACCCCATCTCCTTCACTTTGTGACCGAAACAAGTCTGAACGGCCATTTCTTGGTTTAGGCCGGACTTGCACAGATTGATCTCTCGAATCTACAAGCACTCACCGCGCAGTGCATTTGTTTAAGGTTTAAATTCATTCCTCATCCACACCCCAAATTACCAAATTCTGCAGGAGTAGTTTTCACCCATAAACAGACGGGTAAACCCGCCTGACCTAACCCGCTGAAATGTAGGTCGGGTGAAAACCTACCCGTTTAATGTTGAGTTGACTATGTGTGATATCTTCAAATACCCGCCATCAGCCAGGTAGGGTGGCGGGGTGAGTCCAAACCCGACCTACCTGACCCAATGTGCAGCCCTTCTCACATATGTATTGAGTAATTCAATAATCAGCATATATGAAATTTACTTCGAGAATGGTGCGTGCAATAGCAATCCCAAAATATTCATGAATTTTATATTCCACCAAAGCATTATTCAATAATGCATGACTTTCCTAGTATTTTCCTATGCTATGTTCCCAGCCGAACTCTCAATATTGACATGACATGACGATTAAATGTTCACTCAAAGCAGAGTAGCATGAATCTCCGAAGTGTCATATTGAGATCTGCATGGAAGTGCTCACACAGGTCGCATCACTCTCTCGACAAAGAGAATTTTGTATCACGCACTTTTAAGTTAGCTCGATCGAACACGCTTAAAGTCCTTAGGAAAATCTAGACTGTTAATATCGGTCTTAAGAAAGCGATCACGGCCACACAATTTGGCCACACAATTCAACAAGCCTAGCCTACTCGAAGAGGTAGGCGATCATCACAATGACCAAGGGCGGGCCCACTAGCATCCCGACCGAGCGAATCCCATCTAGAACATCCACAACGCTTTCGAACGATTGACCTAATGGGTGATTGCTTCTGCAGCAAAATATACTCAAACGAACTAAGACCGGAAAAACGGTATCAAACCCATCACATCCGTCCAACTTAGCGGCCCTAGTTGGACGGCGTAGATCGCATCTCGAACGATCAAAGAAGTATTGGCGTGTTCACCAGCGGCTTAATTTGTCCCTTAGTCGATCGACTTGTCCATGGTAAGTCCCGGAGTATTAAAATGTTTGCCCAAACTAGAGCGAACGCGCTATTCCAAAACCCTAGTATGGGTTGCGACATCATACAACGGTCGCAAGTTGACCATGTCCGTCCATCTTCGCCAGCCTGGTCGGACGACCTAGATCCAGTTTCAGGTGGCCAATGAGGTGTCGTCGCGTTCACCGTCGACCCATCTCCACCCTTGGTCGATCGACTTGCTCATGGAAAACCAAGATCATATAGAATCATTACCAAAAGTAGGGTGAACGCGTCACGCTTTGAAACCCTAATTGTTGTTTGCGGTCAGAGTATGTTACTGCCGAAAATCGATCACGACAATCCATCTTCGCCGGCCGAATCGAGTGGCTTGGATCTAATTTTAGATGTCCCATGAGATGTTAACATATTCACCAACGACTCATCTTTGCACATGGCCAATCGGCCTGTTCGAATCGGCCCAACGCTTTGATTCGACTAGCCCAAATGTAGAGTTGGTCACAGGCCCCCGAACCCTAAAAATTAAATCAACGATAGTATGCAATCGCCGCAAATCATCTCCGCTGTCCAACCATCGCGTGATGAGTTGACCGACCTAAATTTGATTTCAGGTGACCAACAAGTGTCGTTGTGATCATTATCCACTCTTCTTTCATTTGGGACAATCGTCAAGCAACAACTAGCTCAAGGGGATCCCAAACGATCGCCCAAATGTAACTAGTTGTGCTCGCTTGCATGAAATTCAACAACGGTCATTAATCACGCAAATCGCCTTAGCCACTCAACTTGGCTAGCCAATTTAAGCGGTGCAGATCTAACTTGGATCGATCGATAGGATTTTTAGAGTGGCTACCGCCGCCACTCTCATATAGGAACTGATCGGCCACTCCTTTGGGATGTATGCGTAGCACCACCAACTCTCGAAAAAGGGCGATCGTGCTCCTTTTGAGACGCTCAATCCGTGAATGATTCGATCGAGCTCTAAAACAATGATGCTCTATACACATGAATCTGCTTGTTTAAAAGCGATGCTTTACGTGCATCGAATACATACGATATTTCATGAATATCCGCTTCACAAATAACTTAGTTATTTAACCTAAAGCGCTACGTCTGCTTTCAGTAACAAGTCCCACGACTTGACCCATTTACTCGAGACATCAAACATGTCACAAACCGGGGATACTCACTGGGGTATTGGTGCAGCGGTTTAAAACGTGCGGCGTGCGACTCTATTACGAGAACGTGTCACTTAAAGACGGACGGTTAACAACAATGGGAGTAGTGGGTGAAAGTGTGATCAGTTCTCCTTATAATGGAAACGTGGTGATCACCACTCTTTACACAACCCCACTCTCACCGCTAATCACCTCCACTTCCCCTACGAGATCGGGCGTACGCTCGGTGACTTGTATAAATAGGATTTCAACCTATTTCAACACGAAACACAAGTTTTATCAACACAAGTATCCGTAAAACACCAAGAACCCGATAGCTTACGTTCGCAAGCCGGTTCCATATTCTAATACAAGTCATAAAACAACCACACCTTCATAATTCAACATTCGATCTCAAACACCTTCTTCTCTTCCCTCCCTAAGATCAACCCTTCTCCTTCACTTGTGACCGACCAACTGAACGACCATTTCTTGGTTTAGGGCAGAGTCTTACGGATTGATCTCTCGAACTCAAAAGTACTCTGTGCAAAGACATTTGTTTATGGTTTGAATTCGTTTCCCATCAACACACCCAAATTTACCAAGAACAAGAGAATCAGTTTTTTCCATCAAACAGCTTAAGAAACTAGGTTTTTGTGAAACGTCCTAACTTAATAAGGCATCAGAATCTCCATATGAACCCAATTTTGATTAATGGGTTTGTTGGAAAATACTTGTGGATAGGTCCCATGGCAGAATCAGGGTTCTTATTGCGTCTATTATACGCGATTATTACTTCACCTTCCGGTTCCACTTCTTTCTCAATTTCACTTAGGAGATTTGCTATATGTGCTAAATCCGGACCTTTTCCAAAGTGAGTCTGGGTTTTCAAGAACCATTCTTATATTTCGATTGATTAATCGACGATGAAAATTTTTATGAATCGACGATTAATCGATGAAGACGATGTTGAAAGGAAGATGAAGAAAAAAAAATTATCCCAAAAAATATTTGTGCGGCTAGGGTAGGTAGGGTATAGGGTCTGATTTTGATTTTTTTTGTTAATAGATTAGATTAGGTTAAATTTACCTGGCGATATTGGGGTATACCCAAACTAATTGGGGTATACCCAATGAGACAAAATAGGGTCATTTTGAAGTAAAAGAGGTCACCCCTTAACCAAATATTTTCAAAATGGCAAAATTTCCCTCGTTTAATTAACCCTAAAATTTTGATTAGATTAATTAATTAAGTTTAAATTGATTGAATAGATTAAAACTTATGAATTTTAAGTTATGAAATTTTGTTTTTGATTGAACTTTGTGGGATGATTTTTGATGATTTTTTTTTTTTTGAGAATATCTCTTGCAATCGAAAATGAAGCACACAATGAAAAATATTTCTAAAAAGGGATTGTGAATCATATATGAAATCATACTCAAAATCAAAGAATAAATCAACACTTTCACTGAAGATGAAGAGTTTGCAGGTCGACTAATGAAGATCATGCCGGAAACAAAAGTGGCGAAGTAAGATCTTCATCGTCACCTCACGCAAAAAGTGGGCGATGATCTTCATCGCTTACCTTGCCACTTTGTTTTTTGACATACTGAGAGATGACATGTTAAAAAATTTATTGGCAAAAGGTATTCAAAAAATAATTTTCCGAAGGTTTTTGGCCGGCAAAGGTATTCAAAATACCTTCCGTTGTATTTGGCGTGAGGTAATCAAAAAATACCCCGCCTACTGTTGGAATAATTTATAGTGGCCGCCATGGTGTTATGAAAAGTCAAGCAAGATATGCATGCTACGACCTTGCCGTGCCAAAAACATAAATCATAATTTTCGATTTCTAACCTAATATAACAATCAAATCACAAATACAATGATGGGTTTGAGTTTAAACATCATTTATAGTCTACTTTTCGCTGTTAGAGTCAATAATTTTTTGAAAAATCAAAGTTGAAGATTTTTATATGGCTTTGGTTGATGGAAGATGAAGATGAAGAAGAAGAGAAGATTAAGAGTTGGTTAGTTTTTAATTTTAGGGTTAATGAAATTAAGAAATGAGTTTATTTTGAAAATTTAATTAGTTCAAGGGTATTAAAGTAAAATCACACTTTTTAATAATGACACACCATGTCCTCAGTTCTATTGGGTATACCCCAATTAGTTTGGGTATACCCCAATCT